>JAMPIV010016928.1:0-384084 GCA_024509875.1 Oreohelix idahoensis
TGTATATGTGCTTGTTTTCCTTTGTCTGTGATTTAAATGATTGTTCTTCACAGATGAATTTGAAGGTGAGCCACGAATCTGTGGTGCGAATTACAACTGTGATGGGAAGGGTGAGTGCAGGTACTTTTGGGAAGGACCAAACTATGGGATTACCAACTTTGACAATTTTGGCCTGGCAATGCTGACAGTCTTCCAATGTATAACCTTGGAGGGATGGACTAATGTGTTGTATGATGTAAGTGGTTCAGGTCATTCCTACTTTGTGGTGTAAGTGATAAAGGTTGTATGTACTTTGAACTGTAAGAGGTTAAGTAGTACATTCTTCATGGTGTAAGTTGTAACGGTTGTGTATACTTTGAACTGTGAGAGGTTAAGTTGTAAATTCTTTATGGTGTAAATGGTAACAGTTGTATGTACTTTGAATTGTATGAAGTAAAGTTATAAATTCTTTATGGTGTAAGTGGTAACGGTTGTATGTAATTTGAATTGAAGGAAATTCAGTTGTAAATTTCTATGGTGTAAGTGGTAATGGTTGTATATACTTTGACGTGAAAGAAGTTAAGTTATGAATTCTTTATGGTGTAAATGGTAAAGGTTGTATGTACTTTGAACCGTAAGAGGTTAAGTTATAAATTCTTTATGGTTTAGGTGGAACAGGTTGTGTACTTTGAATCGTAAGAGTTAAGTTATAAATTCTTTATGGTGTAAGTGATAAAGGTTGTGTACTTTGAACCAAAAGAGTTAAGTTATAAATTCTTTATGGTGTAGGAGGTAAAGGTTGCGTGTACTTTGAACTGAAAGAAGTTAACTTATAAATTCTTTATGGTGTAAGTGGTAAAAGTTGTATTTATTTTGTGATGTAATTGAAAACAATGCATTTACTTTCTGATGTCAGTGGTAAAAGTTGCTTGAGTTTTTATGATTTAAATAGTAAAAGTTGCTTGAGTTTTTATGATTTAAATAGTAAAAGTTGCATGAGTTTTTATGATTTAAATAGTAAAAGTTGCATGAGTTTTTGTGATTTAAATAGTAAAAGTTGCATGAGTTTTTGTGATTTAAATAGTAAAAGTTGCATGAGTTTTTGTGATTTAAATAGTAAAAGTTGCATGAGTTTTTGTGATTTAAATAGTAAAAGTTGCATGAGTTTTTGTGATTTAAATAGTAAAAGTTGCATGAGTTTTTGTGATTTAAATAGTAAAAGTTGCATGAGTTTTTATGATTTAAATAGTAAAAGTTGCATGAGTTTTTGTGACTCAAGTGTTGAAAGTTGTCTGAAATTTGCTACATAAACCATACCTGCAAGAGCACATGGATACTTTAGCGATTTCAGTTTTAGCAGAACGTAACCTTCTCATAAATCGAGGGACACTTGTAGTTCCTGTTGGCAGAGGCAATGGCAACGAATCAAGGTTTTGACATGGGTAATTTGTCAAGCCTAGTTGCAGACCACTGTTTTAATACAAAATGCACGACCATGAGTAATTTAGAATGTTCATCATTGTCATTACTGTCATCGTCGCCAGCAGTATTGTCAGTTTTTTTTTTTCTCTTACAGGTTAATAACGCTGTGGGTGACTCTTGGCCTTGGCTATACTTTGTCAGTCTCATTATCATTGGTTCATTCTTCGTCCTTAACCTTGTTCTTGGTGTCCTCAGTGGGTAAGTGGATCAGACGTATTTACTTTTTGACTAAATTGTTTGAATTATTTTGGTGTTTGTCATTGCAGACTGAAGATGTACTTTGTGAACCATTAAGCATACGCTATTGTGAGCTCTTGACTTATCCTATCATAAAGATTAGTAGTTTTATATTTGCACATAAGAGATAGGAAGAAGACAGTGATGTCAAAATAAGAATACAAAAGACAAGAGAAGCTTTTGTGAAATTTATGGAGATCAAGAGAAATCACGTCCAATACCTAAACAAAAATAAAAAGAATCTTTAATTCAAATGTTAAGTCAGTCCTACATAATGGCTCTGAAACATGCAGAAGAACAAAAACAACAACCAAAATGCCATTCAGCAAATGAGAATGGGGATAAACTAATAAGCTTTTGTAGCATTAACAACTTTGTTTTTGGAGGAATGCTTTTTCGACACAAAGAAATTCACAAATTAACATGGGAATCACCAGACGGCTGGTACAGAAACCAGATAGACCACATTATGATCAATGGTAGATGGAGGCATTCATTACAAGATGTGAAAGTAAGAAGAGGTGCAGATATGGGAAGTGAATGAACGAATGAAGGAAATCTTTATTTCATCAGGGTAAAGAAATAGACGTAACTGCCTTTTTACACTTCTGCCCTGCAATACAATTCTCAATGTTTTTACAAATTAAAATTAAAATATTAATAACTTCAATCACAATTAATCACCACTTAGTGGTAGCAAGACTGCAGATGAAACTCAGAACTGCTGGACCAATAGTAACTAAACAGAAAAGGTCTAACATCATCAAACTGAAGGACCCCATTACCAGAAAAGCTTTTGTGGTTGATGTAAAGAGAAGATATCAAATTGCCGAAAGCCAGGAAAAGACAGCAACTGATGATGTTGACCAGAAATTCAACACCATTTCAACAATATATAAGGAAAACAGCAAATCATGCTTGGGATTCCAGGAAAGGAAGAAACAAGACTGAGAAAAGAAATGAAAAGAAAGAAAATAGAAGCAAAGTCCCCCAGGTTAAATAAAATATATAGCGAACAGTACAATCAGCTGGACAAGGAGTAAAACATCAAACCAGAGCCAACAAAAGGAAATTCCTAGATGATCTTGCAAGACAGGCAGAAAAGGCAGCACTGAGAAATGAACAAAGCACAGTATATAAAGTAACTAAAATCATCAGCGAAATACAGGGTGCAAACAATTTTACGTTAGTAAGAGACAAGCAAAATCTCATCACCACAGAACAAGGGCAGGAATCAAGATGGGCAGAGCTCTTCAGAGAAACACTGAATAAGAAACCACTAGAGATGCAGCTGAGTACAGACATTCCATGACGGGAAGAAATCATCAAAGCTATCAAAAGGTTAAAGAACAGAAAAGCTGGTCACGACAATTTAAATGTAGAGTTATTCAAGGCAGATCCTGAACTAGCAGCAGAACTATTAGAACCACTATTTGTACAAGTCTGGAAAACAGAGACAATGCCAGTGGAGTGAAATAAAGGAATAATTGTCAAATTTCCCAAGAAGGGCTACCTTGTAGACTGCAACAACTGGAGAAGAATTACTCTCCTCTCAGTTCCCAGTAAAATACTAAACAGGATAATTATCCAGAGAATTTCAAAAGCAGTAGACCATAACTGAACATCAATCTAAAGAAGACAGAGGTCATGACCTAAAAAACAAGGCAGAGAACTGTGGAGGCAGAGGTGGAAAGAATGAGCCAGAGCTGGGGCACTGCACGAAGGATGGCAGCCAACCGAGCAAAGTGGAAGCAGTTTGTTGCTGCCATACAAGACGCCACCAGGCGTGATGGCCACTGACTGCATCGACAGTCGGTGGCTAAGGATCAGAAGAAGAAGAAAAAGCTACAGACTTTCATAAATTAGTGCTTGCATTGAATAGAAGGATTGAAATGGAACAACAGTGTCACCAGAGGGGAACTGATGACATGAACCACACAAGTACTAGTGGAGCAAGATATAAGAAGATGCTGGAGATGGAAAAAAACACATTGAGGAAACTTGTTGATAGCATTACAAGGCAGTCCATGTTCTGAAATTCCAAGGAAAAATGAGATAGAGGGAGACTTAAAAACACATGGGGAAGAAAACTGGAGGCAGAAATGAAAAAGATGAGCAAGACCAAGGAAAAACCCTTAACTAATGGCATGGGAAAGGAAGACTTGTCATAAGTTTGTTGAAGGCATGTGCTGCTTGAGGGCCTTTAGGGTAATGAATGAATTAATGGATGAATGTTTATATGTAGCTGCTACATTGGGAAATACCATGCTGTTATACAGTTTGTGATTACCAACTAGTGGCTTTGTGGAAACAGTCTATCAGCATTGACTGGTCACATAACTTAAGTTGGTTAGCCCTGTTTTTGTCTCCCCTCCCACTCAACCCAAAGTAGAATTAATTATAATTATTTTCCACAAGTTTTGGAGTTATTTAGTTTCTAAAGGATTGGTTAAAATGGAGACATTTTCAACAGATTTGTTCATTTTTTAAAGTAAATGACATTTTCTAGTGAGTTTTCTAAGGAAAGAGAAAAGGCCAAAGCTCGTGGTGACTTTCAGAAACTGAGAGAGAAACAGCAGCTGGAAGAAGATCTAAGGGGATACCTTGACTGGATAACACAAGCTGGTATGTACTGAATAGTTTGGTTTAGTCATGTGAGACATGAGGTTCTCCCTTTATCACTCTTTCTATACTTTAACCTTGAGTTTAGAGCACATAGAATAGCTTGCAGTTTGTCTTATTTTTGCTGTAACCACTTAGCCAATCAGATGCTCTTAATTAAACAAATATAGTTTATGAATAAATTAAGATTTAATTGTTGTTTCTGAGTGTGAAGATGTCTTGTTAAATTCACTGCCTAGAGTTAAAATTAATCCTGCTTCATTTATTGCTGTTGATTTCACCTCAGTTTTTTATTTTAATTTCTTTCACATCAGTTTATTAGTTTTGTTGACTTTATTATTTCTCCAGTGTGCTATTGTGATAACAGTGATACAATAGTTAGTACTTACTTACTTACTTACTTAGTCGTTCCCCTTCTACCGTGAGGTGTAGAGGTTTGGAAGAGAGAGCGCCAGACCATTCTATCAGCTGTCTTCCTCCTGGCCTGGTTCCACTCTAGTCCTCGGTCCCTCAAAGATTGTCCAATGTTGTCCTCCCAGCGGACTCTGGGTCGTCCTGGAGGTCTGGATCCCTGGCTCTCTGTTTCCCATGCTTGTCGTGGTAGCCGATCTTCTCCCACTCCGCAGACACGGCCAAACCATCCCAGCCGGGACTGCTCCATTTGGGTCTGCAGCGGATGGGATTTTAGGCCTTGACGGATCGTCTGGTTGCGGACCATGTCTCTTCTTGTCACCTCAACCACTTTCCTCAGACACCTCATTTCTGAGGTTTGGATCCGGCCCCTGTGGGCTGCAGTCACCGCCCACAACTCGCATCCATATGTCAAGACTGGGACACAGGCGGAGCGGTATACAGCCATCTCCGTTCTCCTACCAACCTCTTTCTTGCTGAGGAATCCACGATTTATGGCCTGAAAAAGTCTCCCAGCCGCTGCTTTTCGAGCGGCCAACTCTTCCCTGATGCCTCCCCTTCGGTCCATAACAGCCCCGAGATATCTAAAGTGGTCGACCCGCTCCAGGACCCGTTCTCCCAACTTAATCTGATGTCTTCTCTCCTCTCGTGATACCACCATGGACCTTGCCCTAGAGCTGCCTATGACCATCCCTCCCCTCCCCAGCCCCCCCCTCCAGACCCGCAGGCCGGACTGGAGACGCGCCTCTGACCCAGCAATCAGGGCAACATCATCAGCAAATGCCAGCTCCGAAACACAGACCCGTCCCATCCTCCAGCACCCCACTGAACACCCTCCCGTTCTCTCCCTACACGCCCCGATGACATCGTCCACAAGGAGCACGAAGAGGCAAGGTGACAGGATATCACCCCGCCCCACACCAGCGGTGGTCCCGAACTCCCCTGACCCATGGTCCGCCGTCCTCACACAATTTCTGCAAGACTTGCAGAAGCTCTGCATAGCATGAATCAGAGGTGCTGGAATATTCTTCCTTGCCAAACAGTCCCAAAGTTTGCTCCAGGGGACCCTGTCAAATGCCTTTTCCAGATCTATGAAACAAAGATGGATCTCACTCTTATACTCAAGGGCCTTTTCACTCAGCTGTCTGAGTGTGAAGATTAGGTCTTGAGTACTTCGGTTTGCTCGGAATCCGCACTGGACCTCATCCAATTGTGGCTCAGCTAGGCGTCGGAGTCTCTGCTCTAGGATTCTAGAGCAGATTTTACCAGGGACACTGAGAAGGGATATGCCTCTATGGTTTCCACACTGTCGATTGTCACCCTTTTTGAAAATTGGTGTTATGATGGCAATCTCCCAATCCTTTGGTATGGTCTTGTTGCACCATGCTGCCTGTAGGACCTTTAAGAGTAATAGGTCGCCTGATGCTCCCATGTACTTAACCATTTCTGGTGTTATACCATCATGCCCTGCTGCTTTGCCCATCTTGATTTTCTCTAGTGCTGCCCTCAGTTCTTCCATCTTTATGTCATCTTCACCATCATTGGTTTCCTCTTCTGTGTCAGTGGTTATCATTTCTGATGCTTCATCATGCTCACCATCCAGGAGTTCTGAGAAATATTCTTTCCATCTTTCCATTACTTCCTTCGGGGCAGTAAGCAATTTGCCTTGCTTGTCCTTTATAAATTTGAGAGGGCATTGTTTTTCTTTCCTCATGTTCTTTAGGGTCTTATAGAACAATTTCTGGTTTTCTTGTGCATCTTTTTCTAGCTTTTCTCCAAATTCTTCCCAGGACTTCTGTTTTGCTGCTAGCACTTTGTTCTTTGCTTCTGTTCTGAGTGTCACATATTCTCTATATTTTTCCATTTGTCCTGTTGTGTTTTTAGCTCCTAAGTATTGTTTCCATGCCATTTTCTTCTCTCTTATTTTCTCTTTGACTTCCTCTGTCCACCAAGGTGTCCTCTTTCTCTGGTTCCCAAGTCGGACTTCACCGCATGCTTCTGCAGCAGCTGTCTTTATGATATCCTTGAATTTATTCCAGAGGGTTTCCAAGTCATCAGGTCGTTCTTCTGTATTGCTCACTGCTGTAGCAATAAGCCCCTGATATCTGGTCTTAATTTCTGGCTCTCTCAGCTTGTAGGTCCTAATGCTCATTTCTCCTGTTCGTTTACTTTGTTTCTTGCGTGTTGTTGGGCAGTTCCTAGGCTGAGCAACTCTTTCAGTTGTTCGTTTGATTGTTAGCAGGTAGTGATCACTTCCAATCTCTGGCCCCCTCCAGACTCCTGCATCTCGGACATATCTGAATGAGCTTCTCCGAACAATGGCATAGTCGATCACTGACTTCTCATTCTTGGTTGGTTCACATCTAGTGTATGCATGTATGCGCTTATGGGGGAACTTTGTGTTTGTAATGATCAGATTCTGCTCACTGCAGAATCTAAGGAGTCGCTTTCCATTGTCATTGAGAGTATCTTCTCCATATCTTCCGATAACTCCACCCCATCTAGCATGGTCATTTCCAACTCTGGCATTAAAATCTCCGAGCATAATAACTTCATCTAGGCAGTCATCCACTGTCCTTTGAAGCAGCTCGAAGAATTCCTCCTTGACCTCTGCTCTCTCATCCTCATTTGGCCCATACACTATGACCAGGTTGACTATGGTTTCTCCTTCTTTTAGTTTTACAACCATAATGCGCTCCGAGATAAAGTTCCATCCCTTGATACTATCTTTTTGATTTTGGGCCACAATGCAACCCACGCCCCCTTTAGCTCCTTCAGATATGGGTACACCACTGTAGAGCAACGTGTTGCCATCGAGATCCATGACTCCTTGTCCTTTTTTCTTCGTTTCCGTTATAGCCAGGATTTCTAGTTTTGCTTTCCTCATCTCTTCCACCAGCTCCTCTTCCTTCCCATTTATACTTCTTGTGTTCCAAGTTCCATAAGTCGTAGTCCGTAGTCCGTTCCAGTTCGTCGCCTTTAGAATCAGTCCGGTTTTCTCTCTTGTAGTTCGCGTAATCATGATTTAAAGCAAACAGGTGATTGGCCTGTTGTGCCTTTGCATGGTGGAGGGGCTGCCTCCTTACGGCCTCCATGCAGGCCGCCCTCCTCCTTTTTCATCCGGGCTTGGGACCGGCATTGGCGGAGTTAATACAATAGTTAGTACAATAACAAACAAACAAGTAGTGGTCGTCCAAGTGGCAGAATTGGTTAGAGAGCTTGCTTCTCATGGCAGACAGACAACAGTTCAATACTAGGGGTGCCTGACTGCTCATGATTTAGGGGAAACAAAGGCTGTAAGGAATGTAACTAGCCATCTTACCTCATAAAGCTGAGACCTAGTATAGTAAGTTTCTAGCACTTAACTCCCTTTTGGTAGTATCTGCCATGGGACTGTATTTACCTTATCTTCTGTGTGCATTAAAGTTAGTCTCTATTCTACTGATTGTAGTTTTATCAATGGGGCCACAGAATTAGCAGCATTTCCCAAGATGTCCTGACTTTCTAAAGTTGAGGAGCACTGCTACAGTGAATTGTTTTTCTTTGTGTTTGATTAACAGAGGACATTGATCCAGAAAATGAGAATGTCGGAGAAGAAGGAGCAACACCGCGGCACTGTAAGTATGCAAGTGGAAGGGTGATCTGTGAATACTAATTATTATTTTGTACCAACAAGATGTTTTAGTATTCAGAAGACAATTTTACTTACTTACTTACTTACTTAGTCGTTCCCCTTCTACCGTGAGGTGTAGAGGTTTGGAAGAGAGAGCGCCAGACTATCCTATCGGCTGTCTTCCTCCTGGCCTGGTTCCATTCTAGTCCTCGGTCCTTCAAAGATTGTCTAATGTTGTCCTCCCAGCGGACTCTGGGTCGTCCTGGGGGTCTGGATCCCTGGCTCTTTGTTTCCCATGCTTTGTCATGGTAGCCAATCTTCTCCCATTCTGCAGACATGGCCAAACCATCTTAGTTGGGACTTCTACTTCGGTCTGCATGGGGTGGGATTTTAGGCCTTGATGTATCGTCTGGTTGCGGACCATGTCTCTTCTTGTTACTTCAACCACCTTCCTCAGATACCTCATTTCTCAGGTGACAATTTTACTGCATTGTTTTAATTTTAAAATCTTGTGTTAAGTTTCTGTAAATGTGTACACTTTTTGTCAGTGTAATGTCAGAAACAGGTTTGTGAATTAGAAAGTGCGGGAATGTAATTATCTAAAATATTATAGAAACAAACAGAACAGTAGATCACAAATGTGGAAGAGATGACAAGATCCAGGCAATTACCAGCGGAACAAGAGATGAGAATAAGATGCTAGAGATGGATAGGACACACATGAGGAAACCTGTTGATAGCATTACCAGGCAGCCCTTGCTCTGAAATCTCCAGGGTAAGAGAGGTAGAGGGAGACCAAGGAACACATGGAGAAGAGAACTGGAGACAGACATGAAGGGCATGAAGAAGACATGGAAAGACCTTGAGCTGACGGCACGGGACAGGAAGACTTGGCAGACGTTTGTTAAGGGCCTTTGTTCCTTGGGGAGCTGAAGGGTAATGATGATAAAACATAGTCGTATCAACTAACAAATTATGTTATACTTTCTACAATTATATTTTTGGAAATTACCTTTCTTCCCATACTTTCCAGTTGTAGAAAGTATAATAGTATCAGTGCAACAAACAATCCCTGTCTGGTTCCTTGGGGCAAAGAAAGAATAGGACTACTATTTGACTGGGGCAACTCAGTTAAGATGAGGTTGGCAACCTCATCATGGTGCCACTATTGCATGGAACCATTACTGCAGCTGTTCCTCTTGCAAGGAAGCCTGCATTAAAGCATTCATGTGTTCTTGAAGAAGTGGTTTCTGTAGCAATTTGTTTGACATGATGAGGCTGACAACCTCATGCTCAACCTCATGTGAGTTGCCCCTGTCAAACAGTAGGCCTATTATTTCTTTGTCTCTTCAGAGACCCCTCAGGAAGTACGCAGGGCAAGATTTGTAAGCTATTGATATAAACACATTGTTACAACATTTTATGCTTCAGTACGTGCTATGGCAAGATGTAAGAGTACAGGTCATACATTGAGGAAACATTTAGATAGCATTACAAGGAAGGAAAGCTGCCTGGTCTGCCTTATGACATCTTATTTTCTCTTCTGTCTTCTCCAGGGCACAAGCTTGGGCACAGTTATATGGAAATCAAGCTGTTACCCATGCATCATATTACCCCTCCCATGTATTTTCAGCCGCTATGTTATGTAAAAACTGTGTATTGTAAATAAATGTATACTTACTGCTTTTTTCTGTTTTTCAGCCAAAATCGCAAGTGAATTAGATCCAGAAGACAAGGAAGAGGAGGCTGAGGCTGTAGAATTGCAGCAGTCATGGCTTCAACAGAAAAGGTTGATTGTGGCTGTGAGGATCAGGGATATGTTAGGGATACACCTATTGCTGTCTCTTAGTCTGTGTTCAGATGCTTTCATGGTTCTGACTCTTTTTCTCACTGTTTCAGTTCTCATTCAGCAATGATATGTGAAACCTTTTGCGTACCTAACTTATTGTCATGTTAATTCTCATTATTCCAAGGTTCTTATGGCTTTTTTTCTTAACCTGCAAGTTATGTGATGGGATATGTGAGTGACCGCGGGGATTATATGATAAACATTGTATATAAATGTAAAGTATCAAATGATTGAACAAGACTATTCTGTGTGCTTTTTTATTATATAGATGAAGGAAGAATATCGTGATGAGAATGATCATTTTCCATGCATTTTATCTCAATAGATATCTTTGTGCTTCAGTACTCTATATCAAACTTGTTCATCTTATAATAGTGCTTCATTTTTGTGTGTGTTGACCAAGACAAGGCCAAGCTGACAACAATTATACTGTCTGTTTTGTCAGAAATAAATTAACAATATTTCAGTGCCTCCAGGATTTTAACATCGTATATAAATCATGAAGTTCATACTACTTACAGTCTTCTCCAACTGTCGTAGATTTTTTTATAGGAATTTAAGATCAATTATTGTCCGGTCTGAATAGAACTAGAACAGGTGATAGCTCAGTGGGAGATAAGGTAAAGAAATAGATTTTTCACGAGTGAAATGGTGAAAGGTAAAGTCTGTCCCTGGATTTGAGATATAATCTATCCAGCCTATCGGTTACGACTGAGATTCTTAGATCAGACTGTCTTCCTATATATATATATATATATATATATATATATATATATATATATATATATATCTATACATATATATATATATATGAGGGGCGGTCGAAAAATTTTGCACTTTACTAAGAAAGCGTTAAGACAGGCGGGATTGCTGTGTATCATTGTAAAGACACACTATTGGTTTACATTTCCCGCGCTTACATGGTGCGCAGGGTGCCGTGTGAAAGAGAAATTGGCGGGAAACTGGTTCAGTTGTGTATGAAGCGGTGTCATGGACAAAACGGAGGCTCATTGCGTAATCAAATTCCTGCACCTGCAGGGCAAAGGGCAAAGCAAATCATGATGAATGTTTGCAAATTCGTATGACACTGTGAAGCGTTGGAAAAATGTCACTTTTGCCGTTTATAAGGATATCCATTGCAGATGATGCCTTCAAGAGTATGACACTCAGACAGCGCGCATAACCATCGAGGAAATCATGGCTTTCAAACGGGACATGAAGAGCAGCGTTCAAGTCAAATGATTCCCAAGGAGCGGCAGGCCGTCCATTGCAGATGTTGCAAGCAACGTTGCAAGATTTCTGGTTACCCCGAACTAAAAAACCAGCAAAATACTCACCGACTACCTTCCTCGTGGCCGTACTATCAACTCCACGTACTACCAAAGCCTTCTCCAGAAGTTACGAGAAGAAATGAAGCGCAAAAGACGCGGGATGCTGTCCAGAGGTGTTCGTCTGCTTCAGGACAATGCGCCGGCTCATGCAGCTCATGGCACCATCGTCCTTGCCCAGCAGTGCGGGTATGAAATCATGCCCCATCCACCATACTCACCGGACTTGGCACCGAGTGACTTCTTCCTGTTTCCAAACATGAAGAATCTGCTTCGTGGACGTCATTTTTCTAACAACCAGGACTTGATTACTGAACTGGAGATGTGGTTCCGGGCCCAGACGGGGGTGTTCTACAATCTGGAAGGTGAAGAAGAGTTGGGAGAAGTGCATTGCCTTGAGGGGTGAATACATAGAGAAGGACTAAAGTTCACACCAATTTCCAGGTACGTGCCTTGACTCCTTCATACTAAAGTGCAAAACTTTTCGACCGCCCCTCGTATATATATATATATATATATATATATATATATATATATATATATATATATTCAACCACTCACATCTACACACACACACAGAGATACGTGATGACAATTAGACGCACAGGCATGAAAACTATATCAATGTAATAGGGATCTTTTGAGACGAGCTGACAAACACATGTAAATAAAGTTTATGTAAATTTTATTTATCATAAAGAACTTCACAACAACAATAATTTAGAATATCAATCAAATACAAATAAACATAAGTTAATGAATTAATTAAAAAGTTAGACTCATAGGTGTAATCCTCCCTCCCTCTGTTGAGACAAGATCCTGTTAGAAGAAAAAAGTTATTAACCCCCAAAGAGCCAAAGATTTATACGCTATGGTCTAGGATTTCCCTCTACAGTAAAGAACAGAGTTACACCTTAATCTCTTCTGAAAAGGGACAGCATTAGCAAAAACTTGCATAGAAAAAATACACAAAGTGAGTACATGGATTCTACAAGATATACATGAGAATTATTCATTCATTCTTCCTCTCTTCTCAGACAACCATGGCCACGAGCATTCTTTCTTACCTAATACTAGTGTTGTATCTTCTGGAACAATCTTTAGGACACACACACAGAGCAGATCCAGTGTTATATTTGGCGAAGAGAACCCCAGCTCCCCAAAGAGATATTAACTTCAATTCTCCGGGGAGCGTTCCCTTTGTTATTTTTATTTAGGATTACTGTTTATGTCATCTTAAATTTGTCTAGGTAAGAAATTTAACAGCTCTCACAGTGTCAATAGCTTGAGGTTTCCAGTACATAGAAATGACAGGTTGGTAACTTCTCTCAGTATAAAATTCTTGGTCACACCACAACTGGTCAAACGTTGGGGAAATGTTAATGTTTGTTAAGTCACCGCAACGGGCTGACTGTAAATGAAATTGGAAAAGAAATCTGGATCTATATGCCCAGTTACAAAGTCACTCTTAATGTTCTTTGGGTTTTGTATTCGGTCTCTTTCTGGGTGTAAACACAACCTCAGACAGTTTTACTTTGAAAAAGGCCCAGATACTAATTAAAGTGTTCTTTTGTATGGTTACTCTCAGATTTATATGGAAGCCGCTAGTAAGGTTTAGGGTTTGACCCAATACTGTGTAAAGGAGAAAAAAATACATATACTTAACCATAATATAGTATTCTCAATCCTATCCTTAACCCGCGTAAAATATAATATATTTATCCACTTCGGTTATTTAACTTTAAATTATAAACTATGAGCTTAGAGCTAGTCTTATCGTTTAAAACTCCCGTGAAATAAATTCTAGTCAGTTAAAAAAACAATCCTCATGAATTAGAAATAAATACATATTTCGTCAATACTCATGATAAACAGTGCATTACTAGTTGGTTAAAAATATTCTCTGACTGGTTACTAGCTATTAATTAAATTTATTTTATAGCTGGAAGGGTTTAGCTAGAAATTATTATTTGTTCTGCTAGCCTATGTAACACAGTAAATCCTAGAGAAATATAAATGATGGACCTAGGCTATCACTCTGCACAGAAAATCTTAGTGAAATATAATCGACGATTTACCACTTAAATCACTCAAAACTACCAGTATAGTATTTACCTTCACACAAACTACTGAGACTTTCTCCACCGAAAACTAAGAACTCTACTAAATACAAGTGATTCTAGAATCGTAGCTAGATGTCTTCTGAATCTGTGGAGTACTAGATAAATTTGAGTTAAAATGTTGGGGTTTATATATATCTGAAATCAAAGGGAATGGCCACTATTCACCAAAAACCAGACTCTCTGCCCTTCTTCTTCTTGCGATCGCATAGCACCTACGGGGAAATCTCTGCTCAAATTCTAGAAGAAAAGAAATCTACACCCTATTTACCGCTGCACTCTCTTTAGATCAGGCGTAACGTAATTGACCAGACCTTGCGAGATTTCTTTGATCGTAAAATCACACTATTTACCGCCTGCAGACATGGTCATAGAACGAAATCGAGCGAGCCCGTCCTTTGAGCTCAAATTCTTTCACCGTGTTAAATTACTTTTCTAGCAAACGGATCACAAGGGAGGTAATAGAAATTAATCTCACCTCAGTTCCAAATTATACACTCTTGATCGCTATCTGATCCTATCCAACGATTTTCAATCGCTGGCATTTTATTACAGCTCAATGTTAGCTAATAGGTCTGCTCGTGAACATACATCAAAGAAATAGCGAACGCAATAAAATGCGTGCTAAATTAGAAAAAGAGAGACAGATCTCTGAGTGTTAGAATGGTTTTATGTTAACTAAACAGGCGTAGGTGAAAGCTAGGTAAAAGAAAAGTGTAGATAGAGAAATAGATAGATGAAAGCTATTATCATAATATGTCACACCAACCAAATATGGCCAGCAGTGAAGATTCTTATATACCTACTTACTTAACCGTTCCTCTTCTGCCGTGAGGTTTAGAGGTTTGGAAGAGAGAGCACCATACTATCCTATCGGCTGTCTTCCTGCTGGCCTAGCTCTCTTCTAGTCCTCGGTCCTTCAAAGATTGTCTAATGTTGTCCTCCCATTGGACTCTAGGAAAGATTCTTATATGACACATTCAAATATGCTTGAGGAAATTTCTTACTTTATCAAACTACCTGTTCAATAACTAGTCATCTCTAGATTCATTTTTGTCACACTACGTCTGTGCGGAAACAAAAGGCCATGCGGTAGCGCAGTTGTTAGTGCACTGGCTTCCTAGCTCGGTGGTCCATGGTTCAATCCCCAGTTGAGGCGGGCATTTTTAGACCGCAAATGGCTCCAGAGTCGACCCAGCCTCATAAATTGGGTACCAGAGAAACTCTGGGAAGGTTAAGGTGGCCGGCGTGATGCTGACCGCATCACCCCTAATGTGCCAATGGTCAAGAAAATATGGGCCTAATGTCACGAAATGGATTTAAGACTAAAGGCTGTCTACATGTAGTGACAAGACATTAGTGAGAAGAAAAACTGAAATGATAGATTCAGATGAAAATGACAGTGCAAATGTGAAAGTGAGACCATTGGCTCCGAGGTTGAGAACCGAAGTTAACTCTTCCTCGCCACTTCGGACGTCTTAATTGCTATAGCCTCGACCACCTCTAACTACCCTAAGGGGATAAGGTTCAATTACGATTCACATACACCACGATACAGACAACAGATAGCTACTGTACGTAATTAAAATGACTGGTCCAGACTATAAATGTACAAGTTTTATTATACACCCAAACAAGTAATCAAATACATGTCAAAGGATAAAAATGCAGTGTAAGCACACCTGGAAAACAAATTCAGGCGAAAAAGCTACAATTGATGTATCATCAAACCCAACCCTTCACCCACAAGGTTCACCTGTATGGAGAAAGAAGGTAAGATTAAATTAAATAAACCACACTGCACTTGGTGGGGTCTCAGATGTCGAGCCTCCACTCCAAACTAGCTGTTCTAAATTCTAACTCTAACTACACATATCAGCTGGAACGACTACGAAGTGTCTACACAATCTCTGCACAGACTTCGGTTCTACACAGCCTATCCTGAAATCTCCCGGACACTGCTACACAACTCACTTTTCTAAACCTGCAGCAGCTGACCTCTGCTATGCTCTTACATAATCTTGCTTTCAGTTCTGTCTATTTGCTATAGCAACTGTAGACTAAACTTCTGCAGCTGTCCTCTGCTCTAAAATCTGTAGAGGGTATTTTCACCCTATTTCCCTCCACAATTCTGGAATTGATGACTATGGTTTAACAGAACCCCTCTGGATTCTGGACTGGAACTGTAGCTGGCTTCTCCTAACACATCTGACATTACCTGCCCGATTACCTCTAACTGGGTTCAGGCCTTCAGCGTTATTATGGCCGGGACGAAGCGAAATAGACTACGACCACGCTGGCAACCTGCCGATGTGCGTGTGTAACCGAACGAGCTCAGTGCTCAGGATTTATCCACCAAATCCTATTCCACTCGAGAAATGTCTTCCCCTGCCTGGGAAAAACGGGTCTCTATACTCCGTCCGCCTCTGTCAAAAATCTCAAACCCTTATCAGTCTGAGATGCAAAATTATGCCGTGGGGAAGATTATGTGAAACCTTCGCTCCTCCCACTGCGCCACGATACCTGCTGTTTAGACAGAAAAAAACAACAGCTAAACACACAGTAATAATACATTTCTAATATAACTCCCTGACTCTCTTCCCGTTATGCACCACCATACAAATAATCGGGCCAACCAAGTCCGCTCCTCCACTCAACTCCCTTCTCTACCTGAGCCCAAAGTAAACATTACCGACCCCGATAATACAACATGCAGACCTACTGACCTAGGGTTCTGCCTGACTGGTTACAACCAACAGTTTTCTACTGAGGGCCTATCTTCCTGTCCAAAAATACCTTGGCCCACTTCTTACGCTGACATACAAAATAAAATATCTCTAGGAATCCGATTCCCGTTATAATATTAAATCACATTTAAAAATGATAATACAAATATTATTCTCTTAAAAAAATTACATCTCCCGTCTTCTGAGTACACAGAACAACAATGTACAATCGATAACGTATAACCCTGTTAGATGCTAGCATATACATACTGCTTAGAAGTTATACATAACCCCAGGTTACCCATTACATCTCGATAGTTACCAACACGTGTTTACAATTCTTACGACCACGTGCTTCTCTCCCCCTCACCCCTCTGAACATCGTCTCAAATAAATATTCAGTAACCAACGCACCCACGTGCTCACAAATTTACACCTCTTTCACTCCCGTCCACAGATCAATGTGTAACTATATATAAATAACTAGCAGCATTACATTCTTAATAAAATCACAATTGCACACGCGCCCGCCATTCTGCAATTAAATATAATTCGCAGATGCGGGTTTCTCTCCCGACCTACTTTGAAATAATACAAAGCGGGGATATCTCAACTTTTAAACCATACCGCTATTCCTTCAACAAGGAAATAAATGGACCTATAAAGTTTCTCAAGTCTATCACTAAGATCGTATTTGATGGCTCTGGCATTAAACTTAAACTGCCCAAGAAAACTTAACTGTTAGGCCTAGGACTACAGAAATTAAATAAAGTCCCCCGCAAAATTCATGCTTACTAAATTCGAATTCCCACTGAAGGCGAACTGACTTGTTTCTGGTACGCAGCTGGCAATTACATTTAGAGAGAAAGAGAATTTGAAATACGAGCCTATTTATCATCATCTAACAGCACGCTGACCTCGTGACGTCATATGCGTGGCTTTGATTCTACCCAATGATTTCAAATGCCGTTAGCTCTCGGCCAATCAATCATCGTAAACGATTCTGATGCAACCGGTTACTGCTAGACAAAGAAACGGGATTAAGCTCTGCCCTCTACTGCCAATTGAAGCAAAATGGCCGAAATATATATATATATATATATATATATATATATATATATATATATGTATATATATATATATATATATATATATATATATATATATATATATATATATATATATATAATCCCGAAAAATGCGTCTAGCCGCATGCCCTCAAATCTTTTAAAAGACTAAACTGGTGCAAAACTGACCTAGGCTCTATCGTCCTCCCTATAGAAAAATACTGCAACAATTCTCTACACCCCAACTCTAAACACATAAAGAAGAACCATAAAGCCGATGAGATAAAACTCCACCGTTATCTCACTCTGGAAAACGTAAATAATAGAAGGAGAAGAAACATGGAGAAGGATTATCTGTAATCCCTCCTAGAAAAAATGAACAAAATGCAGGGAGAAAAAGACATGGGCCATTTGAAAGACAGAATCTCAGTCCACTTCACCACACCTAACACCATATTCCCAATATGCCTCAATGGGCGTGTAACGGGATCCTTTACCTTTACCTTACTCTCAATATTATAGTGTCTGCTATAGAAGCTAATATGTACTGTACTGCCACTGATCGGTGTAACATCTAATCTGTCAACCTTGTGGTCATGCGCTCAGAGACATCTGTTTGGCATCACACACTTTGTCTTTCTCACTTCTCGCAAACAGCTTACGTTGTGTTACTGAACCATAGGGAGCTAAAGGGCATTGATGACAATGATGATGGTGATGATAAGGATGACAATGGTGATTGGTGAAATACACTGTCATCCATTCTTATTGACCAAGTATTGTTTTTCACTTCCATTCTGTCAGCCTTCTGTGTGTCACAACATTAACTTAATTACTGATTATGTTCTTTGTACAGAACAATTCATTATTTGATAAGATTATCCTGTTTTTATACTCATAGAAAACATTATATGTTATAAGCTCATCAGCACATAAATCTTGCATAACATGTCATGTGATGACATGTTTATGATGTAATAAATGTAAGTGTTTTGATTTATGTATCTTAGTCTTTGCTTTATAAGTTGTGTTTTAATTATTTTTCTGGAAACAGACAGCAGCTGCAGAAACTGAACAGAAGATGTCGAAGGTTTTGTCGCAGGATTGTGAAATCGCAGGCATTTTACTGGGCAGTGATAGTGCTTGTGTTTCTCAATACACTTGTTTTAACCTCAGAGCATTATACACAGCCTTTGTGGCTGGATGACTTTCAAGGTGAGTAGACCATGCACAGTGAACACAGATGTAGTCTAGGCTGCAGGTGGGCAAGCTAGTTTTCAAATTAGTCACAGATGTGACAGACGAGAAGTGAAATTTGCAACACCATACAGAAATTGAGAAGTTAGGCTGCTTAACTGAAAATAAAATAAAAAATGGGTTACTTAATCAAAAATGTTAAATAAAGCATACTGTTTGCATTCACAGCATGTACATTTTCTAGGCACTTAGTTATAACTTCCAGAATATTCCTTTATGAACTAGATGCTGCAAAAACAAATTGTCAGGGAAGTAATAATGATAGGAAACACTATACAGAGCTTTAGATCAGGAGGAAATTTGATCATGAGAAGTTGTCCACCCATCAGAGTGCTTAGGTGTTCTTGCTCACTTTGTTGACTGTTATGACATGCTTGGTGGAAAGCCGTGAACCAGCTCATTCATTAAGTTACCAGAGACCGCCATGAACCAGACAAATGAAACCGTGATGTAGGCCCATGATAGTTTAAGCCTCAGTGGAGCATAAAAACATATTTGTGAAAATTGTAGCATACATGCCACACCTCGGAGATGAAAAACCTGTACAAAGACCCGCAAAATCTGTACAAAGACTGAAAAAAACATCAACAAAATTAATTCGTGAAAAATATTTTCAATTACAGTGGGCTGCATTATAAATGAGGCATGGGGACTTTGCCTTTTAAAGCAGGTCTTCATTTATTTAGAAACCCAAACAATAAATGTCTGAGTTTATTTTACACTAAAAATAATATGATAGTGTCATCATTTAGTCTATTTCTGTGCTTAATTATCACTAACAGACTGGGAAATCCTGTGTTCAATAGGACCTTATAAAAGAACTCTGAGACACAGTAATAAGGGAAATGGGTTAGAAAACTTGTACAGAAATTATGTACAGGGTGTACACATCTGAAAATGCAGACACCATGTACAGATTATGGGTAAACCATAGCATGTGGCATGCATGATTGTAGCTTCATTTTATGCATTTCACAGTGGAAAAAAAAGATGATAAGAAGAATCTAGCAATGGATAGGACACATATTGAGGAAACCTATTGATCACATGACAAGGCAGTCCTTGTTGTGGAATGTCCTGGGCAAGAGAGGTAGAGGGAGATCAAAGAATTTGTGGAGAACTGGAGACAGACATGACAGGGATGAAGAAAACATGGACAAATCTTGAGCTGATGGCACGGGACAAGAAGACTTGGCATAAGTTTGTTGAAGGCCTGTGCTCCTTGGGGAGCTAAGGATGTCAGCATTGTTATGATCAACAGTATGCCAAATTTATATAGGAGAACTTAATTGACTTGTGACATTTATTTTATGTTTATAGAATCTGATAGTATACTATAGATGTATGTTTCAAGATTATTTACTTTCTTGTTTCGACATGTCTTTCTGGTTTCACGATTTTCTTGCATTATTACTGTTATCGTTTCGCTCATCACTGTGGTTTCATCTGCTTGTATCGCTCATTTGACGTTTTCCTCATCATCATAGACCTTTGTAGTACCTATATGTAGTTCTTGTCCTTGTCACCTGTTTGTAACTGTGGCTGACGAAGGGTAAAACCCGAAACGTCCCTTGTCTCATGTGTACCGTTTACTTGTAAAACTGATTTCATACCATATTATTTTTTAATTTATATATATGTATGTTTCAATATTGGCTCTGTCTTTCTGTTAAGATAATTCTAATGGTTATATTTTTATGTATTGTTCAGCCGTGTGTACATATATATATATATACTACTGGACAAAAGTTAAGGGCCACCAAGAAAAACTCCACTATGGACCAATTAAATGCAACCAGGTGTAAACATTTTATTACAAAATAAAGTTGATTCATCCGTGGAAAAGATCAGTCAAGTGTTTTTTAATAATGTGTGACTTACTAACAAAAAGAAATTCAACTCACTTTTTCACATTTTGAACTAGTGGGGCGTGTTGCAAAAACCGCAAGTTTTTGCAGCAATAATGGCAATTTTCACGTGCAGTTAAAGTGACCCAGTTTTTGGACATTTAAACAAAATTAACCTAGTGCACACAGAAATACTGGAATGGTCATGATCACTGTCTTTTGGGACATTGAAGGTGTGATTTTTGTGGACGTTATGCCAAGAGGAGAGACCGTCAATTCGCAAGCTTACATTAAGACATTGAAAAAACTCAATCAACGTTTTCGCAGAGTTCGGCCGCACAAGAATCCAGCAGACCTGCTTCTCCTTCACGACAATGCGCGCCCTCACACAAGTCTGGCAACACGGGAAGCAATCACCAAATTGGGTTGGACTGTACTACTCCATCCACCCTATAGTCCCGATTTGGCACCCTCTGATTTTCATCTATTTGGTCCACTTAAAGATGCACTCCGTGGGACAAGGTTTGAAGACGATGGAGTGATTCATGCAGCGAAGAAATGGCTACATGATAAGACAAAATCTGGTACGGGCTAGGAATACATGCACTTGTTTCGCGCTGGCATAAAGCCGTACAAGTTGATGGGGATTATGTTGAATAATACCGATGTTTACATGGCATATCCATGTATATTGTGTATAAATTTCATGTTTTTTGAATAAACAGCTCCTGAGAAAAACGATGTGGTGCATTACTTTCTGAACGCCCCTCGTATATATATATTGCATGATGCTGGCAACCTCAGCATGTAAAATAAATTGCTACAGAAACCACTGCTAAGAGAGCATATGAATTCTTTGGTGCAGGCTACCTGCAAGGGGACTAGCAACAGTGAAGGCTTCATGCTCCATAAGCAGCAAAAATGAAGACGATGTACTTGTGTTGTACAGTTGTCCATTTTAATATTTCTTCTGTAATTTTATGTTTGCAGCTGTTGCAAATTTGTTCTTTGTCGTTCTCTTCACCCTGGAGATGTTACTAAAGATGTACAGCCTGGGATTCCAGGGTTATTTTGTGTCGCTCTTCAACCGCTTTGACAGCTTTGTTGTTCTGTGTAGTATATTGGAAGTTATACTGCAGTACACCAATGTCTTTCCTCCTCTGGGTATCTCTGTGCTCAGATGTGCTCGTTTGCTCAGGGTCTTCAAAGCAACCAGGTAAGTCAAGAGATGGAATAGCAGAAGAGAAGTAATTGTCAGGTAATAAATATATATTAACAAATAGAACGGTATTGTATCAGTTTTACATATTAACGGTACACAGGAAACACGAGACGTTTCGGGTTTCACCCTTCGTCAGCCACAGTTACAAATAGGCAACAAGGACAAGAAATATAGTCAGGTTAAAGAAATATACTATAGAACACTACAAGTGGTAATGTATGTATGTAATAAAATGTAACAACACAGGTAAAAAGTAATAATAAAGCATGGAAAATACAAAAACCGAAAAAAAAAAAAAATATATAAATTCAGCAATCAACGAAAATCAAAAGCAGAAACTGGAATAACAATACAAGAAGCCCTGCTATGACAATCTCGGCAAAAGATACGGTGAAGAGGTGAATACAATGGCATCAGGAATCACAAATAAACGTGACGTCATAAAAATACACAAATAGGACACGAAACAAAACACAAACTTTTAAAAGAAATCATGAAAAAGTGATGGATGAAATCAAGAAGTCTAAAATAGTGGAAAGCCAATGAATAACAGAGTTAAGCAAAATGATGTTGGACATTTAGACCCTGAGGAGAAAGGCAACCCATTTAGAAAATGAGATGATTCTCTAGAGAAAAGCAAGTACGGTCATCACAAAAGCAGGTGTGTAAACCGGTTACCAGGGCATCAAGGGAACTGAAATGGTCTAGGCCAGCGGTTTTCAACCTGGTCAGGGGCGCCGCAGGTGAACGTGAATTTTTTTCGTATTTAGCTGTAAAGAAAACACAGAGCTGTGGGAAATTTTATTTTTGGAGTTTGTCAACCTGCGTGACCCTGGAGAAATTTTACTTTTGATGTTGGCCAGCCTTTGAAGTCCCACTTCCCCTGACCTGCCTATCAACTTTCACCATGTCAGTGCTTTCTGGACACTGACTTCCTGTTAAAAGTTGCATACCTCTGTGATCTTTTTGAAAAGTTGAACTCGTTGAATAAGTCTCTGCAAGGAAGTGCAACTTATTTGATTCAACTTATTGACAAAGTTTCGGCCTTCAAAAAAGAGGCTTCTTCTTTGGAAGAGAAAAATCAATGAAGGAGAAATGGACTACTTCCCAGGTTTGCAGCAGTTCATTACAGACAATGAAATAGATTTTAGTGCAGACATTGTTTCTATAATTCAAGGACACTTATCTCAACTCGGTGTTCATTTTGAAAAATACTTTCCTGAAAACTGTGACAGGTTTAAGTGGGTTCAAAATCCCTTCAGTTAGTGAAGCTCCTTCGGACTTCAGTACTGCAGAAGAAGAAGAACTGATAGAACTTTCACAAGACTCTTCACTACAAGTGAAATTTCAATCCATAGATTGCCAAAATGTTGGTATTCGGTAAAACAGGAGTTCCCAAGCTTGAGCAAGAGAGCACTGAATATAATAATATCTTTTGCAACCTCCTATCTCTGCGAGGCTGGGTTTTCAGCAGTGGCTGTCATAAAACCAAGTTCAGATCAAGAGTTGATGTGGAGAAGGAAATGAGGGTAGCTGTATCTCAGTTGGTGCCAAGATTTGACAAGCTGCGTAACAACAAGCAAGCTATAGTTTCACAATGAGATGACTGGTACTTTATTCATCATACTTTTTTTTCAGTTTTACTGTACAAGTTTTTTGTTATGGAGATTGAATCATGAGTGCAGTATATCAGTGAATGATTTTTAGACAAAACTAAAAAAGAAATGTTAGAAAGAAACTACTTTATCTGTGCTGTTTTTTTTTTTTTTATAGTAAGGGTTTTCAAAGTGCACTTTGTGTATAATTTTTCTTGTACGTGTAATTTTTTCTCAGATTGTCCAATTGTATTTTTTTTTTTAATTACATGGTTTAAAAGCCTTTCCAAAGCTCTCCTGCTCAAAAGAAAGTTAGACTAAATGTCGAAACATCGCAAGAGTTTTTACCAGTTATCCCACAGGGGAGCCGCATAAAGAATGTAGTTGGTCAGGGGAGCCATGGACTCAAAAAGGTTGAAAACCGCTGGTCAAGGCTATTGAAATGAAGGGCCACAGGTTTAGGCGCCCTGTAATAAATGTTATTTAAGTGCTCACAGAATCTATCTGCCAAATGTCTGCCAGTTTCACCAATATAGGTAATGTTGGACCTTTACAGATAATGGCATAAATAAGATTCCTAGATTCACATGTAAATGACTCTTATAATATAATTACCCTTCAGAAATGAAACAGTCTGAGTCTGGAGCACATGCGCACATGTACGACATCTGGGGCGGTGACAAGACTGTGTACCAAAATATGGAGGTCTAGTATTCATCAAGCGGCTGTGTACAAGAATGTCCTTGAAATTCTTATCCCAACGATATGCTACCAGAGGGGGATCACGGAACAACTCACTGGTAACAGGATCAGAGTTGAGAATAGGAAGATGACAAAATAGAATTCTTTGCACCGCCAAACAGTGAGGATGGAAAGTTAAAACAAGTTTGAGTCTGTCAGATTTAGCAGAAGGTTTAGTAGTGAGTGCCATCTGACGAGTGGCATGTGTGATAATTGTCAGGTACATACCCCAGGCATCAGATTGGCTAAGTGATTAAAGCACTTGCCACTTGTGGCTAAGTTACCTGGTCCTGGAATCAAAACCATTGCAGTGTCGTTCTCCAGGATCTTCTTCTTCTTGGATCTATAGCCCCTGACTGACAATACTGATGCCTAGTGGTGTCTTGTAGGGCAGCAATGATCCAGGTGACCTAGCTGTAAATGGGTACCTGGCTTTGCTGTTGAGTTAGGGAAGGCAAAAGTAGCAAGGAAGGGAATGATCACTCCCACCTCATAAAAAAGCTGGACCTAGTATGGTAAAGTCCCTAACACTTCGATCCCCAAAGCAGTTTCTGCTATTGGACTATTTTTACTTATGTGATTCACAAGCTTCTACACAGGGTGACCACAGGCCATATACCATATGGCAAACACAGCAACGGACATGAAGGAAGAAACAGTAAAACACCACCTAGATTAACTAGCACTAGCAGATCTGTGGAAGCACCTGTGCCGCCATCATCATCATCATCATTAACACCCTGTGTGGTGACATAAAACAACTGAAAAAGACATGCACATTCTGTTACTTCGCTGGGGCACCACACAAAGGATGACTGCTGACTGACCAAAGTAGAGACAGTTTGTTGTTGCCCGACAAGACGCCACTAGCCATGATGGTCACTGATTGCTTTGTCAGTCATAGCCAAGGACCAAAGTGGAGACAGTTTGTTGTTGCCCGACAAGACGCCACTAGCCATGATGGTCACTGATTGCTTTGTCAGTCGTAGCCAAGGACCAAAGTGGAGACAGTTTGTTGTTGCTCGACAAGACGCCACTAGCCATGATGGTCACTGATTGCTTTGTCAGTCATAGCCAAGGAACAAAGTGGAGACAGTTTGTTGTTGCCCGACAAGACGCCACTAGTCATGATGGTCACTGATTGCTTTGTCAGTCATAGCCAAGGACCAAAGTGGAGACAGTTTGTTGTTGCCCGAGAAGATGCCACTAGCCATGATGGTCACTGATTGCTTTGTCAGTCATAGCCAAGGACCAAAGTGGAGACAGTTTGTTGTTGCCCGACAAGATGCCACTAGCCATGATGGTCACTGATTGCTTTGTCAGTCGTAGCCAAGGACCAAAGTGGAGACAGTTTGTTGTTGCCCGACAAGACGCCATTAGCCATGATGGTCACTGATTGCTTTGTCAGTCATAGCCAAGGACCAAAGTGGAGACAGTTTGTTGTTGCCCGACAAGACGCCATTAGCCATGATGGTCACTGATTGCTTTGTCAGTCATAGCCAAGGACCAAAGTGGAGACAGTTTGTTGTTGGCCGACAAGACGCCACTAGCCATGATGGTCACTGATTGCTTTGTCAGTCGTAGCCAAGGACCAAAGTGGAGACAGTTTGTTGTTGCCCGACAAGACGCCATTAGCCATGATGGTCACTGATTGCTTTGTCAATTGTATGTAGCCAAGGACCAAAGAAGAAGAATTATGTTACCTGGCACAGGGGAAAAAGGAATGAAAAATCTTAATCCCAGGGATTAGAAAAGTTAAAGTGTGATTCACAAACCTTGGGTTTCACTCTTTATTTCTGTATTTCCTTTTAAAAAACCTGGTATGTCTGCTATGAAAGCTGTGTACGGCAAGCCTCTACAAATCCATATGGAGCTTAAAAGATAAGAAAATAAAATAAACTATTATTTTGTTATTTTCCTTTCTCTTCTCATACTGAAATTACCTCAGTTTTCTAGCTCAGCTGTATGGGAAATCATATGTAATTCATACAATGCTTTGTTTGAATGATAATTAATTGATTGCTGTATTTTCTATACAAACATATGCTGCAGAAACATCTTATTAGATCATCAGTGTTGCCCCATAATATTCCTGGGGGTCTCTGAGAAAACAGAAAGGAAAGGGCCATTGCCCCCTCAGGCATATCTTTAGAGGCCACTAATATGAGATTGTGCATGTGTCAGGCAACATCGTTATGAAAATAAATTGTTACAGAATTGACTACTTCAAGAGCACATGAATGCTTTGATGTAGACTTCCCAGGGTCTAGCTACAACACGTGATTCCATGCTTCAAAGGAGGGGAAACACAGATGACGATGTTTATGATCATTAGTGTTTGCAGATGTACCCTATGCTAATGAAATGCCTTATTGCACACACAGGTACTGGGCTTCACTGCGAAACTTGGTAGCATCCCTGCTGAACAGTATGCGCTCTATTGCCAGTTTGTTGCTGCTGTTGTTTCTCTTCATCGTTATCTTTGCCTTGCTAGGAATGCAGTTGTTTGGTGGCAAGTTCAATTTTCAGGACAGCGAAAAGCCCCGAAGTAACTTTGATTCATTTTGGCCATCACTGCTGACTGTGTTTCAGGTAACATTTTAGTTTCTGTGCCACACATTTCACAGGTAAAATGGGTCACAGTTTGTTCACTGCCTCAGTGTAACCAGGGTTTCTTACTTTGTGTGTGTGTGTGTGTGTGTCATGGGCCCCTTTCATTATCTGATAAAGGATGTGGACCTCTGATTAATGTTTGAACATGAACCCAAATATAACTGACGGACAAAGTGTCTGGGTTGAATGGGTGGCCTTGCAATGCTATCAACAGTTTCCCTCATTGTGTGGCCTATCCATGGCTAGTGCCTTCTTCTCATCTCTTGTTCTATTGGCACTTGTCTTGTTACATTAATCAGGGGCCAAGAATAGAAGATCAGAACATATGGTGTCTGTGAAAAAGCAGCCAGTAAAGTCAGAAGCAGTTGATGAACTGATACAATCAGAAACATTTTTGGTATGCATTAGTGAGTACCAAGTATGTGGTACATATTAAACTGTCAAGTTTTGACTGACATAGTCTGGAGCGTTAGGTCTTGGTGATTTTGTTGCCATATTGTGAAACTCTGCAGTTCTGATTAGTTGTTTGTTATATAGGGTATTTTCAATGGTTGGGTTCTTCGGTGGGAGGAATTGTCTCTGGGCAAAGCAACAGGTGATCTTCCACTGTTTCATATGGGTGTTGGAAGTGTCTACAGTTTGGACTGTGGTTTTTAGTTCTATTTCTGTGATACTTAACACATTAACTACCGAATTGAAAAACACACTGTGGCCGAATTAAATTGTGTTCCCATTTTCATTCTGTAGGTGTATGAAGGATTTAATCTGTAGTTTTCTTAATTTTAAACAGATTTTTATGAATTATATGCCATTTTGACGATAAATGAATGTACTATTGCAAAAGCTGGTAAAAGGAAAGTTTACTTAATGTAGATATTATTAGTAATGTAAAATGATTGACAGACAAAAATCAATTCCAATTTGTTTCCAAATTATCAACTTATGTTCAAATTGCTTGTTTCTGTGATAGATAATACCTTTCTCTTGGTAAGTATCATGTAGTATATCCAATAACAATAAAAACAAGCCCAAGAACACACACATTAACAAATATTGACACTATTAGTAACTTTCATTATCACACCTATGCCACTTTTAAAAAAATGTCTGAAATTTTCCCCCCATTTTTGCCCTGTAGGTGCTGGGAGAAATTAAACTGTAGATTTATTAATTTTAAACAGATTTTTATGAATTCTATGTAATTTTGAAGACAGATGAAGGTACTAGTGCATCAGCTGAAAAATATATGTTTATTTAGTATGTTAGATATTATCAATAATATAAAATGATTGAAAGAAAAAAAAAGCATGCAACATTTAAAAAAAATTATCAACTTACCTGCAACTTGCTTGTTCCTGAGGCAGCTAATGTTTTTTTCTTGGTGATTAATAATAATAATAATAAATTCTTTAAGCACCAAACACGGCGCATAAGGCAGAAACCAGTGCTCTCCAGGTTGTTCATTGTGACGCCACTCCTCTTAGCTCTTGCACATTATTTAGGCCCAACGTTCTTCCTTCTCTTATTATTGTTCTTCTGAGTGTTTCTTTTGGTCTTCCTTTTTTCCTCTTACCCTCAGGAACCCAAGTGAGCACCTGTAGTGGTATTCTGTTGTTTTGCATTCGTAGGACATGACCGATATATGACCATCGTCTTTTCCTTATATAGTCGGAGACATATTTCTGCCTAGAGTCTTCTCTTATTTGTCGATTAGTCTTGAATTCTTTCCAACTGATGTTCATGAGTTTTCTAAGACATTTGTTCTCGAATGTATTCAGCTTGTTCTCCAATGATTTTGTTATTTTCCAACTCTCACAGCCGTATGTTAACACTGGGATAACATTTGAATTAAACAGACGAAGCTTGGTATGTATATTCAGTGATCGTAATTTCCAAATGTTAGATAATCTATTGAAGGCGCTAGCTGCCAAAGCAATTCTAGTATGGATTTCTCTTGTTGTGTCACCATCCTGAGTCATTTTACTGCCTAAATAATTGAAACTTTCAACTTTCTGTAGTTTTTCCCCGTTCAAGATGATATCAAAGGTCTCGTTAGAAAAGTTCATAGCTTTAGTTTTAGAGGCATTTATTTGGAGACCTATTTTAACCGAGAGATGACACAAATTATTTATTGCTTCTTGGGATTGTCTTGGTGTTGAACTTAAGAATGCTACATCATCTGCGAAATCCAGGTCCCCCAGGAATTTTCCATTTGTCCATTTTATACCTAATTGTTCATTGTGGGTATAGTTTCTCATAACCCAATCAATAGCTATTCCAAAAAGTAGTGGTGACATAATACAGCCTTGTTTCACCCCTGTTTCTACTGTAAACCATTCTGTATTCCCTTTATTTGTTCTAACACAACATCTTGCATTGTCATATAGCGCTTTGATTATATTCACATATTTTGTTGGAAAACCATAGATTGTAAGTATCTTCCACAATGATGG
Organism: Oreohelix idahoensis; assembly: GCA_024509875.1. Taxonomy (NCBI): domain Eukaryota; kingdom Metazoa; phylum Mollusca; class Gastropoda; order Stylommatophora; family Oreohelicidae; genus Oreohelix; species Oreohelix idahoensis. The sequence continues at coordinate 29,163 of JAMPIV010016928.1, forward strand.
GCGGTGTAGACTATCAAAGGCTTTTTGAAAATCGACGAAGGTGATAATAAGTGGCGATTGTCATGTAGTATATCCAATGACAAGAAAAACAAGCCCAAGAACACACACTAGCTAATAAATACACTATTAATGACATATTATCACACCTACACCACTTCAAAAAAATCTCAGAAATTTTTAATAAATAGCACCTTTGAGAAAACACAACATCTACAACTTATTTACAGTATGTCAATGTCTTTAGTGAGTTACAGCTGAAGGATCATGTGTATGGTACAGCCTAAAACAGCTCTGGATGGAGATGGGGCTTTTCGGGGCAACCGATGCAATAAACATTTGTTCAGGCTCGTTTCGCAGGTGTTGAGCACACTATACGGTTCCAATCTTTGTCGGTGTAATCCACAATGGGCTTTGCGCCCTCAAATCTTTTAACTTTGTTTCCTAAAAGTTTCCTACCTTTCTTGTTGCCACTGGTGGCTACTAGATCAGGTGGAGTTATGGAGGCAGCCTTCTCAGTTTTTGAAAATTTTCAATGACACTGACTTCTCATCAGCACGACAGAGGGTGTATAATATATGGGCATTTACCTGGGACACCTCTATAATCCAGTAGAAAATTTTCTTCCACCATTTTCTAGTTTTTCTTTGGAAATGGCCATAGTAAGCTACCATTTGATCATTGTGGTCACATCCAATCATTCAAAAATTGTACCGGTGTACTGGTTTGGGTTTTTCAACTAAGTTGTGATGTCGAGTTGTGACTTGCACCATCTCAACTGATGTTTCAGTGGACACAACAATACTTGGTTTCTTTGCCTTTTTGTCTCGCCAAGCAACACATATCTGAGATCCATCACCATTTTTGTACCACCTGGCTTCTCGGTGATGGAGGGAGAGGGTCTTCAGTTGAAGTGGAAAGTTTTTTCTGTTGATGTTGACTGTGCCAGTATAATGAATGCCCCTACTCAACAGATAGGTTATCAGTGTATCCACAGTGTAGTATCTGTCAGCAAATACATGGTGGCCCTTCCCAATTCCTTGCAGCAAGAAATCAAATACCTTCACCGCCTGACTTGTTGTAGAGTCATTAGCAAGAATATATGATGTATTCTTCCCAAAGTATGTCAATACAGAATAGACGTATCCTGTAGCAGAATCACACAATCCCAAGGTCTTAATGTGATACTTGCTTGGCTTTGTTGCATTGTACTGCTTGTGTTTCCAGCATCCATTATACCCAATAACCATTTCATCAATGGCTAAATTCTGAAATGGATAAAATGCATTTTTGGAACTTTGCAACTAGCAAATTTAAAAAAGGCTCTATTTTGTCCTTCCCTTCTGAATCAGCGTCTCCAACATGCATCATTGTATGGTAAATTATTTCAAACCTAGATCTTGAAAACGTATTGCCATACCAGGGAGTATAATTATGAGGTGTCTGTGCCCAATAATCTTTTACCGATGGCTTTTTATCCAAACCCATCACAGTTGTTACTGCAAAAAATTTCAAAAGCTCATAGTCAGGGACAGGTTTCCAAGCAGCAGATGGTCTATTTGAAGATGGGGGTTTTGAATTCTTTATGTCAGCATATTCATTTATTACTATGACCAAAGAATGTAAAACATCTGGTGTCAGTAATGTAAGCCAGCAATCAAGCACAGAGGAAGTTGCATCAAGATTTGCTTGCATACCTGGTTCATGAGTTGGAACAAAATAAAAAATATTCGTTGTTTCACCCTCAGTCACTTACTTCCATTGCTCTCTTTCTTTAGTTAGGCCTACAGTATTTCCTGCACTATTGGTAACTCTAACCAAGGTTTTTGCTCTTTTACGACCCACCGATGGCCCAGGGACTTCTAATTTCTTCCCTATCATCACTGCTTGAATTGTCAATACTACTGTTATCACTGCCAGAAAAATCACTATTTGAATCAATGTCCACATTGTTTTCACTGTCCTCCTCGTCGCTAGATCTATCAATCAATTTCTGAAACAAGTTTCTAGCCTGTTCAGCAGTTAGACGAGGTGTACGTGCGTTTTTTGTGGTGCTATCACTCGTTGCCATGGTAAACAGTTTTGCGATTTGGTAACTAACCTGAAACGTTTGAAAAATATGAATATAATATCAATTTTCAGTGGCACAAATTTACCCACGCTTATGGATGTTGTTTTCCGGTGGTCAATTAAAATCTCGAACCATATCGGAAAGTGTTTCGGCACAAATTTCATTCGTTTTCTTACTTAACTTAGAAAGCCATTGTGGGCGGTTTGCGGTCCAAATGTGTTTCTTTCGTGTGCCAAAGGGAGCGGCTTGCGGTAGTTAATGTGTTAAGTAAGCAGTGTCCTATTCGTAATCTGAAAATTTATGTTTGATGTTTACATCAATGATGATTTATAGCATTTTTCTTAGATGGTGCTGGTAGATGCTTGAAGAGCCATCTTCATGTCTTCGCCATTGCTCAGGTGTTTTAGCCAGTTCTTGTTTCAGTAGTTTTTAACTATGTGTTATGCTGTAGTTATGTTGACTGGCTGGTCAGTTTGTGGCATTGAGGCTCCTCTTGTTGCTACTTTATCTGCCTCTTCATTTAAAACTGACTTTGACCCAGCTCATTTTATAAATAATGCAAAATAAAGAGGAAATAACTTCATTAAAGAAAATAATAAAATTAAGGGAAATAATAGACTGTGAATATAGATTGTGTTTTGTATTTAAAAGGTTAAAGTGAAAAGTGGTGTGCTGAATTAGTCAAGGTATATCTTCACACAAGTAGGTCAGCAAGTCTCTTGTTTTAAACACTGCTCTAGTAATGGCCAGCTATCGCATGAGTTTTATTTTAGGTTCTTAAACTTCAAAATGTGTATTTCATTCATAGATAAATTTCACTGTACTGAGGTTTCAGCGGTTTTGAAAAATTAGTATTTAGTTATGACTTAAAAATAATAAAACAAGTAAAGGAGAAAAAGTTTTATGGATCCACTTTTGTAGTTGTTACCATATGCACTCAAAATAATAGATTTAAAATGTTTCATATATTCTGTTGCACAGAATAAAAGTGCATGAGTATTTATCAATCAAATCAGAGGCACATCTCCAATCCAACCTGCAAGTCTGGAAGGAAGAGCTGGAGAAGAGAGGGATGGTCATAAGCAGCTCTAAAACTAAATCCATGGTGATATCACGAGAAGAAAGAAGACATCAGATTAAGCTGGGAGAACAGGTCCTGAAGCAGGTCAACCACTTTAAATACCTTGGAGCTATTATAGACCAAAAAGGGAGGCATCAAAGATGAGTTGGCCACTCAAAAAGCAGCAGCTGGGAGACTTTTTCTGGCCATAAATTGAGGATTCCTCTGCAAGAGAGAGGTTGGTAAGAAAATGAAGATGGCTGTATACCGCTCCCCCAATGTCCCAGTCTTGACATATGGATGCGAGTCATGGGCAGTGACTACAACCCACAAAAGCCAGATCCAAACCTCAGAAATGAGGTATCTGAGGAAGGTGGTTGAAGTAACAAGAAGAGACATGCTCCGCAACCAGACGATACGTCAAGGCCTAAAATCCTACCCCCTGCAGACCCAAATAGAACAGTTCTAACTAAGATAGGTTGGCCATGTCTGCAGAATTGGAGAAGATCGGCTACCACGACAAGCATGGGAAACAAAGAGCCAAGGATCCAGACCCCCAGGACGACCCAGAGTCCGCTGGGAGGACAACATTAGACAATCTTTGAAGGACTGAGGACTAGAATGGAACCAGGCCAGGAGGAAGACAGCCGATAGGATAGTCTGGCGCTCTCTCTCCCAAACCGCTACACCTCACGGTAGAAGGGGAACGACTAAGTAAGTAAGCGTATTTATCATTGATCAGTAATTTTTGATATCATTCACAAATTTATGTATTCAACTGGTTTTAAAATGCAGCAACATGATTGATAATTCTATAGGCACAGCATTTCCTGAATTTGTGCACTGTTGCCTGTGCTTTAAGATTGTACTGAATGAAAAATTGTAGCTAAATTTGTGTAGTATCTTACAGTGTTTTAAAGCTACCATTTCAACCCTGTGTTCAGTGGGGAACACAAAGGGCCAGTGAAGATGATTCTCAGTGAAATCGTTGTACAAGTCTAAACCTGCCAAACTCATTTATAATATCTGGGCTGGCATTTGACTCTGCTCTTGAGTTAAGGAAGGCGAAGGCTTCATAGAAGGGAAATGGTCACCCAACTCAATAGAGAGAAATACTGAGGGCAATTCATGATTGCCTATTAGAGAATGACACACCAATTGATGAATCATCAAGGCTAAGACTGCTGGAATTTGGCATCAGACGCAAAACCAACAGAGATGGACGTGTGAGAGGACGCATCTGGCGTGTATACAACCAGTGCACAACAGGAACAATTAGGATTCATACTCTTCGACATTTGCTAAGGGAGACTGAGCACCTATGGGTTTTCCTGGAGTGCACTGTCGTCGATTCTGATCAACAATAACAATAAAGCTGAACCTAGTACAGGGGAAGTCTCTAATACTTCACTCCCCTAATGGCAGTTTCTGCTATGGGACTAACTTTACCGTAATGCTGTTTCTCTCATACACAGATTCTGACTGGTGAGGACTGGAATGCAGTTATGTATGATGGTATACGGGCGTATGACGGAGTGAAGTTTCCAGGCATTTTAGTGTGTCTCTACTTTGTGGTCCTATTTATCTGTGGTAACTGTATCCTTTTTTGACCAGTATTTTACTTCATTCAGTGTTTTGAAACTTTAAGTTTCATTGCTCAAAAAATTAAAAAAATAAAAATAAATTCTCTCTTGTATTTTGAGTCTGATTTCTAGAAAAATTTGTAGATTTGGCTTGAAAAGTTTGTACAACCAATATGGAACTGATGGCGAGAACCAGATGAGTTCTGGTGGAACAAGAGATGAGAAGATGACACAGGAAATGGATAGGATAGGCATTATGGAAACCTGTTAATAGCATTACCAGGCAGTCCTTGTTCTGGAATCCCCAGGGTAAGAGAAGCAAAGGTAGCCTGAAAAACACATGGAGAAGATAAACTGGAGACAGAAGTGAAAATGATGAAGATATTGAAAGACCTTGAGATGATAGCATGTGACAGGAAGTCTTGGTGTATGTTTGTTGAAAGCCTATACTTGTTGGGGAGGTGAAAGGTAAAGCTTTTGTTTAAAATGTATAGTCTGCTGTAGCATTCATGTAGTGTTCTCATTTCTGAACTGTTTTCTTCTATGATGTGATGATATCTAGCGGAGAGATCTGGTACTGGACTATGGTGAATTGGAAATGTGTTGTGTGGGTGGTTGACTCATATATGTGTATGGTAGATATTTCCTTGACCGCAGCTCAGATATTCTACTAAATGTCTTCTTGGCTATCGCTGTGGACAACTTGGCAGATGCCCAGAGCTTGACAGAGATTGAGGAAAAGAAGGAAGAAGAGAAAGAGAGGAGAAAGTCTTTAAGGAGGTCAAAGAGCAAAAGTCCAATTAAAGAAGAAGAGGTGATTATTTTATAGAGCAGCAACATGTTCATCGTGGAGGTTATTAGCTCGAATACATCTAGCACACTCTGCAATCTGAGCTAGCAATGTTAATATAACTTTGGTTGGTCTTCATGTTTCAGAGCCATACAATAGAGCTAACTAAACTCAGATGTCAAGTCTGTCCTATTGTGTGGCTCTGAAACATGGAGAAAACAAACAACTTAGAATATGTACTGACAATTTAATGTTTTCATTCTGACCACATGTTCACATTATTTCATTCTTTGTTATTCTGTTTATAGATTTCATGCATGATTTGATTCTAACATTTTCTCTTTTTGAGCTATTTCATTATAATGTCTGGTGGCTTTAAAATAGACAGTAAGACATCAGGGTTAATATTTGTTTTTCTATCTTATGTTTTATTATTTCATTATATTTCCTTATTTGTTGGAGCCATTTATGTGAAAATAGTTGGTTTTTGTGTTGTGCTGTTTTTATGACACTTTCATTCATTTTAACCACCTCTGCTTTTGTTGTTGTTCCACTGAACAGCATATTTCATGATTTCTGTGCTTTTGCAACTGTAGGGCAAAGATGAAGAGGGCTTGGATGTCAATGGAAATGACAGTGGGGATGTTGTAGAGAAAGATTCCAGGCAGCTGAGCAGACAGCCTAGCTCCAGAAGTAAAAGGTGTGAAGCTTACCTGTGGTTAAGTATGTTCTGTGATAATAATAATAGCCTCTTCAGTCATAACTGACTTTGGGAATGTGCCCCTGAGGTGACAGCCCTTGGCTGCTTATTTTCCTGGTGTTTCTTTTGACGTCTCCTCTCTTCTGCTTGCTGTGAGCGCTTCTTTTCGCCAAATCTAAGGTGGCGCTGTAGAGAGCATCGCCACATTTGGCAGCTTCATCCTCCCAGGTTGCTGGATTTATGTCCAGTGCCCTCATGTCCCTCTTGCACACATCTTTGAACCTCGGCTGCGGTCACCCAACTGTTCTTTTGCCATCTGCCAGTTGTCGGTAGAAGATATCTTTCGGGGTGCGACCCTCTTCCACGCCAGCATAGTCTGCGCTGTTCTGTAATAATTGTGTGAAAGCTGCTTTGAGAACATAATCACTCTGCTACATGTGCAAGAACTTTAATTAGTAGAACTAAAAAAAAACTGTGGCTTAGACAAGAAGGCTAATGACACCTGAAGAAGAAATAACACATGAAGAGCTAATATCTGAAGAACAAATGACACGTGAAATGCAAATGACATCTGAAGAGCAAATGACATCTGAAGAAGAAATGACACATGAAGAGCTAATGACATCTGAAGAACAAATCACAGATGAAGAGCTAATGACATCTGAAGAACAAATGACACCTGCAGAAAAAATACACCTGAAGAACAAATGACATCTGAAGAGCAAATGACATCTGAAGAGCTAATGGCACATCATTATTATCAACACTTTTCAGCTCATGTGGAGTACAGGTCTTCAACATATACACCCTAAGCCTTCCTATCATGTGCCATCAGTTCATGGTCTTGTCATGTCTTATTTATCCCTTTCTTGTGTTTCCAGTTCTCTTCCTGTGTGTGTTTTTTGGTTACCCTCTATTTCTCTTACTTTGGGAATTCCAGAACAGAACTGACATGTATTGCTATCAGCTGATTGTTCTGTATTTATCCTAACCAAGGCCAAGATTTTTACCTCACATCTTAGTGCACTGGTTCTTAGAGCGCTTGCCTTTCGCTGCAGAGTTATCAGATTTCAGGATCAAAACCTGGTAGCTGCCTCTTGCCTTCCCAAAGTCAAGTACCCATTTACAGTCTGGCACTAAGAGAAGGTGTGAATTTGTGACAATACTTGAAGAAATCTTAAGATGCAGATCTCCCAGTATGAAAATGTGTCAACACCTGGAAACATATTTGTATTCGAACTGCATCATATTTTAAATGAAAGGTGAAAATTACCCAGCACCTGAAGACAACTTATGGCCAAATCTCATAGTGTGAAAATGTGGCAACACCTGAAAATATACTTATTTGTAAACTGCACAGTCATCACCATTTTCCTTTTTGCTCCCTGAGGAACATGGAACCACCCTTGCAGCAGTAAGCCTGCTACAAGCATCCACATACTCTTGTAGCAGTGGTTTATGTAGCAGTTTGTTTGACATGATGAGATTGCCAACTTCATACACAACTTCATAATAGTTGCCTTGTATGATGTGCCTATATATCAAATGCTATATATATATTCTTCATTGTTGTATGAAGTAGAAACATGGACAGTGAAAAGCAATTAGAAGAAAGAATTGAGGCCCTTGAGATGTGGATTTACAGAAGAATGGGATGCATCTGATGGACAGAGAAGAAAACAAATAAAGAGGTCCTAGGAATGAAAAGTGAATTAATAACAATTAGCTAAAATATTTTGGCCAATATAAATAGACATTACACCTCACTTAATAGAGGGCCATAATATAGAAGAAGACAAAACGTTTGAAGACAAACGCGCAAGATGAAGTTAGTGCTATAAGTGGGAAGATAACATCAAGAGATAGACAGGAAAGAGTCTATCAGATTACACCACCAAGGCAAGAGACAGAAGATGCTGGAGATCCATTACAGCTGGCTATGATGTGAAGATGGCACCTGATGATGATGATTTGCCTGAAGAAGCAGTAGTCTTATTCTTTATTTGTGTTTTCAGGGCCCCTGGTAACTACCCGGGGCAAACTGCACAATAGTTGACACAATAGGTGTGACAGTAGTTGACACAATAGTTGTGACAGTAGTTGACACAATAGGTGTGACAGTAGTTGACACAATAGTTGTGACAATAGTTGTGACAGTAGTTGACACAATAGTTGTGACAGTAGTTGACACAATAGTTGACACGATAGTTGTGACAGTAATTGACACAATAGGTGTGACAATAGTTGGCACAATAGGTGTGGCAGTAGTTGACACAATAGGTGTGACAATAGTTGTGACAGTAGTTGACACAATAGGTGGGACAATAGTTGACACAATAGTTGTGACAGTAGTTGACACAATAGGTGTGACAGTAGTTGACACAATAGTTGTGACAGTAGTTGACACAATAGGTGTGACAGTAGTTGACAGTACGTGAAGAAAACTTTGGTGCAGATCTAAAAAGTATTGATGAGAACAGTGTTAGTTTGTAACAGTAAGGTAAGGTAGTCCTATAGCAGAAACTGCCTCAGGTGAGTTAGAGACTTCACCACACTAGGTCCATTTTTTTATATGAAGCAGGGTGATCAGTTCCCTTTCTCGCTGCCATTTACTTCCCTAGCTCCAGAGCAGAGTCATCTACCCATTTACAGCTGGCTGAAAAAAACTTTGGTGCAGGTCCCAGCATCATTGAAGAAAACTGAATATATGACTGAACAATACTGAAGAAGACAATGTAAATATAAGACAGAACCTGAAGAAAACATAATGGTAAAATTAAATAGTTTTTGAAGAATATCATTTTGAAGCTAAACTTCTTGTCTAATAGTTTGTGGGCAGTAGATTTACTGAAAGATATCTATGTTATATATGTGCATTATTGTAGCAGAAAATAATCTGTCTTCTTCCACCTGTAATCATTTTACTTTTCTACTGATTGTATTGATAGGTCGTATAGAAAAGACAGCACACTAGCAGAACACCATATTCAACTGGATCTCAGTCCTAATCATATCCCATCTGGAGATTATAGCAGCAACCACAAAGTTCCACTGCCAGGTAGGATCTAGAATTGATTTATAAGCCACACTAGTTACTTTGCTGTGGTTGGACAGTTGAATATAAATGTTAGTTATGAATGCTGAATAAGCACCTGTGGACCAAAATAGGTGGTTGTCACTGAGGGTGAGGCAGGGTTGTAGTGGAGGGTAATTGCCTATATAAAACAACTATGACACGACAGCTAGCAAGATGGATGTGTCCTACATATCCGTTCCCCCCCCCCCCCCCCCCCCCCCCCCACCCCCCCCCGTGCCTTGTGAATTTGATTTTAGTCAAAGACCAGCAGAGATTTTCTTACTCAAACTCATGGAAGGCAAGGGAAAAACCACTGTCCCTTGTTAAATCATTAATTGAAACAACTGTCATAGAAAACTGAAAAATAGCAGTGTGAACAGGAAGCTATGGAAGACATGATCACTTACCCTATCATGTGTGTAGACAAAGGAGGAGAATATTTCTTTGTTTAAATCTTATCACTTTTTATATTGTTGGTTACTCTCTTAGGCGGTGCTGTTCTTTAGTTCTTAATTCTGCACTGACATTATGTAATTTCTGTTTGACTTTCATAGGACAGGATTAGAATAAGTTTTTTTTCCTGCCAGTGGGTGTCAAAGTGTTGGAGTAATTGTGTTGGTCTAAAAAGTTTGTTGAGTCACAAATATTCTTTTGCAGAATCCATGCTTTGCCTTTGTTTGTTTAGCTGTAAGCTTGACTTTTGTATTTTTTGTTTGTTTGGGTGTTAGAAACACTTTCTGTGTGAATAAAAGCTGAGTGTGATGGAGCAGAATGAATGATTGGTTTTTGTGCCCACTTTAAAGGTCATTGATTTGTTTATCTCATAAAACTTTACTCTATCTTTGGCTGTAAATCTTACTTTCTTGTTGAATGAAAGTTGAGTGAAATAATGTTTTGGTCATTTTGTCCACATTTGAAGATCATTTGTTCATTCATTTGATTTGTTTATCTCATGAGCCATACTGTCTCACTCTTTAGCTATAAAACTTACTTTCTCTGTGAGTAAAAGATAAGATTTCTCTCTATTTTGAGCTGTAAACCTTACTTTCTGTCTTTTATTTAGCTAAAACCTTACTTTATCTCTTATTTGTTGAGCTAGTATGCCTTGCTTTCTTTCTTTATTTGGTAAATATTTTATTATTATATTTCTTTAGGTCACAGCCTAACTGCTGTTTAAAAATTATTGTTATTTTTAATGAACTTGGGACAAAGTAAAAAGTGTCTGTAAAATGTGTTTTTTGACATTTTTGATGCAGGAAATATATTACTAGTATTTTAGATTTAGTACATATAACTAATGATAAGAACTAGACAGGTGCCAGTGGAACAAGAAATGAGAAGAAGACTTTAGAGATGGATAGGACACACACTGAGGAAACCTGTTGATAGCATTACCAGGCAGTCATTACTCAGGAATGCCCAGGGTAAGAGAGGTAGAGGAAGACCAAAGAACACATGGAGAAGAGAACTGGAGACAGACATGAAGGAGATATGGAATGACCTTGAGCTGATGTCACGGGACAGGAAGACCTGGTGTAGGTTTGTTAAAGGCCTATACTCCTTTGGGAGTTGAAAGGTGAAAGAAGAAGTAGTACATATTTTCACATATTTCAAAGTTTTTTTTTTTTAGTTCTTCTTCAAGCACCATACCAACTGGCATGGGTAACCATGTCTCTCTATAACGTCTGTCCCCAGTGTTGTCTATCAATTCTGTTGTTGACTTGTTTGCATGGCACAATGTCAGACTTGTCCAGTTTCTTGTATCTTTGTCACCATCCATTTGTTTATCCTTCACTCTTTCCTGTTGTCACAATATAGTCTAGCTTTTCTCCACATGAAAGGGGATTGCTTCTTTCTAACTTGAGTAATAAGTGTCTGTTAAGTTGTCAAACAAACATTTGTGACAATTTCATACCCTTTGACATTTGCTGAGGAAGATTGAGCACCTATGGGTTTGGTGGGAGAACGATGGTGTTGATTTTGAACAACAAAAGCAATAACTAACAAAATAAATGTATTGTTTATCTAGCAAATCACACAGCTGAACATACGTTTATGGTCTGGTATATTCAGTGTAAAATATGCCAGTCATTTTGTGTCATAGAACAGTGCAAAGCATTTGAAATAGTGAAATAAATATAAATAAGATTTTTTTCTCCTTAGATGATGAAGGTGAAAATGATGAAGAAAGTGATGGAAGTGAGGAAAGTGATGAAGAAGGAACAGAGGAAACAGAAGATGAGGAAGGAGAAAGTGAGGAAGGTGTGGAGGAGGAAGAGGAACCTTCATCTGCAAGACCTAGGAGGATATCTGAACTAAACATCTCATCACGCGTCAAACCCATACCGCCATTCTCGTCCCTCTTCCTGTTCTCACACTCCAACAGGTCAGTGGTTTGTTATCATCATGAAGTGTTGAGCTAACTGGTGTTTGTGAACATGTATCTTCACAACTTTTAGTCCTTAGTTCTTTTTTTTTAACGTCCAGTTTTTTTATTATCATGTTTCATATTTCATCATTCTTGGCAGTTGTCATCCTGAATTCTGACTTTTTTTTTTTTTCTCAGAACATTTCCTAGTGAAAAAATTGACTACTTTTATTCTGATTTCATCATTCTTGTCATCATCATCAGCTTCCTTTTCACTCCCTTTGGAGCATGGAATCACAGCTGCAGTTGGTGTCCTTACAGGAAGCCAGCACCAACCATTCACATACCCTTGTAACTGTAGTTTATGTAGCAGTTTGTGACATGATGAGGTTGCCAACATCTCATATTAGACACCTCTTACGGCATGCCTGAGGAAGCAGTAATCAGATTCTTTCATTGTCCTCAGAGACACTGAGATGGTTATCGGTATGTTCATAATTCAATTTCTTGTCAAATTTTCAGATTCCGCATCATCTGCCACAAGATCTGCAATCATCCATATTTTAGTAACATGATCCTGGCATGTATCCTTATCTCCAGTGCTATGTTAGCAGCTGAGGACCCACTTCAGACCAAGTCTCCCCGGAACGTGATACTAAACTACTTTGACATCTTCTTCACAACTGTCTTCACAATTGAGATTATTATCAAGGTCAGGGACAGCTGAGTTTATGAGCTTCCGTTTCATCATCATCATCATTATTATTATTCTCCTTTCTGCTGCTAGTGGAGCATGGAGCCACCAGTGAAGCTGGCATCTATGTAGGAATCCTGCACCACAGCATCTGTGTGGTCTTTCTGTAGTTCTTTCAGTCTCAATTTGATTTACGTGATAAGGTTGTTAGTCCCATGCATGACCTTATATTAGTCACCACTTAACCTTTAGCACGTTGCATTCTTTTCCCAAAACAGTGCTCCTGCCGCGGCATTCTTTTTCACAACGCCCCGTTTTTATAGTGGGTGACTTGTAATGTCTCTAGTTTTTGTGTTTCTTGGTCAATTGCTATCATTTTTGGAATTTATATAAAAAAATGAATGGTGAATCTGATGATATAAAATTTGTTTGTGTACATGTTAGATGTGATAGGAAGAGAGGAAAGGAAAGTTAAAAAAAACGAAATAAAAAATTTTTTAAATAAAAAAATTTTTTTTTTATATTTTAACATTTAAAAAAAAATAAAAATAGCCAACAAAAGAAGAGTCCATATCCCTTGCATCTCAATGAAAGTCATTTGACCAATACAAATCAAATGACGATCTTTTCGTTACACCCATCATCAGTAGCAAAGCAACAAACGCCCTCATCAGCAGTGACTTTCGGCCGTAACCCTAAACCTTTCCCATAAACGTAATCCTAACCCCTAAAATTAGACATGCTAGCAATGACATTCTACTTTCGTTTCCATTTCTGCCATCACCCATATTCTGAGAACCGATATCAGCGCTAATAAAGACAACAATGTCCTCGCCATCGCATCTGAGTCTGAATCCATTAGAATTAGAGCGAAAATGGCCGCGTGCTCGACGCCGATTTATTTCGATTTAAAAAATTTACAAAACATAAACGCGAATACACCCATCACTTTTTTAAGATTGGAAACGGAAGCTAACTCTCTTGCAAATAACATTAGAACTTAACATCCGGGGCTGAAATCACGTGTACACAAGTCCTAATGCTAGAAACGATGATATCCGTAAGGCGACAAAGGTCGCCTCCAGCTGTCAGAACAAAGTTTTTTTTTGGCGACACGTCGCCCGCAGCGTGCTAAAGGTTAAGAAGTGCCTGAAGGAACAGCAGTCCTATTCTTGACCCATTTAATTTTATTTTAGAATTTATTATGTGTAAATTTCATTTACGTATACTTCATGTTATGTAAATTGCATTTTATACGTGCTTTATTATTTTTTAAACTTTGCTATATAAATCATGATGTTTTACTGTTTATTTCCTATTACCTTCTTTATCCCTCCAGTGATGCTGTCAGCAAAATGAGAAGTTTAAGTGACATTTTTTGTATGTTTCATGTGGCCTGAGTTACGGTGTTATCTCTCCTCCTAAAAGCTTCAGCCACTCCATCAGTCCTATTTTTCTTCACTCTTCTCTGGCCTAGAATGTAAAATAATAGATGATGGGTGGTTAGTTATTATTTTGACAACATGTCTATGTCATTCATTTACTTATTGTGTGTATATTCCAAGCTAGACTTTGTTAACAGTTTTCCCTTTTATTCAGTTTGTGCCTTAATTAGGCAGCTCATTTCACAGGCTGTGATTTCCTATCCTGTTTAATGTCCATGTTTGGCTGTCATGGCACAGTGTGGATGTGGAAATGGTATTAATAATTCGACAGCTTGCTACCATGGAGAAATGTTTGTAAAGAAGTGTCATTTGGAACAGCTTTAGCTCTTTTTAATTTGTGATTTACTTTGTGCCTTTGTTTCTCTGTTTAATCTTCAGTTTTATGTACAAGTGCTACCTTGTGTTCCAGGCATTGGTAGCATGCAGGAGTAACACATTGTTGATGTGGGGTTTTTAGATATTACAATTCAAATGAGCTAATTAAAAAAATGCTAACACAGGCAGAAAAGTTCCTCTGTATGCCGAGCCATCCAATAAAGGACAGATTCCAAAACCTAGCAATGGGGCGATTGAAAAGAAGCAGCTTTATCCACCAGGCCAAACGATTTTGTAGACAAACCTCAGACCTGCCTGAAGTTAACAGCCCCCTAAAGTCTGTGCCAGAACAAACCCCTTGGAGAGAGGAGCCTGGACTACCAGTACACATCCAGACAAAAGTGAAAGGAATATTCGATGGGGATTAACAGAACAGCGTGCAACGTAGGACAGTCACTCTTAGTTTCCTGGATGATGAATACCCACAGGACCTCTGGGTCAGAGTATACACGGATGGGTCAGCACAGAATGCAATAAAGAATGGAGGAGCAGGAGTGTACATAGAATACCCAAACAACACTAGGGATACGGTCAGAGTACCAACAGGGAAATTCTGTAACAACTATGATGCAGAAATCCAGGCAGTCAAGGTGGCAACTGAGAAACTGTTGAACACCAATCTCAGTCCACAGCCTGTAGTATTCCTGACAGATGCAAGATCAGCACTCCAAGCACTTCAGTCCAGAAAATTGCCAGGTATACAAACCCTACTTTCTGAACTGAGCAACCAGCGCAGGGTTGCCATGCAGTGGATACCGTCTCATTGTGGAATACCAGGAAACGAGAGAGCGGACGGATTGGCTAAAGAAGGTGCTGCATACGAGCAACCAGATGTACCAGTTACGTACCATCAAAAGAAAAAGATGATCAAATCAATCAGAAAGCCACCAACACCAACACAGGATGACTACCAAGCTATGAACAGATCAGAAGAAATTGTCATTCTGCGCCTCAGAACAGGACACAACCGACTCCGCAGCCACATATATACAAAATTCAAAATTGGCAATTCAGCCATGTGTACATGTGGACAGGCACCCCAGACTGCAAAGCACGTACTTCAAGATTGCCCCGAATATGATATATTGAGGCCCAGAGAAACGACACTGGAAGCAAAACTATACGGACCTCTGTATGAACTACAAAAGTCAGTGAAGTTTATACAAGAAACAACATTGCAGATATAGACAATATATTTCAAGTGAACGAAAGAAGAAGAAGAAGAAGCTAATTAAAACTGTGACTACATATTTTATTTATACTACATGTTATATACTTCATTCTATGTAGACCTGTGCACAGGGGTGGGCAATAGGATTTAGAGTCAGGCCACAGGTATGGCAAAATTCATGATTCATTCACCAAATCAATTAAAAAAGGTTCCCAACTACTTTGATGAAAGGGGAAAATTCAGAAATTCCCATACACGACTATTCAAGCATTAGTCTTGCTTTTACAATCAAACCTAAATCAAAGAAGCTGAATGATTTAAAACATAAATGTGAAACCATGTAATTTTTCTATCTGACCAACTGCTCAACATTTGGCTGAATTTCCTAGACATCTTGAATTATATGAATATGGAAGAACCCCACTGAGTTTTAATATTTTCAGCATAAAGACTTCTTCTTCCCCCCTCCACCACCCCACCCTAAGATTTTTTTCCACACTTATTTGGCCAATTTACCACATGTGTCAATTGGCGAACATTTTGCCTACCACTGCCTGTGCAGGTAAATGTGACGGAATTCTAAATACAATATCTAAATTATAATATAACAAGATAGTGCGTAAAGTCAAAATAAGATAGAAAATAAAAATTGAGTCCAGCATCTTGTTCGCCCACGCCAGTTAATATGCGGGTTTTGCTAAGCCTTATAGCCGAATGGAGGGTACTGTATTTTTCAAATTTGACCTTGGATAAAACCTAACACTTTTTCCCAAGGTTCAAACAATAATTGCCTCGGTGATAGAATATATAGTAAAAGGGGGAGAGAGAGGGTGATAAATGGCCTCAAATGCTAATCGCGACTAACATCGTTTCTAAAAATAAAACCAACGCGCAAAAGCCTTGCCTAGGGCGATTCCCAAAAATACGAGGAAAAAGTTAGAACACGTAGACAACTCGTGTCACAAAAACAACTTTAGCTCTTATTTCAAAGGACGTAATTATCACGTAAATAGAGAAGACAGCACATGGAAAAGAATTGAACGTGTAGTAGACTAAAAATAAAAAACTAACATAGAAAGAAAAAAAAAATGTGTACTTCTGAACCAAGCCAACTAGTCCCATATAAATTGTATATTCGTGTACCTTAGGACTTGCTGACAAAGAATATAGTAATAGTTACGCAAATAATCCATTAATTAACTAATTATAGCCATAATACTATAGTGGATCCGACCAGACTGTCAGGAAAGATCATGCCTGCTTATAATTTTTTATGGCATGTTTTGAAAAAACGACTTTGGGTAAATGAGGTTAAAAGGTACGGGATATTTGATTGGTTGGATTTTAAAGGAAGGCGAAGTATGATTGGTTGACCTAAAACTAAAAATATATTTGCCTTGGAAACATATTGGGAGTTGTTATTTGAAACGATAGATTCAAAAATAAATGTAAACATGGTCCCATTGGACAAAGCAGTGGATATTGACACGAAACGGGGACTGTTCACTGCCATTTCAAGAAAATTTTGTGTAAAGCAAGATCGATGAGAGCAGGCGGAGAATTTTCTAACATAGGAAAAGCCTGGACTTGGGGCAGATCAAAAATGTGCCATATTCTATTGCCTAGTCATCGTTTACTTGTGTTATTTCCTTGCATCTGTGGTAAGATTGATTTTCTTAACATTTTATTTAAAATAAAATTTGAATGTGAGATACTAACATACGACTGTAAGTAAGTGAGTCTATGGCAGACTCAAAACAGAGTCTAGAGATTGATCCAGCATATGAAAGACTATCAGAGAGGTGTAGACCAACTAAATTATATATGATTATCATCAGGAGCATAATACCTATCCTATTGTATGGAAAACAGATTATTGCTGGAATTGCAGAGGCGTTGTAACTATTAGGGGAGAGGAATACTCGTATACCTGGTCACATCAAAAGAAACTGGTGAAAGAGATTGTCGTAAAGAGCTGATCTTACATGTTTGTTTGTAATGTGCCTGTACTGGTTGTTGAATATTATTGTAGGCTGTTGATTACGAAGGAGGCATATCCTTCTGATTTCAGAGGTTTTTGGTGGCTGTCAATAACTGGTGCCAGACTACAGTGGGCCGATATATTCATGCCACAGTCTTGCCTTTTTCGGAGACAACTGTAAACCACCATCATTCTTGAAGAAGTGGGAGCTGAAGGTTGTCGTTCAGCGAAGTGCAGGAAGATTCCTACATCATATTACAAAGATAGGTGCATGTTCGGCACCTGATCGCTCAACTAACATTATATTAAAAATAAGAGACTGGGAATAGTGATATAAACATTCCATCAGTGTCCACAGAAACTTACAAACAACATGCAGAGATGATGATAATAAACAATCTACCAGTGTATACTAGAAGTCACCTCAGTTAGAAAATACACTACACCCTTATGTAATAATAATATGTGTATTATGGACAGAAGATCCATTGTATAAATTGATTGATGTAATTAATTTCTATGATTTCACTTTTGATTGACAGTCCTGATTCCAAATAAATTAGATTCAGGACAATAAATTGAAAAAACATTAACTTTACCAAACTTTCAACCACCAACTTACTAAAGATAGTCTTTTAAAGTGTAGTTCGTATGTGATTGTCGTGGTACTGTTGTGTTGTATTAGATAATAAAATAATTGTGTAATTGTTTATATGTTTAGTTGGTTAATGCAACCTTACACTAACATTTCATAACCCTAGACACCAAACGTAGTCATCTTACAGTCTATCTAGAATAAGTCTGAATGAGATCATAGTGGTGGTAGTAGAAAGGTGCCCTGGAAATTTACTCTAATATTTATTATATTCAGGGACCTTCACAGCTGACCTCATTCAGTACACTAAGATTTCTTAACAACAAACTGTATTAACATCAAACCCACCACAGTAAATTTAATAATTGCATCATCCATATATGTCATCACATCATTCATTTAGTCATTACACCATTCACGAAGTCAGTTGAATGAGCTGGACTCATATTTGCCCTTTTTTATTTTGAGAACATTATCGCTTACTTCACCTTCTGAATCCTACATCTTTTAAATGTTTTAGATCATCACCTATGGCCTTATGCTACACAAAGGATCATTCTGTCGCAGTCTCTTCAATATGCTAGATCTGATGGTTGTTGCTGTGTCCCTCATTTCCTACCCTCTGAAGTAAGTAGATTTTTGTGTGTGGGACTTTTACATTTTAGTGTTGATATACTTATTGGGATGGCTATTGTTAAAGAAAAAAAAAAAATATATATATATATGTGTGTTTGTGTGCGTTGGTGCGTGCGTGTGTATGTCTATGTGTGTGTATATATATATATGATGCAGAAATATATAGTAAAATCTTGATATTCTTGATTATCAAAGATTATCTACAATAGTGAATGAATATTTGGCTCAGGTTAAAGCAGCATTCCATGAAATTAAAAGTAATTTAGGCAACAATTCTTTGTCAGTGGAAATCAGAGAGAGAGTTCTTCATTGTTGAATAGAACTAATCCTGACATATGGAAGTGAGTCATGGACAATTAGTAAACAAATAAGAAAAGCTCTAGAGACCACAGCGATGTGGTTTTACAGAAGAATGTTAAAAATACCATGGACAACTAAATACAGTTATGAGGATATCCTGAAAGAGGCCAGTGCACAAAGGAAGCTTATTAGGCACTCTGGAAGGAAGCAATCACCATTCTTCAGGCATGTTATCAGAAAAATAATGATGGAATATCTTTTGACAACACAAAAGATGGAAGGAAAAAGAGAAGGAAGCTGACTAAGAGATAAGATACCATACAGTTTGACATCATGGCCTGGAAAGAAGTCAACTAAAGAATTGAATGAACAGTACTGGAGGCAAGAAGTTGTGAAGAGACATGATCACCTTTGCCACCAGGCATGGTAGCTTAAAAAAAAAGAACTCTCCAATTTTGTATGTTTCAAATATCTCAAGATGGTCTTATTGACAATCTGGCAAACTAACACAGTAACTGTTTACGCTGATCCATTGCAGCAACCAGGCCTTTTCTGTGGTCAAAATTCTCAGGGTGCTTCGTGTATTGAGACCACTGAGAGCAATCAACCGGGCCAAAGGACTTAAGGTAACTCTATGAACTTTGCAGCTAAATGGAAACATATAATTGCATGTGTATGTGTAAGGGCTCATATGTTGCCGGGAGTCTCTGAAGAATCAAAAGAAGATAGGACTACTTCTCCCTCAGGCATGTTGTACGTGGTGACTTATATGAGATTGGACATGGGGCTGGCAGCCTGATCGTGTAAAACAAATTCCCCCAGTAACCACTTCTGCAGGATCATGTGACAGCTTGGTGCAGGCTTCCTGCAGTTGGGGCCAGCTACAGTGGTGGCTTCATTCTCCATAAGGAGTGCACAGGAAAATGATGATGATATTTGTAAGGAAATAAATGAAAAGAATACATCACTGAATTTTTTTACACATCATCACTAACATTATTAACCTTTTGAGAACTCTTAATGAAGACAACTTGAATGTTTTGCTTGATTTAGATGACCTACTTTGGCTTGGCACTGTCAGCTGGACCACTGCTGCACTCCAATTTGTGCAAGATTTTATTGCAGATATAGTCAGTTGTTAGTCCTCTCTGCCTTTGAGGACTTCTCTCCTGTGTTCTATGACACAGTGCAGTAGTATTTCTCTTCTATGTTTTTCTATCAGATTATGATATTCTTTACAACAACAACAACAAAACCAACAACAACAACTATGTATATACTTACTTAATCATTCCTCTTCTACCCTGGGGTATAGAGGTTTGCCAGAGAGAGCACCATACAATCCTGTCGGCTGTCTTCCTCCTGACCTGGTTCCAATCTAGTCCTCAATCCTATAGAGATTGTTTAATGCTGCCCTCTCAGTGACCTCTGGAGGCCTGGATCCTTGGCTCTTGGTTTCCCATATTTGTCATGGTAGCGAATCTTCTCCCATTCTCCAGTCATGGCCAAGCAATCGTATTTTGGACTGTTCCACGTGGGTCTGCAGGGGCTTGGTTTTGAGGCCATGATGTATCATCTGGTTGCGGACCATGTCTCTTCTTGCTACTTTAACTACCTTCCTCAGGTTCCTCATTTCTCAGGTTTGGAGCTGGCTTTTGTGGGTTGTAGTCATTGCCCATCCATAAGTGAAGACTGGAACATAAGTGGAGCAGTATACAGCCATCTTCATCTTCTTGCCAATTTCTCTTTTGCTGAGGAATCCTCGATTTATTTCCTGAAAAAGTATCCCAGCTTCTGCTCATCGGGTAGCCAACTTTTCATTGATGCCTCTCTTCCAGTCTGTGACATCTCCAAAGTATTTAAAGTAGTTGACCTGCTCCAAGACCTGTTCTCCCACCATAATCTGATGCCTTTTTTCCTCTTGGAACATCACCATGGTTTATATTTTTGAGCTGCTGATGACCATCCCTGTCTTCTCCAGTTCTTCTTTCCAGGCTTGCAGGTTAGATTGAAGATGTGTTTCTGATTTAACAATCAGGGCAACATCGTCAGCAATTTTGAGCTGTGAAATACAGACCTGTCTCATCTTCCAGTACTCCACTGAATACTTTCTTGTCCTCTCCTTACATGCTTCGGTGACATCATCCATGAAGAATATGAAAAGATAAGGTACAAAATATAGATTTGAAAAGAAGAAAAATAACTATGTATATAATATTTATTTTTCTTTGTTTCAAATTTATTTCTGTCATGATATTGTCTTGCCCTAATGAAGGCCTTGTTTTCTGATACATCATCTTTTTATTTTTAGAGTGATTAGAGCGCTTGCCTCTAGTGGCAAAGCCACAGGGTCCTAGTATGGAGACCTTGTAGTTTCTTGCTCCATTCTATCCAGATGTAAATGGGTATCTGAATTCTCTTGAGTTGGGAAAGGCAAAGACAGCAGGGAAGGGAACTGATCACCCCTATGCATAAAGCGGAACATAGTTTTATGAAGTATCTAACACTTCACTCTTGTATGGCAATATTTTTGTTTTAAATGGTAGTGAAATGAGTTGTTATCATATTAAGCTTTATGACATTAACTTCTTTTTCCACAGCATGTAGTCCAGTGTGTGATTGTGGCTCTCAAAACTATCTACAGCATTATGCTGGTGACTTGTTTGCTGAACTTCATGTTTGCTGTCATGGGTGTCCAGCTGTTTAAGGTAGTGCCTCTGCTACTTAAATTTTGTTACGCTGTAACGAGTCTAGTGACTACCCATCGACAGATAACATGGACGGGATGTTTGACAATAATCAGTGAACAAAACCATGTTTACAGTCTCACACTGCTTCAACTTGGACAAATCCTGGCTATGCAAATGCAATTATAACAGTTGTGTATGACTTCAATCACATGCACTAACAACTGGCCAGGATTCCTTGTCACAAACTATCAAGTACAATTCAATTACAATTCCAAAACCATTGTTTAAGTTTCCACACTACTCTGTTCCCGTACAAGCTCAAAAATCCATCTGCTCAAAAATGTCGTTACAGTCTCCTTCCTGCTCACCACTTGCATTGCTGACATAGACTTTTTCTGACATCTCGTTCTCAGTCAAAACAACTCTGGTGGACTTGTTAACTCTTAAGCGCTGCTCAGCATTTAACTCGCAACTTACTTCTTTTCTTTACAAAAGCCCACAATCTCATCTTTTGTTGCTCAGCTATAGGTCCATCGTCCCATGTATTCCCCGGGGGGGGGGGGCGGGGGGGGGGGAAGATCTCTGAGGAGATAAAGAAACTACATCTTCCTTGGGCATGACATAAGATATGACTAATATGAGATTCATCATTTTCAGATGAAAATGATGAGAACGTGGAAAGAACTTGAGATGATGGCACGTGAAAGGAGGACGGCATGTGTTTGTTGAAAGCCTATGCTCCTTTGGGAGTGGAGGGTTATGAAGGAATGAATATGAGGTTGTGCATGAGGCTGACAATCTCATCATGTCAAATGATTTGCTACAGAAACCACAGCTACAAGATCACATGAATGCTTTCATGCAGGCTTCTTGCAAGGGGACCAGCTAAAGTAGTGGTTTAATGCTCCACAAGGAACGAAGAAGGGAAATAATGATGATGATGAAAATTTGGTCTTATTTTACCACCTAGTAGTTGGCCAAATCTGTCTTGTGTGGTTTTATCATAAGCTGCATAAATTGGGTACCAGAGTAACTCTGGGAAGGTTAAGGCAGCCGGCGTGATGCAGACAACATCACCTCTAGTGTGCCGATGGTCAAGAAAATATGGGCCTAACACCATATTCCCAATATGCCTCAATGGGCATGTAACAGGATCCTTTATCTTTTGTATAAGCTGATTATGAATAAATGCAGGTAATGATAACAGGGTTGAACTTGAAGAAACACCAATACAAGATGTAGAATCGTACACATATCTTGGCAGTAATATAGACAAAGTTGGAGGGACAGACAGCGATATCAGAATAAGAATACAAAAGGCAAGAGGAGCTTTCATTGCATTGGGAAATATATGGAGATCAAGAGAAATCGGATCCTACACGAAAATAAGAATCTTCAACTCAAATGTGAAGTCAGTCCTATTGTATGGCTCTGAGAAATGGAGAACAACAAAGACAACAACCAAAAAGCTACAGACTTTCATAAATGGGTGCTTGCGTAGAATAGAGGGATTAAAATGGTATGACAAGGTTACCAACGTGGAACTGAGGACAAGAACTAGACAAGTGCCAGTGGAACAAGAGATGAGAAGATGGCGATGGATTGGACACACACTGAGGAAACCTGTTGATAGCATTACAAGGCAGTCCTTGTTCTGGAACCCCCAGGGCAAGAGAGGCAGAGATAGACCAAGAAGCACATGGAGAAGAGAGCTGGAAACAGAGGTGAAAATGATGAGAACGTGGAAAGAACTTGAGATGATGGCATGTGACAGGAGGACTTGGCATGTGTTTGTTGGAGGCCTATGCTCCTTTGGGAGTGGAGGGTTATGAATAAGTTGATTATGGGAAGCTGTCTATTATATTTTATCAAAGAGTGCATGAATTAAAAAACCCTGGCATAAAAGAAGTGTGTTGTTCGTCCATCACGGGTGATGAAGACCACTCTGTTCATCCAATTATTTAGGAATATGTTAGGTTAGTCTATGGGTACGAAGGTGACTGATGAGCCCGATGCGGGCCTGGAAAGATCTCGGACAGTGTGGGCAGGGAATGTTTGCTTCATGTGAAGGTTTTATTACACAGTCCTTTCTAGCTTGTCTCCGCTGTTCCGCTGCTGCTCTTCTGGATGATTCGCATGCTGCTGCACCTTTACGAAGAGATGTGCGCCAAGCAGTTCGGTCTTGCGCAGCAGCTTCCCATGTGTCTGGGTTTATGTCAAAGGTTTTCAATGACGTCTTTAACGTGTCTTTGAAGCGCTTCTTTTGGCCACCATGGGAGCATTTACCCTTCTGTATCTCACCATAAAAGAGTATCTTTGGCAGTCGATGGTCTGGCATGCGGACTACATGACCTGCCCAGCGAATCTGTGACTGCATCAGAATAGTATCAATACTAGGGATACCAGCTCTGTCAAGAACGGCGGTATCCGGGATCTTGTCTTGCCATTTGATGTTCATTATCTTCCTGAGACAGACTGTATGGAAGTGGTTTAGCTTCTTTACGTGGCGCCTGTATACAGTCCATGTTTCACTTGCATATAGCAGCACTGGAAGCACCGCAGCTCTGTACACCTTCAGCTTTGTCTGTAGACTAATGCCACTTCGATGCCAAACGTTGGTGTATAGTCTGCCAAATGTGCTGCTGGCTTTGGAGATCCTGGTGTTCACCTCATCATCAATGACAATGTTCTGGGATAGTGTGCTACCAAGGTATGTGAATCTGTTCACAACATTCAGTTTCTCACCATTAACCTTGATGATTGGCTCAGTATAAACTGTGCCAGGAGCTGGTTGGTACATGATTTCTGTTTTCTTCGTGTTGATGGTAAGCCCAAAGTTGGCGCAGGCTTCGGAGAATCTATCCACACTATGCTGCAGATCAGCCTCTGAGCCAGCATTGAGGGCACAATCATCAGCAAACAGAAGATCTCTGATGGTGTGTGATTTGACCTTGGTTTTTGCTTGAAGCCTCATAAGGTTAAACAATTTTCCATCAATACGATAACTAATGTCGATTCCTGTGTCCCTGTCTCTAAAAGCATCAGTCAGCATAGCAGAAAACATGATACTGAACAGAGTCGGTGCAAGTACGCACCATTGTTTAACTCCATTTGAGACGGGGAAAGGCTCTGATAGCTCACCGTTTTCCTGAACTCTAGCCTGCATTCCATCATGCAGTTGCTGCACTATTGTGATAAATTTCTTTGGGCAGCCGTATTTTCCCATGATCTTCCATAGACCCTCTCTACTGACCGTGTCAAACGCCTTTGTCAAGTCGATGAAAGCTGTGTACAGGTCACAGTGCTGTTCTTGGCATTTTTCTTGTAGCTGTCTTGCAGCGAACACCATATCTGTGGTTCCACGTTCTTTCCGGAATCCACACTGACTTTCAGGTAAAAGACCTTTGTCAAGATGAGCCGTAAGGCGATTCAAAAGGATTCTGGCGAATATCTTCCCAGCGATTGATAAAAGAGAGATGCCTTGATGATTGTTACAGTCTTGGCGATTACCTTTACGTAGAAAGAAGTAGAAAGAGACTGTCAATCACACAGAGAAGGAAACTGGAGGATGAAATAAACAAAGAATATATTGTTGGAAGTCAAACATTGAAAAAATGGCTAAGACATGTGGTTTAAAACCAGTGCTCCACTTAGACATGTGGTTTAAAACCAGTGCTCCAAAGAGAGATGCAAGACGTCCCTTGTCTCATGTGAACTGTTATTAGTAAAACTGATTCAATACCGTTTTATTAGTTTATAAACTTATATTCCTTACCAGTTTTACTGCAGCCTTTAATTTATTTAATTAATACCTTTGGCTCCCCAAGGAGCATATGCCTTCAACAAACACATGCCAAGTCCTCCTGTCACAAGCAATCAGCTCAAGTTCTTGGTATGTCTTCCTGATCATTTTCACCTCTGCCTCCAGTTCTTTTCTCCTTGTGTCTTTTGGTTTACCTCTGCCTCTATGTCCCTGGGGATTCCAGAACAAGGACTGCCTTGTAATGGTATCAACAGGTTTCCTCAATGTGTGTCCTGTCTATTGCCAGCGTCTTCTTCTCATCTTTTGTTCCATCAGCACTTGTCTGGTTCTTGTCATCAGTTCAACATTGGTGACTGTTAAAGTATATTTTATCGGGGAGTTATATGTGTGAGATCCTCACATGCGGGTCTAGTATTTTATAG
Source organism: Oreohelix idahoensis (assembly GCA_024509875.1). NCBI lineage: Eukaryota > Metazoa > Mollusca > Gastropoda > Stylommatophora > Oreohelicidae > Oreohelix > Oreohelix idahoensis. Next base: position 54,880 of record JAMPIV010016928.1, read on the forward strand.
ACGCACATGTGAGCGCATCTAAATTAATTGCATGTTTAAGTATTTGCATACGCCGTGCGCTATTATTGAACGGTTGTGACGTGATTTGTCACGATGATTTGTTGCCATCCAGCTATGATGCTTGAGGCAGATCCGAATATTAGCCGTCTATGATAGACGTGATTTTTTCATGTACTTGCCCTAAGTATAGGGAAGACATGCAGTTGATATTGTTACAATTAATTGAAAGATGAAGAAACCTTTCTTGAAGTACCTTACCAAGAATTGTTCCAGAATATATATATATGTAGCCAGAAAATGGCTCGTTCTTGAGCATCCCGCCTCAGGTACTCCTACAGCTATATGGTAGAGCTTCAGCTTGACCAGATGGGTCAAGCTGCTAGTGCGTCCCTCTAACGCCAGGAATGAATTGAAGTCTTAAACATAACATGTATCTACATAAAGAAGATAAACATGGCTAATTCGACAGACCGATAAATCCTATCAAGTCATAACCTTGAAGTCATAACGACCAGTGATGTCAGTCAATGGCCATGTTGCCTGTTATATATGCCAACGCTTATTTGATGATGTACTTTGCCATGAAACTATGTTGATGCCACTATACCTACCCATGATGTCAGGTGTGCATACTCGTCAATAAACTGTATCGTCATGTACCTTCAACAATGGGTCCAGCATTTGTTCATCGCCAGTTTTTGGTCATACTGTTTTGACCCATTAACCAACGTTTTCTGAATTTAACTATACCACCATATGCCAGAGTTAAACGGCCCACATCACATTATTCGCGTAACCAAATTATACGTCGGCCATAGACAGTAAGCCTGACAGGCCAGTCAACACAACACAAATACACGGTGGTAACAGTGACCTTGTCATACAATTTCAGTCCTTCTATTCTAAAAAAAATATATATGGATGAAAGAAAGAGTAATAGTAATTAATGGGAATGATCTTATCCAAGTGCTGTCAGGCAGTATGAATCATATTGCTCATAGGTTACCATCTAGTGAGGTGGTTGAAGTAACAAAAAGAGACATGGTCTGCAACAAGACGATACGGCATGGCCTCAAAACCCAGACCCAGGTAGAACAGTCCCAACTACGATGGTTTGGCCATGTCTGCAGAATATGAGAAGATTGGCTATCTTGACAAGTATGGGAAACTAAGAGCCAGGGACCCAGAGTCTGCTGGGAGAAAAACATTAGCCATTCTCTGAAAGACCAAGGACTAGATTGGAAGAACCAGACCAAGAGGAAGACAGCTGATAGGATAGTATGGTGCTCTCTTTGGCAAACCTCTACACCCCTGGGTATAAGAGAAATTACAAAGTAAAAGTAAGAGTATATCACCTTGTTATTAAATATTATTTTCACTTACACTTGTTTCTGTTATCTCCATAAATATAGGGCAAGTTTTCCAGTTGTACAGATAAGTCAAAACTAACGGAGGATGAATGCAAGTAAGAATTTTGCACAACTTAGCTAGCTTGGGTGAATATCTGTTATCCTGCTGGATTAGTTATTTTTTTTTTATTTTTTTTTTTACTTTTTTATTTGTTTTCCTATTCATGATATGCTGTCTGATTTAGAGATAGAAAATTCCAAGAAGTTTTAATCCATATATAAAGAACAGACATTTAGGAATGAGAAAAGTGAAGAAAATATGGCTGATGCATAAAAAAAAATTGTATGTTATTATTTTTTTTCAACTCCACCGCCTCCGCCCCCCTCCCACCCCCACCCCCAGCCTACAATGGAATGGATAGAGTAATACACTTGATCAGCATTAAATCTTAAGCAAATTTACAGGTTAACAACACATGCTCTAGTTTTTTCCCGCCAATAAATGTGCGCGGTATATTTTCCCCCAAAGGCGGGATGGTAATGTTTAGATAGCCAAAGAATATTATTGTTCTGGTGGTCACTGTGTCTCAAGATGTTTGTCTAGCAACAGTCTCCAATAGTGTCTAATAATATGAAGTAAAATGTGTTTGCACAATGGAATTCTTGTAATGCTTGGGTTAAATTGCTTAACACAAGATCATTTTCTTTCCTAATTAATAAAGAGTGCATTATGAATGAGGACGGTGAGTCATTTCACTAAAATTGGCAAGTCTTGAGTCGAGTCAAGTACCTAATGCCTAAATTGCAAGTCGCCTCAAGTTTTTTGCTGTGGTGACTTAAGTCCGACTCAAGTCTGAGTTGATTGACTGAAGTCGACAACAGTGCTTCATGTTTTCATATTTATTTCATATATATATATATATATATATATCTATTATCCAAAAGATACAAATAAGGATATTTAAAAACAAGGAGTCACTTTTCATGAACATTATAGTGTTGTCTGTTCTATTGCTGTGTTGCTTACCAAATTCTATACTTGTGACATGCATAATTCATTTGATTGTCTTTGTAAACTTTCTCCAGAGGTTTCTTCATTGACTACGAAGAAGGAGACTTCAATGCGCCCTATCTTCTAGAGCGTGAATGGGAGAAGAATGAATTTAACTTCGATGATGTCAAAAATGGAATGTTAACACTGTTCACTGTGGCAACTTTTGAGGGATGGCCTGGGTAATGAATGATTCTTATTTTGTGAATAATTTCTAGCTCGAGTAGAGTCATTCAGAGTTGAAAGAGTGAGATTAGAGAATAGATACAGGTTTGTAATCTCTTATCTGAAATAGTTGGGGAATGGTATATATTTTTTAATGTTTTCAGAAAGCAGCCACATCAAGATTAAAAATTAGCCTAAAATAGCCGAAGCGTTGAAATAGCTGTAAAAACATAGCCCAAATTGCAGTAGAAAAGTAGCCTAAAGAAATGTTTGATTTTCAGAATATTTTGATTTTCGAGTGTTCAGGTAAGGGCTCATGGACCTGACCTGTAAATAATCAGAACAGAGTATGCATAGCTTTATGAGCCAGAATAAGTTATACAGAATTTAACCATTTGCTGCATTTGATATTTGTGACTGTGGCTTGATCACACACTTTGTGATAGTATTTGTATTAGTTGTCCTAATGTGGTGGAAAAAGTGGCAGAATAATTACAAGACCACATGATCTTTTTATATTTGGCTTCTGCCCTAATATAACCAACAGTCCATGTGTCTAGGTTGAATGGAGCGCACTTCGCTATGCAAGGCAAAATTGTATGTAAAAAAATAAGAGTCATGTCATCATAATTGTAATCAATCATCATCATTATTGTCTTGTTAACTCCATGTGAAGGATTGAGACAGCACTTGTAGCTGGTTCCCTTGCAGAAGTCTTTATCAAGCATTTACATAAACTTGTAGTAGTGGTTTCTGTAGCAATGTGTTTTACATGGTAAGGTTGCCAGCAGCATAAACAGCCTCATATTAGTCACTTTGTACAGTATGCCATGCCTGATGGAGCAGTAGAATTTGTTCATGTGAAGAGATAGAAACTAAAAAATAAGGACAAAATACAAATCCATCACATGGATAGACATGCATTAGAATCATTTGGTTAGAATGTAGCCTAATCAAAGCAGAAGGTAATTAGTCTCAGGGTGAGGGTATTGAATGAGTAGTTATATTTTCAGTATCCAGCTAAACCATTGTCTGATCCTTAACCAGGCAGAACTAGAACAATAACGGAACTCATGTTTCCCCACAATTTCTAATGGCACAAGTTGGATGAAGTAGGATGAAAAATTGAACTAATAAACTAGCTACACTAATCTCACCATAATAGCTCAGCCTTGGCTTAGTGCACTGTGGTAGACATCCTTTGCTATATACACTGTACATAATTAATCTCCTGACTTGACACACTGTTGCAGGCTTCTGTACAAGTCAATAGACTCTCATAATGAAGGCATGGGGCCCATTCAAGATAACAAGCCTGCTGTGGCGATCTTCTACTTCATCTTTATCATTGTTATTGCCTTCTTCATGATGAACATCTTCGTAGGTTTTGTGATCGTCACCTTCCAGAATGAGGGAGAGCAGGAGTACAAGAACTGTGAGCTGGACAAAAATCAGGTGAGTCAAGTGAGAGGATGAGTAAAAAGAGGGAGTCTAACTTCGTATCATCATTCTTTTTGCTCCTTATGGAGCTAGTCCCCGTTGGAAACCTGCAACAAGCGGTCATGTGCTATTTTAGTAGTGGTTTCTGTAGCTGTTGTTTTACATGATGAGGCTGCCAGCTTCATGCATAATCCATACATGCCAGGTAGTACGGGTTACCCATAATCTGTAACCTCCACATTCCATATCATGTAACAGTAGGATTTCTAACCCTTACCCCTTATTACACAATTCTTTTATAAGGTCGTATCGAACACTTGGAGAGGAGATGGGCACCGCCAAGCAAACCTCTTGCCCACTGAAATGCTATGATGGAAAGTCAACTCAGTAATAATATGCCGGATCGGCCGAGGCCCGGATTAACAACGACGGCGCTCTCATTGCCCCTTGAGAGTGATAAGTCAGTGAATGGGGTACAAACACCTGTTTTAAAACTTCCTAGAGAAAGTTTTGTTAACTTGGAATGTACGCACGCTATATGCGTGTGGAAAAGTCAGAGAACTAACACATGAACTTTTTAGATACTCGTGGGACATCCTGGGCCTAGCAGAAGTCAGATGGACAGGATTAGGTGAATCAATAACGGATGATGGTCACAAAATTTGGTTTAGTGGAGATGAGTCCAAACATCAGCATGGAGTAAGTTTTATTGTACATAAAGATAGATTGAACTTTGTCATCCGCTGCACCCCAATAAATAGCAGGCTTATCACCATACGTATTGCAGCACATCCAAAGAACATCTCCATCATACAGGTATATGCCCCCACTACTGACTATGAGGATGATGCAATTGATACATTCTATGAAAATCTGGATGAAACAATTAAGAAAGTTCCAAAGAAAGATCTTCTCATCGTGCTAGGTGATTGGAATGCTAAAATAGGGCCAGATGCATACGGTCAGTGGGCTGACACAGTGGGGAAATTTGGGACAGGAGAAACCAACGATCGAGGACTAAGGCTACTAGAATTTGCCAGCAACTATAAATTAACCCTTGCAAATACATTATTTCCTCATAAGTTATCAAGAAGAACAACGTGGCATGCCCCGAAAACTGAGATACATGGCCAAATTGATTTTATTCTTGTATCCAAAAGATTCAAGTCCAGTATTAATAAAGCCAAGACTAGGACTTTTCCTGGCGCCGACAGTGGTAGTGATCACGACATGGTATAGATTACGCTCAAGCTTAAACTCAAAAAGAACTATAATCAAAGCAGATGTTCTCAGTTAAGATTCAATTTAGAGAAACTGAAAGATCCAGAAATTGCGGGAATCTTTGAGGCAACTGTTGGAGGAAAATTCGCAGCTCTTAACTTTTTGGAGGATGATATCAACTCAATCACAGAGAACATGAAAGACGTGCTCATTGAATCAGCAACAGAAATACTTGGTAAAAGAAAGAAAATAAACAAACCATGGGTTACAGATGACATTCTGAAGTTATGTGATACACGGCGGGAAATGAAAAAGGTTAAGAAAGAGGTTCTTGAAGCAGCATGGCAATACAGTATGGTGAATAAAAATATTAGAAAGAAAATGAAACAGGCCAAAGAAAAATGGGTAGCTGATCAATATGAGTCCATTAATACGGGGTTAAGATGGAGGTGAAATTCTTTTCTCACCTTAGACGCCGAAAGAAAAACATCAGGAATGTGTATATTTCGATGGATAGTACCATGATGTGTTAAATTATAGAATAAAAGATACATCAGAGTATCTAGTGGTGTAGATATTTTCCTATAACCGACCTCGAAACCCTCGAATCGGTCGGTTGGATAGGAGGGTTGATCAGAGAATTAACAAGTCACTATCATAAAACAAGCGATTGTTATCGAAACAGAACCAGGCTCGACAGTGAACATGACAGTGAACATGACTCATTCTAATATCTTGGGGGCTAAGGAGATTTTTAAAATTGGATACTGGAATGTAAGAACTATGTATCAAGACGGTAAAATGGAAGAAATAATTAAAGAAATGGATAATTATAAGTTGGACATATTGGGTGTCAGCGAGTGTAGATGGACGGGAAAGGGCATAAAATATAATAAGAGAAGACTCTAGGCAGAAATATGTCTCCAACTATATAAGGAAAAGACGATGGTCATATATCGGTCATGTCCTATGAATGCAAAACAACAGAATACCATTGCAGGCACTCACTTGGGTTCCTGAGGGTAAGAGGAAAAAAGGAAGACCAAAAGAAACACTCAGAAGAACAATAATAAGAGAAGGAAGAACGTTGGGATTAAACAATGTGCAAGAGCTAAGAGGAGTGGCGTCACAACGTACAACCTGGAGAGCACTGGTTTCTGCCTTATGCGCCGTGTTTGGTGCTTAAAGAATTTATTATTATTATTATTAATAAAAGGTAACAGCAAGGCAGCTTTTGACACATTAAGAAGACTATCAAAACCCCAACAGCCCAGGGTAACTGTCATAGAAGATAGCAATGAGGCTCTGCTCAATGAAAAAACAGCTGTAATGAGAAGGTGGAGAGAATATTGTAAAGAATTATATAACTGTAAACTCAACACTGACTTTAGCATATTAAACAACATCAAGTGCGAAAACAGGGAACTCGGAAATGCAGCAATATTACGGGAAGAAGTGGAAGAGGCTATATGTTCGATGAAAGGAGGGAAGTCACCGGATGTGGATAATATCCCAGCAGAGCTCTTGAATTATGGAGGACCAGATATAGTAAAAATCATGACAACAATTTGCCAGAAGATATGGAATACAAAAGAGTGGACGCAGTCATTAGTAATACCGCTTCCAAAGAAAGGAAATCTAAAAATGTGCAAGAACTACAGAACCATTAGCTTATTAGTCATCCAAGTAAAGTGATATTAAGGATACTTTTGAACAGAATAAAACAGAAATCAGAAGAAATCTTGTCCGAGGAACAGGCTGGCTTTAGACCAAAAAGAAGTACCTCAGAACAAATCTTCAATATTAAATTACTGATCGAAAAACATCTCCAGCATCAACACGATTTATACCATAACTTCATCGATTTCACAAAAGCCTTCGATCGAGTCTGGCATGAAGGCTTATGGCAAATAATGAGAAAATTCAATTTTGATACCAACATCATAGATATCATTGAAGCACTATACAAGGATGCAAGCAGTGCTGTTTTTGCAAGCAATGACATTGGAGAATTTTTCAAAACAACTGTAGGAGTTCGCTAGGGATGTATCCTGTCCCCAGTGCTCTTTAATATATATCTAGAACATATTATGCAGGAGGCTCTTTACGATTATAAAACAACCATATCGATTGGAGGCCGACCTCTTTGCAATCTACATTTTGCTGATGATATCGATCTTATAGCTGGAACAGAATCAGAACTTCAAGACCTTACCTCTAGACTGGAGAAAGTAACAAAAACGTATGGGATGGAAGTTAATATAGAAAAAAGCAAGATATTGGTGAATAGCCATAAGAAACATGTTCCGACCAACATTACGTTACATGGGCAAACGTTAGAAGAAGTTAGCACCTTTAAATATCTGGGGTCCACTATATGTAGGGATGGAAGATCAAGTAAAGAAATCAAGACAAGACTTGAGATGGCCTCAGCTGCCATGACAAGGCTGAATGTGATCTGGAAAAGTAACATCAGTTTTCCTGTGAACAAATTATACAAATCACTTCTATTATCTCTTCTCTTGTATGGGTGTGAGGGCTGGACACTCACTGCAGATACGGAGCGAAGGATTCAGGCTTTCGAGTATAAATGTTATAAAAGAATTTTGCGCATTTGCTATAAAGAGCACAAAACAAATATCTATGTTAGAGAGAAAATAAACACCTATGCAGGCCACCAAGAACCACTTTTGTCAGTAGTGAAACGTCGAAAGCTTGCCTGGTTTGGGCATGTAACTCATCATGACTCCCTTTCGAAAACGATCCTCCAGGGAACAGTCGAAGGTAAACGGAGAAGAGGAAGGCAAAGAAAATCCTGGGCTGATAACATCAAAGAATGGGCAGGACACGGTTTTTTCACACTTGTACGCATTGCTGAGGATAGAGAGCAGTGGAGGACCCTGTCTGCTGATGCTTCCACCATGGCACCCCTCTGACCCATGACAGGTTACAGGTTGAGATGAGATGATGATCGAACACAAGATTTCCCAGTCTGTTAGTCATAGTTAAGCACAGAAATGGACTAAATAATGACACGATCACACCATTGTCAGTGGAAAATAAATTCAGACACTTATTGTTTGGATTTTAAAACAAGTGAAGACCTGCTTTAAAAGGCAAAAAATTCTGCTGAATTTAGTAATACTTGTGTATTTATTCTATTGTTCAATCTGATCACAGAGAAAGTGTATTGAGTTTGCCTTGAAAGTGAAACCTATCCGTCGTTACATACCAAAAGCCCGATGGCAGTACAAAGTTTGGTGGTTTGTCACATCTCAGGCATTTGAATACGGCATATTTGTTCTCATCATGATCAACACAGTGGCTCTGGCAATGCGGGTAATTTAATTAATTTTAATTGGTACATTAAATTGTTGATTATGTGTTTTTTTTTTTTTTTAAATAGTATTTCTAAATTGATCTTGTCATATAATTTGCTTGATATGTCTGCAAGTTTGAAATGAGGCTGAGATTGATAATGCCTGCTGAGCTAATAAAATTTGAACTCGATGACCTTTCTTGATATTGAAAAATGTCCTTACCTGCTGCAATCATTATTATTGTTATGCAGAATTGACATCATTGCACTCCGGGCAAACCCTTAGGTGCTCAGTCTCCATCAGAATATGTCGAAGAATGTGAATGCTAATTGTTTCTGTAGCTCGCTGTTTGTAAACACGACGGATGCATCCTCTCATACGTCCATCTCTACTAGCTTTATGTTTGATGCCAAATTCCAACAGTCTTAACCTAGATGATTCATCTGTTGCAGTGTCATTCTCTAACAGGCAATCATTAATTGTTCTCAGTATCTCTCCCTTATCCATATCCAGTGTCCCCACTGTTGTTGCTCTTGATGCTAGTCTGTCAGCTCTTTCATTACCACGTACCCCAGCAGGACCAGGACAGTATATCCACATCAGCTGTTGTAGACTGGAAGCTTCTATGAATGTTTTCCATTCATGCCGCAACCAACCACCATGAACCTTCTGAAGCATGGACTGAAAGTCAGACACAATGATAGAATTTGTTAATGAAGTTTCAGTTATCCACTTTAAGGCTGCAGTAACAGCCTCGACCTCCGTCAATAAATCAAAAGTGGGTAATACAATAGATATTTTTCTGGGTAAGAAAAATGCATATATCAGTGTATTCTTATATTTCTTTACACATATATTTCTATCATCACTATATTGTAGTCATAAAAAGTAAATAAAATGAATAAATTCATTGCCAGTAATTGTGAATAGTATATATACAGGGCACAGGCTACAGGGCAAACATTTTAAAGATAACTTTACAGTTGCACAAAAACATAAAACATTGTGATAAGTTATTAGTAAAATTACACTCTATTTATTTTTTCCCACTACTTCACCCATCAATTTTTTTGTGTGTTACCACCAGAAAATTAATAATGTAGCTAGAAATAAGTTATGAATGACATTATAAATGTTCCGTCTGAGCTGTGCACACGTACACAGGTTATGAAATCAGCGCACTCAGGAAACTGATCTGTCCTTAAAAAAAAGTAAATTAAAACAATATGATAATAATAAAGCAAACATGGTTGTCCATTGAAAAATATATAGACTCAGATTAGTGCGCACGAACGTTAATGTTGCTGCCTGTTAATAGAAAGAGCCATAGAAGTAAAAATAGATCTGTACTTGTGCTTTATAGACTATACTAATGAATTTGACATGGTGAAACATGAGGAAGTTATCATGTTAGAAAAGCTTAAACATTGATGGTAAAAATCTTGTAATGATAAGGGACATGCACTGGCGGTAAACAGCAGCTGTAAGAATTAACAATTACTTATTTAACAGTTATTTATTTAATTAACAATTACTTAATAAAATTACTTATTAGAATAAATGAAAATGGAAGAAATTCACTAATTTTGACATGCCTTTTTGCTTTTTCCCCCCAGTACTATGGTGAAAGTGACAGCTACTCAGATGCATTGGACCACCTCAATATTGTTTTCACTGGTGTATTTGCATCAGAATTCGTCCTCAAACTAGCAGCCTTCAGGTTTAAGGTTAGTCTACTATTACCGAGATTTAGTTTTCAAACACATACTTATCTGAAATGTTAGGAGAATATTCATTTTAAATAAATATTTATACATATATATATATATATATATATGATAGGAAGCTCTGTATAGAGCGATACAACAGGAGGCAATCCCCCCCCCCCCGTCGAACAAGTTTTTCGGCCCTGTATACTCCTTTACACTCTAAGAGGGGCGGGCCCACCTGGGTCATGACTCCCAAGTGTCTCTGCCTCCTGTTGTCTTATGTAGAAAATGAACCCACTCCACCTTGGTTGCAGCTTTAAAATCCACAATTCTGCCAGCCAGAGGCAATTGTGAAAGTAACCCTTATGTTGAAAACAAATTATTGTGCCACAGCACACCACGACTAGGGACAGACACTGACCCACCTGCGCAAAGCCGAGGCTTGAAGCCACTGCATGCTAGCAACTGAAACCACTTGCGCCCGACACCTCATATAATATACGCTGCGTATTGCCTGTAAGCCACCGTCCCTTCCCCAAAACAATGAAAAACTCAATGTATTGCGGACTTAGACAAATTCAACTATATATATATATTTATAGTGATGATAAAGTTTTGTATATTGGTCTTGTCTTTTTTCTTGTTCCGCTATCTGGAAAGTTGAATTTTTCTAAAGTGCTGGGAGTTGTGAACCTGGACTAAGACTATGAGTAGTAAAGTAAATGGACTGTGTCTGTGACAGAGGTCTTTTAAGTTTTGGAAAGCATACATACGTGTACATGCAAAGCCATGATGAACTTTCCCTTGATGTAGCATCAGGTGACCTGTATGAGCTGCACACAAAGTGATGATAAAGTTTTGTATATTGGTCTTGTCTTTTTTCTTGTTCCGCTATCCAAAACTTAAATGACCTTTGTCACAGACACAGTCCATTTACTTTACTACTCACTGCCTGAAATAGTCTTAGTCCAGGTTCACAACTCCCAGCACTTTCAAGTTATTTCTGTACTTTTTTGTTTCTCTTAGTGAATTCCCTCTTGGGTTTTGTGACCTGAATTGTTTCAGGTGCTCCACAAGGAGCACAAATGAAAATTATGATGATTATTGCTTCACACCTGGGATTTACACAGGGGAGCAAAGAATAGTGAGACTAACCTACCAAGTCAACCCTGTGTTACCGAATAGAATAGTAATACTGTTCCCTGCCATGCATGTCATAGAAAGCGACTAAGGAGGGTTGGGCATGGGGCTGGTTACCCCATCCTGTAAAAAAATTTAAACCACAAAAAACTTCAACAAACATGGACAAGTCAATTAAGGAAAATAAAACACAGCCATCCAAGACAGGGGAAGGTCCTCTTGCAGGGAGGCGTATGATGCAACACAGAGATAGCCGAAAGGAGTCTGTGTTACTGACTAACCTTCTTTCTTCTAGGAGAACTTCCAGATTTGGCATCTGGAATGTTCGAACATTAAACGAACAAAGGAAAGTGGCACAAGTAGGAGCAGAAATGAGGGAATATGAAATCGAGGTTCTGGGACTGTGTGGAACAAAGTGGAAGGGGGTAGACAAGAGCAAACTCATCACAGGTGAATTGGTGCTGACCTCAGGACATGAAGACGAAAGTTCACACCACAGTGAAGGGGTAGCTCTTATGTTATCTAAAGAAGCACAGAAAGCACTCATTGAATGGGAAGCCGTTGGATCCAGAATAATAACAGCTACTTTTAAAACAGCTAAAAAGAAAATAAGTGTAAATGTCATCCAATGTTATGCACCAACTGATGACAAAGAAGAGTCTGTGAAAGAAGCATTTTATACTAGACTGCAGGAAATTATGGAAAAAGTTAAAAGAAGAGACATCACAATTTTGATGGGTGCCATGAATGCAAAGATAGGTACAGTCAACACCGGCTTTGAAGAAGTCATGGGAAAACATGGGCTAGGAATAATGAATGAAAATGGGGAACTATTCTCAAACTTCTGTGCTTCAAATCAACTGGCCATAGGAGGAAGCATGTTTCCACATAAGAGAATACACAAGGCAACGTGGATATCACCAGACCATAGAACAGAAAATCAGATTGATCATATATGCATAAACAAGAAGTTTAGATCATCATTGCAGGATGTAAAGGTATATAGAGGAGCAGACGTGGCATCAGATCACCACCTTCTGATAGCCAAAGTAAAAATGAAACTCAAGAGATATGCAACAATGCAAAGTTGTAGACAACAATTTAATGTAGGGCATCTAAGAAATCAAGAAACAAGAGACAAATTTGCGGTCACAATATCCAACAAATTCCAAGTGCTCCAACAGCTGGAAGATGTAGAGAATACAGAAGACTATTGGCAGCAAATCAAAACTGTATGGAATGAGACATGTGAAGAAATACTGGGGAAAAGGGAATGACAACAAAAGCATGGATAACAACAGAAACCATCAATAAGATAAAAGACAGAAAAAACAAGAAAGCAGATTTAAACACAAGCAAAACCAGAAGTTCCAAAGCTAAGGCTCAAGAAGCGTACACAGAAGCAAACAAAGAAGTAAAAAGAAATATCAAAAGAGACAAGAGGAAGTATATTGAGGAGTTGGCAAGAGAGACAGAAGATGCTGCAGCCAAAGGAAATATGAGAGAACTGTATAACAGCACAAAGAAGCAAACAGGGAAATACAAGCAATACAAGTTGCCTCATAAAAGACAAGAATGGGAAACTGCTCCTTTTGGAGTGGAGGGTTATGAATGAACCTACCAAGTATGTCATAACAGGCTACTAAGAAGGATTGGGCATGTGCAGCCATCTAAGACAGTAAAAGGGTTCCTGTAGTAAGGAGGCTTGAGATGCAACCCATAGAAAGATGCTGCTGGTTGTGACGCTACACTGTAATTCTGAATTCCAACCGGCCCGATTCTGTCGTCTATTTTTGTATTTCAGGCCCGATTCTGTGGTTCTAGTTTGAGTTTTCACCATTTCTCTTCACTTTGTAATTATATGGGATTGCCTTGTTTCTTCTCATGTGAATATATCGTGTTCGGTACTTTTGGGAAGGTAATTTAAATGGGTTCGTTTTAGGTCGGTAGGTTTATTTTTCACTCGGCCAGTTTTACTTTCTTCTGATTTTTCGCGATTCCCGTAAATTTCGTTGTTTACAAAAATAATCGCCATTTCCGGCACGCGATATGACGAGGCCGGAAGCACGCGGCCGGAAGCACGCGGGGTTTGCGTGGGTTGATAGTATTGATTTTTCTAGCGCTCCCATTGGTCCGGGATTAGCGTAGGACTGGAATTCGCGTGGGTGTTTTCTCTTGTATATAATGGGACAGAAAACGGGGATTCGGTCTCTATGAAAAATAATTGCCTGGCCGTCAGACTACGTGATTTATCGTTCTCCATTGCGGGAAGAAAAAAACGATAATCGCGAGTCTCGGCGAAACAGTGGGGAGCATAATTTTGTCAAATAAAATTATCCACGGCAAAAGACATCTCAGGGTCAGAGTACTCGAGTATCGTCAGGAGCAAAAGAAAATTACCCTATGGTCTCTGGCAGTGAAGTCCCTATGCTTCAGCTGGACCGAGGTTTATTTATCATACAGCCGAGAGCATCGCTATTATAGTCTCTAGCAATGGCAGGTGGCCGGGAGACTAGTTTCATTTTGTACAGCCTGAAATCAAGGCTGTGTTTTTTCCTCTAACTCCGGAGCGGGTTAAAAGAGGGAAGCTATTCAGCAGCAGAGAAGTTTTGTCTACAGTTAATCAAGTCCCTCATGCTTGATATCCGAACATCGTCATCACCAAAATCAGGAACAGGTGACAGGGTTACCATACCTAGGTCCTGATAGAAATCAAGAGAAAAGCGTAACGGAGATGCCGCATCATCAGCCCTCGAGTGTTAGAGAGACACTGAGCTCAAGAGAGAAAGATAGAGAAGGAGGGAGAAAATAGACAGGACCAGTAGGGTCTGTTCAGTATCCATTTGATGGATAGACACTGAGTCTGCGTTCGAAAAAAACCAAGTCTATTATTTTAGCATTTCTTGTGGTGTAGTTATCGGCGCCTATCGCCTAACTAGTAAAAAGCTGTGTAGCCATTCGTTGAGGAAGAGTCACCAGGACTAAGACAGTAGAAATTTATTAGTGTTAGAGAGTGGAGGCTAAAAGTTGACAGCCCCACCAAATTAGATTTGGTTTAAAGCACTAACCATTTTTATTGTTCCTCAGCAGGGTGACAGGAAGAGTGAACGTGATTGAGGTTTTTTTTGTTGAGTGTCTCTCAATTTAATTGTTACTTGTTTTTCAGCCCGTGCAACAGTGCACGCTATCGACTGACTTGATGACGTAATATGCCATTTTATGTTTTTCTTGTATGTAAATAAATATATACATATATTATTTACTGGATCAGCTTCTATTCTTTACTATACTTACTCTATGTTGTCTGTATAGTGGTGTTTGTGGTCGTATTTATACACCTTATCTCCTTGTATTTAAAGGAAGTTAGAGGAGGGCGAGACTATAGCCAGTCTAAAGTCACGAAGCGGCAAGGGGAGATTCAAATCCTGGTTCTATCCCTTGAGCCAATAGTCGCGTCTGTCCACAGGCATGTCATTTTTCATCTAAATTCTATTTTCTCAGACTTTCTCATACTAGGGTCTTGCTTTCATTCAGGCACACTCTATAAACTTAAAACCACTTCGTGACAAGTGGGCGGCAATCGTCCGGTGGATCATTCTGTTGAGATCAATTCTGTGATCTACATTCACAGATTGTCTCTAGGAAGTTCTGAAAAATAGAGTTTCTTTAAATATCCCCTAGACTTGAGCTACTAGAACTGATCCAGTTATAGGTTTTTCCACAGGTTGCAGTCTAGTAGATTTGTGGTAATTTTGATGTATATGACATAGAGGTAATTGATGGCATACCGAAATTTTTTTCTTTTACAGGAAGGTAATTTCGGGTTTTTGGTAGCTTGTTAAAAAAATTTTTTTTTCAGGTTATTGTTCAGACTTGACGCTAGTCTGAGTTCGGGGTTTTGGAACAGCGGTTATAGAGGAAGTATTTTATATTTCGTAACAGGTTGTTCCTTCTCTTTTCCTTTTCTGTCATTTCTCTGTATTTGTGAACTTACAGCAGTTTACAGGTAAGATGGCGGATAAGGCCAAGTTACGAGCTGCCTGGCGAGAGGCTGCTCAGGACATGGGATTGGATAAGGAGGAGACTAAGGCCTACCTGATAAGGGAAAATGATAGGCATATTCAGCGAGAGAAAGAGAAAGAGGACAGGGCAGCCGCTGCAGAAGCAGCGGAAAGACAAGCAGAAGCAGCGAAAGAAGAGAGGGCCGCCGCCGCAGAAGCAGCGGAGAGGCAGGCCGAGATGGAACTTCGGAAATTGGAAGCCGCGAAAGAAGAAAGGGAAGCACAAGAGAGGGAGAAGGCAGCAGAGAGACAGCATGAACTTGCCCTGCGTTCTCTGGAACTGCAGTACCGATCTTCGGAAGGCAGTTCAGCTAATGGAGATTCTCCCGGAGCAGGAGCGACAGACACCTCAGGAAACGGAGGGCCCCGGATGGCAGCCATGAGCTTCCCATTTGACTCGTTCCCTAATGGGAATGAAAAGATTGACGTGTTCTTGGAGAAATTTCAAAGAATGGCAAAGGCATACGGGTTGGACGAGAGTCTTTGGTGTCTAAAATTATCACAATACCTCAAAGGTCATGCGTATGAAGTTTACAACAAGCTGCTCATAGATGATCAGAACAACTTCGAGGCACTGCGAAACGCTTTATTACAAAGGTTTCAGTGGACACCCCGGAAATGCCAAACCATGTTCAGGGAGAGCAGGCCGGAGAAGGGAGAGAGTTTCGCACAGTTTGCAGAGCGGGTGAGAAATTACCTAACCCGGTGGAGGGAACTGTCAGGACTGGCAAAAACTTTTGAAGGGTTGGAGGAGTTAGTCCTGTGTGAACAGGTAAAAGCAAACATGTCCCCCGACTTGAGGCGGTATCTGGCGGAGCAGGGTGCCCAGCAACTCGATCAGATTATCATGTTCGCGGAAAGGTACCAGACAGCACAGGCCGAAGTACTGGGACAGAAACGGAAAAACCCAGACCTGCCAGCCCCAGACAAAGGAGCTTCGTCATCGCAGTCGGCTACTTCACCAGCTCATCAGCAACCAGGGCCTTCTCGCAAGGAGCCTCATTCAGGTTATAACTTGCGCCCCCAGCAGCATAACAGAGCACCGACAACAACCTCTCAGGAACCCGCTAGGAACAGAGGAGATAATGAGAGGTATTGTCAGAATTGTAGAACCACTTCCCACTGGACATCCCGGTGCATGAACAAACCCCCAGCTCAACATGCAGCTTGTTTAAGACCGGTGAGATGGACTAAAGGGAATAAATGGGAACCAGTCCAGGCAGAGAAGTTGTTCTCTAACAGTGGACCAGCCGTAGTGAATGGGACGGCCACTACGTGTTTGTTTGACAGCGGGCTTACTTACCCCAGTATCATCGCTCGTCATTTGGTGAAACCAGGGCAATGGACAGGAGAAATAGTTGAGATTGGTGGGATTTTAAGAAGAGGGATCTCACAGCGTCTGCCTGTAGCCAATATTGAGGTGAAATGCAAGTTTGTGTCTGGCACCATCAAGGCAGCTGTGATGGCACAGCCAGCACATGATTTCATCCTGGGAAGCCCTTACTTAGTTTTGGGAAACCCAACCACACCGATCCTTGCTAATGCAAGGGGGCCTACTGCAGGCCAGAAAAGTGAAAGGGGAAAGCCCCAAAGTCACGGAGCCCCACGGGAGCTCAAACATCCTTGTCTTACGATGAGGAGGAGAGACGCCTCTAAAGACAGTGGAACGTTATTTACAGAGGCGTATTCGCCTGTCAGCCCTGTTCAGCCTAAAGGTCAAACAGTGGTGACGCCTCTTACTTCAGAAGTATCTTCTTCGTCGTCGGGAATTAGGCCCCCGATGGTATTACATCTCTCAAGGGAGGGAAATACTGACAAGAAGGAACATGTGCACGGTTCTTCAGGCAACCGCAAACAGTTACGCCCTGTTACGGCGATGTCTGGCCAAGCCAGTCAGACCGTTTCAAAACACTGGGAGGTCGCACCAGCTGGTAATCATTATTTACCACGCGCCGCCAGGAAAATTCGTGGGCGAAGGAAACACATGAGAAGGAGGAGGAAGGGCGATCAGTCATGTTGCAGTCGCCAGGAGGAAATCACCAGGCGTGACCATCACAATCCAGTGCTGGCACAGATTTTCAAGGATATGGAAATGGGCCTGTATGACAATCCTAATTATGATAGTGATTAGATCGGGATGTAGATCTAGATACGGACCGGTATGGATTCCAGAGATTTCAGTGATTGAGCACGGATTCCCGTACTTGAAAGGGGGGACTTATGTGACGCTACACTGTAATTCTGAATTCCAACCGGCCCGATTCTGTCGTCTATTTTTGTATTTCAGGCCCGATTCTGTGGTTCTAGTTTGAGTTTTCACCATTTCTCTTCACTTTGTAATTATATGGGATTGCCTTGTTTCTTCTCATGTGAATATATCGTGTTCGGTACTTTTGGGAAGGTAATTTAAATGGGTTCGTTTTAGGTCGGTAGGTTTATTTTTCACTCGGCCAGTTTTACTTTCTTCTGATTTTTCGCGATTCCCGTAAATTTCGTTGTTTACGAAAATAATCGCCATTTCCGGCACGCGATATGACGAGGCCGGAAGCACGCGGGGTTTGCATGGGTTGATAGTATTGATTTTTCTAGCGCTCCCATTGGTCCGGGATTAGCGTAGGACGGGAATTCGCGTGGGTGTTTTCTCTTGTATATAATGGGACAGAAAACGGGGATTCGTTCTCTATGAAAAATAATTGCCTGGCCGTCAGACTACGTGATTTATCGTTCTCCATTGCGGGAAGAAAAAAACGATAATCGCGAGTCTCGGCGAAACAGTGGGGAGCATAATTTTGTCAAATAAAATTATCCACGGCAAAAAAAATCTCAGGGTCAGAGTACTCGAGTATCGTCAGGAGCAAAAGAAAATTACCCTATGGTCTCTGGCAGTGAAGTCCCTATGCTTCAGCTGGACCGAGGTTTATTTATCATACAGCCGAGAACATCGCTATTATAGTCTCTAGCAACGGCAGGTGGCCGGGAGACTAGTTTCATTTTGTACAGCCTGAAATCAAGGCTGTGTTTTTTCCTCTAACTCCGGAGCGGGTTAAAAGAGGGAAGCTATTCAGCAGCAGAGAAGTTTTGTCTACAGTTAATCAAGTCCCTCATGCTTGATATCCGAACATCGTCATCACCAAAATCAGGAACAGGTGACAGGGTTACCATACCTAGGTCCTGATAGAAATCAAGAGAAGAGCGTAACGGAGACGCCGCATCATCAGCCCTCGAGTGTTAGAGAGACACTGAGCTCAAGAGAGAAAGATAGAGAAGGAGGGAGAAAATAGACAGGACCAGTAGGGTCTGTTCAGTATCCATTTGATGGATAGACACTGAGTCTGCGTTCGAAAAAAAACCAAGTCTATTATTTTAGCATTTCTTGTGGTGTAGTTATCGGCGCCTATCGCCTAACTAGTAAAAAGCTGTGTAGCTGTTCGTTGAGGAAGAGTCACCAGGACTAAGACAGTAGAAATTTATTAGTGTTAGAGAGTGGAGGCTAAAAGTTGACAGCCCCACCAAATTAGATTTGGTTTAAAGCACTAACCATTTTTATTGTTCCTCAGCAGGGTGACAGGAAGAGTGAACGTGATTGAGGTTTTTTTTTGTTGAGTGTCTCTCAATTTAATTGTTACTTGTTTTTCAGCCCGTGCAACAGTGCACGCTATCGACTGACTTGATGACGTAATATGCCATTTTATGTTTTTCTTGTATGTAAATAAATATATACATATATTATTTACTGGATCAGCTTCTATTCTTTACTATACTTACTCTATGTTGTCTGTATAGTGGTGTTTGTGGTCGTATTTATACACCTTATCTCCTTGTATTTAAAGGAAGTTAGAGGAGGGCGAGACTATAGCCAGTCTAAAGTCACGAAGCGGCAAGGGGAGATTCAAATCCTGGTTCTATCCCTTGAGCCAATAGTCGCGTCTGTCCACAGGCATGTCATTTTTCATCTAAATTCTATTTTCTCAGACTTTCTCATACTAGGGTCTTGCTTTCATTCAGGCACACTCTATAAACTTAAAACCACTTCGTGACACTGGTGATGAATAAGGCAAATATTGGTGATACATGTTGATAGCATTAGAAGGTAGTCCTTGTTTTGGAATCCTTTGGGTTGTTGTTGTTTAACTAAAGCGGCTGAGCATTTAACTCTTTTGCAGTCAGTACCAAGTCGAAGACCTCATGGTGTTATTTACACTGTAGATCTAGGGTTTTCCTTTGGCTTTTCTGCCATTCCGAAATGTGTGGAGTTTAAGTCATGAGCTCCACTTTCTACAGCTTGGCCTGCATTTAAAGAATCATCACATCTGGTCCCAAGCTAGAAGGAAGAAGCACGTGACATACTGTGCATTCCCCACCATCCAAGGGGGCTCTCCAAAAATGCAGAGCTAAAACACTGTGCTCTTGTTCTGGGCTCTCCCAAGGAATCATCACATCCTACACAGAACCACTTCTCATCTCCCCCTGCCTATCATGGGATCGATAGTGAGATCCTCCTGCATGCTAGGTAAAAGCCACAGTTACATCTGGTGCTCAAATGACTCCTCCAAGCTTAGTGTACAATGCTGGGTTTTCAACATGTATCACTACAGGGGGAATTCCTGGAAGTATGTGGATAATTTCAAAAGTCAATGAAGGTATAATTAGCCTCAGAGACAGAGGTTCACATCCAAAACTACATATTATTGCATTGTGCATAGCTGGTGGTCATATAAGGATGACTCCAGATATGCCTCTATGCATTGAATCCCCTGAGTAAGAGAGATAATGGGAGACCAACAACGCATGTATAAGAGAACTCGAGATAGAAATGAAATGGATCAGGAAGACATGGAAAGACCTTGAGCTGATGTCACGTGACAGGAAGACTTGGCAGACGTTTGTTGAAGGCTTTCTTGTTTTAATTGATGACAAAAATATCCTGTTCAACCCCTGACAGGTTATAACTAGGCCTATGTTTCTTGAGGAGCTCCCTGGGGCAGGTAATAAATGAATTAATTGTTAATTAAATATGTAATGTATTACTTCAGAACTACTTTGGAGATGCATGGAACGTATTTGATTTCATCATCGTGCTTGGCAGCTTTATCGACATCATCTACGCAGAAGTCAGCGTAAGTAAAACAAGAGTTGTGTGCCTTAACATGTGGTTGGATTTTAATTGCTGTCAATCTCATATTTATGTGTGTAGCTTCTGCTGCTATAAACAACATAATACGTCTATATATATGTGTGTGTCTGACTGAATCATATTTGATTTGGTTTTGATTTTAACATTTGTGGTTCATTCTGTTATCAAGAGAAGTGATTCTGTTTTTATAAGGGTTTTTTAAACATGAATTTGCAAACTACTCAGCTAAAATAGCCAACATATTAGTATGAAAATAGATTACACATGTATCTCCGTGATCACTATGTCTTGTAGCATTGAAAGTAGATTAAATTCTTGAGAGCAAAAAATGTGCGTAAAAGTAGCAGAGTGTATTAAATTCTGTCACTTTAATTAAAAATAATTGTAAAAGTAAAGCAATAAAGTGCAGCAGTAAAACATAATATTACAGTATTGCTACATTGCATCAAATTGGTTTGAATTTGATTTTTTTTTTTTTAGCTCGCCATACCTGACTTCCCCTTACTCATCACCCAAAACTTCCCCTTTTTTCTCTTACCTATTAAACAAAATTCTTGAAAAAAGGAGTCTTCTGAATACTTCGCCTATTCTTCTGTCCTTGCCTTCTGGTGACTGTGGCTTCATTCAGGGATGGCCTGTCGGATTTGGAGGCATGTAAACTTGTCTTTCATTGTTGATCTGTATCTTTTACACTGAAGTATTTCCACTCTTTAGATGGTTACACACTATTTTTTTTGTAAACAATATTGTCCATTGTATTTTTCTTCTCTTTGTCCTTTCTGTCATGAGGTAAAGGTAGTCCCATAGAAGATACTGCCTTAAGGGAGTGAAGTGTTAGAGAATTCACTATACTAGATCCAGTATTGAGAGGTGGGGCCACCAGTTGCCTTCCTCACTGCCTTTTCCTTCCCTGACTCAAGAGAAAATTCAGGTACCCAATTACAGCTGGGTAAATTTGAGCATCCCGATATTGTGAATCGAACCTGGCACCTTTGAGAGACCAGTGTTCTTACCACTCTGTCATTACCTACAGTAAAAGTTTGACTGTTTCTAGTCTGTTTCATGAAGTATCCACAGCCCAGCTTCTTTCTTACAGACATACTCCTCATTGGCTGACATGTTTTCAGCTTATTTCCAGCATTTTGTGTTCATAATTTGTTGTTTGGCTTTTTTTGGCTTTTTTTTTGGCTTATGGTATACTGAGTACTCTTCTACAAAAGCTGTGGTGTTAAAAATGCTCCAATTAATATTTCACAACCCCTGTACTAAAAGATCTGAATTGTTGCAACTGTGGAACCAAATACATTCACTCCTGCTACTTGTTATGTTGCAGAAGTTTGTAGATCACCAATATTATCCCCTCTACCTTATTTCTTAACCATTAATCATATATAAATGTTTTTGTTTAACTCCCATTAACAAACAGTTTTTGCCCATGTTCATGGCTTATATTTATATACCATGAAACAAGTTTTTTCTTTTACCTTTTTTTTTTCTTCTAAATTTGTAACTGTTAAGTTGAACAAAAATGATTTTTAGTTTCATCTTAATCAGATGGAAGCCATGGTAGCACAGTGGTTAGTGCACTGGCTTCCTAGCTCGGTGGTCTAGGGTTCGATCCCCAGTTGAGGTGGGATTTTTTAGACCACAAACGGCTCCGGGGTCGACCCAGTCTCATGAATTGGGTACCAGACCAACTCTGGAAGGTAAAGGCAGCCGGCGTAATGCTGATCAACATCATCTCTAGTGTGCCGATGGTCTGGAAAATATGGGCCTAACACCATATTCCCACTATGCCTCAATGAGCATGTAATGGGATCCTTTACCTTTTTTACCTACCCTTAATCAAATTAGGTTTTTATTTTTATTGAAAATGTAATAAGTTTTTCCAAGGGGAGACATTACCTAGTATGTCACCTTTGAAACACTGGGCACCTACATCTGTTATACCATAGGTGGATCTAGTATTAAGCTTGAGCTTCAGGCCCCTCCCCCAAGTAGAAAAAATAATATTTTGTAAAATTAGTCAAATAATATCAGTCATTTACTAGAATAGACCTAATAAACAGATTATATCATGTGTCTTTTTGTTGTTTCTTTGTTCATGAAGTTTCCAGTTTTCTCTATAATACATTTCTTTCCAATCCTCCAACACTTTTTGTTGTATCTGATAAAAGGGGCTCCTCCAAAAGTTGAAGGCCTCCAACATGTAGATCCACCACTGTGTTATACATTGTTGGTGATGAAGGGATCAGAAAATTAATGCCATAGTTAAATGTTATTAGCGATGTTAATAAAAGTTATGAACTGCCTTATAAGACGTGATGACCATAAAGAGCTAAACCTTGTAGCTCAGTTTTGAAAATTGTCAAGCTTTCAATCTACCCTTTATCTCACAGGAAGTACCAATGTATCTATGTGCCCTTAATTTAAATTTATTGTTGTATATTCAGCCTGTTATTTGTCTGTGACAAATGTGTATTTCTTAACTCTGTAAAATTATCACATTTTAATTTGGTCTTTTATTTCTGGGGTTTTACTTGTGTTACTGGGGTCTGAAAGGGGAGCAGCGGAAAGTAATATTACCCTACCTGGCAATTCATAAAAAAGCAACTAAGGAGGCTTGGGCATGGGTTGGTTACCTCATCCTGTAAAAAAATGTTTGCCACTAAAACTTCAACAAACAGTATGGAGCAGTATGTGCACTTCCTTCTTGAGGCAAAGTTATCTGGTTTGAAACCTGGTAGCGTTATGTTCCAGTCTACCCAGCTGTAAATGGGTGCCTGGCTCTGCTCAAGAGTTAGGGAAGGCAAAGTCAGCCAGGAATGGAACTGGTCACCCTACTTTATAAAACTGTGACTTTGTATAGAGGAAGTCTCGTCACTCTCCTATTGTCGTGTCTTCTGTGGAACTACCTTTATCTTGAATGTCAAGTGGCAGAGTTGTTAGAGCAATAGCTTCTCAAGGCAAAGTTACTGGGTTAAAAAACCTGGTAGCCTTTCGCTCCAGTCTCTCCAGTTGTAAATAGTTGTTCAGTTAGGGATGGCAAGGCAGTAAGGAAAACAATCAATCACCGTATCTCATAAAAGCTGAGACCTAGTAAATTGAAGTCTTTAACACTTCGCTGCCCTACTGTAGTGTGTCTTAATGGGCTATATTTACCTTTATTTACTCCTTTGCCTTTGAAATTGCATATTGTGCATTTTGTTCCTTATCTCTTTGAAACTGCACATTTTCAATGTCTTTTTATTTCACCGAAATTGTCAGATACTGCCCTGCTATTTCACCCCTTAAGGGAGAGTGGGCCCACCACTACAATTGGCCTTCATGTAGAAAGTCTGTTTTAAAGCACTTCATATACTCTGGCTGTGTTTTTTTTTGTTCAGAAGTCATGTTTAGTGTGACTACCACAGCCTGTAATGTGTAAATGAAAGCTGTACATTCTAGCAACCCCCACATGACCTTCCAAGTTTTTACCAGCTTGTTTTGCTCTCTCTCCATGGGTCCTCCATGTTTTCCCATGTCTTCCCTTTTCTCCTTTATTCTGTGGTTTTCCACTGTTACTTGTGAGAGATGAAATTAATTCACTGTAGAGGGAAGTTACTGTACTGATCATCTAATGCCAAGTCATTCTACAGGGAAGCTGTTTTATTGTTAGGTCTGCTCAGAGGGGAGACAGTTTTACTGTTAGGTCAGCTCAGAGGGGAGACATTTTTACTGTTAGGTCAGTTTAGAGGGGAGACAGTTTTACTATTAGGTCAGCTCAGAGGGGAGACATTTTTTACTGTTAGGTCAGCTCAAAGGGGAGACAGTTTTACTGTTAGGTCATCTCAGAGGGGAGACAGTTTTACTGTTGGGTCAGCTCAGAAGGGAGACAGTTTTACTGCTAGGTCAGCTCAGAGGGGAGATAGTTTTACTGTTGGGTCAGTTCAGAGGGGAGACAGTTTTACTGTTAGGTCAGCTCAGACGGGAGACAGTTTTACTGTTAGGGATGAACTTTTACTCTTAGAGATGTAGTTTTAAATTGATGAAGATCCCTGAATGTCTGCAGTGTTTTCTAAAGTCAGGAGATTATGCAGACGTAATGTTTGAATGTATCCTGATATATTATCCCCTCTACCTTGCAGAGACAAGTATTCAAACAGGTACATTGACGTTACAAATTAGAATGAGAGCTGTTTTACAGAACACACATTTATGCAATCAGCTGCTCTGTTTGCAGAATGCACTTTAATTTAGAATTTTCTTACCATTTTTTGCATAGAAATTTGACTGTTTACTATTTTGGTTTTCATTTTTGCATAGATATTTAACCATTATAATTTTTTTGCGTAGAGATTTCACCATTATTATTGCCTAGAGATTTAACATTAGTATGTTTTGCAAAAAATATTTAACCATTACTAATTTACCTGTAGAGTCACAACTAATATAGGCTGTTGATTTCTTTAGTAAAGCTGTTTATGATGATGCTTTTATGATGATGTTAGGTTTCCTTCAGCAAATAGTTTTATATTTAATATATTAGTTCTTTAATTTTGACTGATCTTAAGTAAAGGTTTCAAATAAGACATGCAATTAAGTTAATATTGATAGAATTTATTAAACAAACAAAAAAGTATTCGTAATAATTTAACTAAAGTTGCTTAAGTTTATCATAGCAGGAAGTTAGCAATTTATTGGGGAGGGGGGGTCTTAATTGGTATGTGTAGCTTTGTACAGTGGTGGTTTTAGGCATAAGTAGCCGATACTTTATCCAAGGGGCCTCACGCACAAATGTATGCTTGTCGATATCATAGGAATTTATTTAAAAGGAGCTTCCCAAGTTCACATTTGCCTAGGGCCTTGCACAACCTAAAACCACCACAAGCTTTGTTTGCACATGAGTAAACACAGAACAGCGCACATGTAATATTATTATAATCAGCAGTGGCATAACTACTGCCCAGGTATGACCAGGGGGCCTCAGTACCAAGTGGATGCCTGAAAGTGTAGTCGGAAGAGATCCAAGCAGATGTTGTCATAAATTATTTGATTACTTACATTTAGTTAAAACAATTAATGTTTTATATATTTTTTTAAGTAACAATAATTTGTACATAAGTGGTACACATTTTTGGTACAGATTTGTTGTAGATTGATTATGGTTGTTAAACCCGTTATATAAGGACTGGTTCACTTAATATGTCTCAGGAGACCCCATCCTTTGTAGTTACACCACTGAAAATCAGTGATAGGTTATCACTCTTACCAAGGATTTTATTTAGATTTAAATTCAAACTTAATTTTTTTTTCTCTTCTCCTAACAATATTTGTATAGTGCAGAACGTTTTTGTAGATTAGTGTAGGTTTTTCTCTTCCCCAATGTGACCAGAGGATAGCGTCACATCTGTTAGTTATCTGCCTGGAGTTAAGTTTTGCCTTCCTGTACCCCACACACTTTGGCTTAATTTAGCCACTTTTGTTGTTTAGACTTTACTGAAATTTTAAAGTGACTCCTAATAAAATTGTGCTCCATTCAGCCAAGATAAATGATGGAGGTAATTGTCAAGGGGTTATACTTGGGATATTTGCCTCTCAGCAGAACCATATACTGGCCTCTGTGTAGCTCCCAGAGGTCTCTGATGAGACAAAGAAAGAACAGGACTACACTCTCAGGCATGTTGTACATGGTGACTAATATGAGGTTGTATGTGTGGGTCTGGCAGCTCCATCACTTAAAACAACTTGCTACAGACACGATATCTACAAGAACATGTGACTGCTTGGTGCAGACTTCATGTAAGGGGACCAGGAACAGTGGTGGCTCCATGCTGATAAGAAGCACAAAGGAAAATGATGGTGTTTAACATGTACCATGATATCTTTTAATGTTCAATGAGGCCATCAATTGCTTTGTACTTGTCATGAGACATTAGACATTGAGGACTACATATGCATACTGAAGGTTTTAAAAATTGTACAATATATTAATCATATTTTCATGACTTGGAAATCTGTAACAAGTAGTAATCAAATATACCTATAGACTCCATAATCTGTACAATTTAATGTCAGTGCTTTTGCATTGCTGACTCCAACAATCATAAAACTTAATCACATTTGCACTGCTCGCTGTTAAAATTTATGAAGCATAATTAAATTTGCCTTCTTTGGGTCGAGCATATAATAGCATCTGCCAAACATTTAAAAAAAAAAAAAGTATCATGGGTTATAAATAGGACATATGGTGTACTAATTCAAGTAAATAAAGTCAGGTTTCCAGTACTCAAATATAGTACCTTCTTCCCCCCTTCATTCATTCCAATAGAGTAAATAAATATACTTACTTAGTCATTCCCCTTCTACCATGAGGTGTAGAGGTTTGGAAGAGAGAGCGCCAGACTATCCTATCGGCTGTCTTTCTCCTGGCCTGGTTCCATTCTAGTCCTCGATCCTTCAAAGATTGTCTAATGTTGTCCTCCCAGCGGACTCGGGGTCTGGATCCTTGGCTCTTTGTTTCCCATGCTTGTCGTGGTATCCGATCTTCTCCCATTCTGCAGACATGGCCAAACCATCTTAATTGGGACTGTTCTACTTGCGTCTGCAGGGGGTAGGATTTAAGGCCTTGACGTATCGTCTGGTTGCGTACCATGTCTCTTCTTTTTACTTCAACCACCTTCCTCAGATACCTCATTTCTGAGGTTTGGATCTGGCTTTTATGGGTTGTAGTCATTGCCCATGACTCGCATCCGTATGTCAAGACTGGGACATAGGTGGAGCGGTATACAGCCATCTTCGTTTTCTTACCAACCTCTCTCTTGCTGAGGAATCCTCGATTTATGGCCTGAAAAAGTCTCCCAGCTGCTGCTTTTCGAGTGGCCAACTCTTCTTTGATGCCTCCCTTTCGGTCTATAATAGCTCCGAGGTATTTAAAATGGTCGACCTGCTCCAGGACCTGTTCTCCCAGCTTAATCTGATGTTTTCTTTCTTCTCGTGATATCACCATGGATTTTGTTGTAGAGCTGCTTATGACCATCCCTCTCTTCTCCAGCTCTTCCTTCCAGACTTGCAGGTTGGATTGGAGATGCGCCTCTTATTTAGCAATCAGGGCAACATCATCAGCAAATGCCAGCTCCGAAATATAGACCTGTCTCATCTTCCAGTACCCCACTGAATACTTTCTTGTTCTCTCCTTACATGCCTTGATGACATCGTCCATAAGGAGTATGAAGAGGTAAGGTGATAGGATATCACCTTGTCTTACACCAGTGGTGGTCCTGAACTCTTCCGACTTATGGTTTGCTGTCCTCACATAATTTCTGCAAGACTTGTAGAAGCTCTGTATAGCATGAATCAGAGGTGCTGGAATATTCTTCCTTGCCAAACAGTCCCAAAGTTTGCTCCAGGGGACCCTGTCAAACGCCTTTTCCAGATCTATGAAGTAAATAAATATTATTATTATTATTATTATAATAAATAAAAACCATATTTAGTGTGATGTTTTTGTGTGTGACCTCCCTTTTCCAAGTAACAAACAAACAATAAAAATAAACACAAACAAATTTTAAAAAATAAATAATAAAATGAAGTCTCTCATAGCTGCCCTGTTGTTAACAAGGTGAAAAGGGGTGAGAAGCTCCGAAGGTGTCCGAGATTACATCACATCCAGAAATTATCTGCCATCAGCCATATAAGCACCCCATCCGATTACCCCTTCTCCTCACACCATCATTCACTGTACTGTTTACAAAAACATTAAGTAAAGATTGCACAGATACATTGACAGGTTTCTTGAGTTGTAGTA
Source organism: Oreohelix idahoensis (assembly GCA_024509875.1). Lineage (NCBI taxonomy): Eukaryota > Metazoa > Mollusca > Gastropoda > Stylommatophora > Oreohelicidae > Oreohelix > Oreohelix idahoensis. Next base: position 83,256 of record JAMPIV010016928.1, read on the forward strand.
TTGTAATTATTTGACTTATAGTTATTGAACTATTCAGTTATTGGAGTTATTTTTAATAGTGAACAAGTTACTCAGCACAGAAATGGGAATTACGGGGGGCATTCAGAAAGTAATGTACCACATCGTTTTTCTCAGCTAATAATGAAGATAGAAGCATGAAATTTTGCATACTTCAAATATGGCATGTGCCAATTGTGTGCACCAAATTGCACTGCAACCGGTCAAATAATATGGCTGCCCTAAACCGTTGAAATAGAGCGTGTTAGCAACTTGCGTTATAAGCAGCGAATTGTGATAGAATTTCTCGTTGCAGAGAAGGAAACTGTTGTGAACATTCACAAGCGTCTATGTGATGTGTATGGAAGTTTTGCAGTCGACAGGAGTACAGTCAGTTGCTGGGTTCAGAGAATCAAAGAATCAGGAAGTGGAGATACGAAGCTCCTTGATCAGCCGCGCTGTGGACATCCTGCCACAGCCACCAACGCAGAAATGTTGAAATGCGCTGAGGGCATTATTCTTACTGATAGGCGAATCACTACTCAACAATTGGCCTTACAGCTGTCAGTCAGCATTGGTAGTGCAAATGCAGTTATAAAAACTCTCGGATTTTCTAAGGTTTGCGCAAGATGGGTTCCTCGAAGTCTCACAAATGACCACCGATTGCAAAGGAAAGCAATTTCTTCTGAATTGTTGGAGCGTTTCAATGCTGATGGAGAGAACTTTTTGGCTAAGATCGTTACAGGTGATGAAACCTGGGCACATCATTTTGACAGTCAATGGAGTGGCATCATCCGCGATCACCACGAAGAAAGAAATTCAAGACAATTCCTTCAGCTGGAAAGGTCATGATCACTGTCTTTTGGGACATTGAAGGTGTGATTCTTGTGGACGTTATGCCAAGAGGAGAGACAATCAATTCGCAAGCTTACATTAAGACATTGAAAAAACTCAATCAATGTTTTCGCAGAGTTCGACCGCACAAGAATCCAGCAGACCTGCTTCTCCTTCACGACAATGCACGACCTCACACAAGTCTGGCAACACAGGAAGCAATCACCAAATTGGGTTGGACTGTACTACCCCATCCACCCTATAGTCCCGATTTGGCACCCTCTGATTTTCATCTATTTGGTCCACTTAAAGATGCACTCGGTGGGACAAGGTTTGAAGATGATGAAGGAGTGATTCATGCAGCGAAGAAATGGCTACATGATCAAGACAAAATATGGTACGGGCTAGGAATACATGCACTTGTTTCGCGCTGGCATAAAGCCGTACAAGTTGATGGGGATTATATTGAATAATACCGATGTTTACATGACATATACATGTATATTGTGTATAAATTTCATGCTTTTTGAATAAACAGCTCCTGAGAAAAACGATGTGGTGCATTACTTTCTGAAGGCCCCTCGTAGATAGGCTGTGTTTATTTTTTACACCTGGAAGTAGCAGCGATTTTATGTTTTCTTGGCGCGCTCTATGATTGAAGTACTTGCTAGGTCTTAGTCCATATTACGGATAGTACCCATTTTTGATTTATTTTCTCATGTTCTCTACTTAGCTTTCACTTTCTTTCCTTTCCCTTTATGAAGGCCTTGCGGCCGCTATGTTAACTGTTTTCTTTGTCTTTTATCTAAGTAAGACGAATAACCTTTTGTTTTAATTGTGTTTTCATATCCATCCACCCTATTCCATGTCTTACTGCAGTCCCCCTCATCTTCCTCAGCCTAGGCTGAGAAAGTATGTTTCCATGTGAACAGTGTATATAAGTTAGTTAATGTGTGTTTAGACAGCCTGGTTTAGGCTGTATTTGAAGGGTTTATCTCAGTTGCTGTGTACTATTTACAGTTAAATAGTAATCCCATGACAGATACTGCCATAGGGAAGCGTTAAAGACTTCACCTATACTAGGTCTCACCTTTTATAAGATTGGGTGACCAGTTCAGTTCCTTAGAATCTTTGCTTTCCCTAAGAGCAGTTGATACCCATTTACAGCTGGGTAGACCGGAGCACAATGCTAGCTGGTTTTCTTCTTTTTCTTCTTCATACACTCACAGACTCAACTTGAATATGTTCAAAAGTGCTCAGCTTGAGGCTATTTCTATCTCCACAGAGTAGCTGGTTTTGAACTGGGTAGTTTTGCCGTGAAAAGTAAGCACTCAACCAGTCTGCCATTTGGTGCACTGTATTTACAGTTACAATGGCCAAAAAAAAAAATTTGACTTCTTCACCTTTCCATTCCCTAAGGAGCATAGGCCTTCACGAAACACACGCCAAGTCTGCCTGTCCCGTGCCGTCAGCTCAAGGTCTTTCTATGTCTTCTTCATCTTCTTCATATCTGTCTCCAGTTCTCTTCTCCATGTGTTCTTTGGTCTTCCTCTACCTCTGTTACCCTGGTGATTCCAGACCAGGGACTGTCTGATGATGTTATCAACAGTAATTTAGTAAATTATAGTTTTATGCTAACTGATGTAAACTTTTGTCACTTGAAGACAGATATTTTCCAATTTGTTATCTTCTCTATATCAATCTTTGCTGATGCCAGTGCTAGTTTTAGTGCTTACGTAACATTTTGATTTTGTTGCAGCACATATATTCATAAGGATGGCAGCTACATTTTTGTAGTTTTGAACTAGACCAGATTATGGTATTTCAAATACTTACTGAACACCTTTTCCTCTCTTCTCTCACTTTCTTTTATTTTTATTTATTTTTTTGCTGATAATTTCATCGTGTTGATGCACTAGAAATAGGTCATTCTGAGCCAAAAAAATTTGAACCAAGAATTTTTACACTTGAATTTATCATTTAATTCATATACTTGTGTAATTTTAACCAAAAACTCATTCACTTGAATTGATCAGTTGATTAGTTTGAACCAAATATTTTTGCAAGAACAGTTTGAATTAAAATTTATTTCACGTATATTGATCAATTTGAACTAGAAATTCACACCTTGCATTGATGAGTTTGTGCCAAGATTTCATACACTTGAATTTGTTACTTTGAGCTAGGCCATCCTGCACTTGAATTTATCAGTTTGAATGCGGAAATCATGCTCATGGACTGATCATTTTAAAGAAAGAAAACTTATTTTTATTTGTCCACTTACATATTTTTTCCTGTCTTTTTCCCTCTGATTGCTGCTGGGTGTCTCGATTAACTCATTACTAACGTAGACAGTGGAGGTTTGTGGTTACAGTAAATTCTGAAGTGCAGCTGCTTCTTCTGTTGCTGAAACTAGATTTGGTCACTCTAGTCATTTGCATGCACCTCCCACTCTTGTTTAGCTTAGCCCTATTCCAGAACCTGTGCAACCAATCAGAGCTATTGATTATCAATCTTGTTTTTTAATTTTAACACATTAACTACCGCGAGCCGGTGGGACCGGCTTTTGAAATCCTATCATTTGGACTGCTAGCCGCTCAGAGCGTTGATCTAATTTTAGTAATAAAACGAATGAAAAATGTACTGAAACACTCTCTGATCTGGTTCGAGATTTTAAGTTGCCACCGGAAAACAAATTCCCAAAGCATGGTTGTTGTAGAACACTGGAAAATTGATATGTTCATATTTTTCAGCGTTTTGGGTTAGTTACCAAATCGTGTAAAATTGTTTACCGTGGCAACTAGGGATAGGACCACAAAAAATGCTTGTACATCTTGTCTAACAGCTGAATAGGCTAGAAAAGTGTTTCAATAATTGACTGATAGATCTAGCGACGAGGACAAGAGTGAAAACCGTGTGCACATGATTGAAATAGTGATTTTAATAGAGATGGGGCACAAGCAGTTATAATTGTGAAAATATTGCATCGGCCATCGGACAGCCGCTAAATAGCAACAACCTCTATTAGAATTACAAATGGTGCTTATTGTAATAGTACATTCATTTATCTTTAAAATTACGTGTAATTCATAAAAATATGTAAACAATTACGAAAACTACAGCTTACTTTGTGCAAACACCTACAGGATGAAAATGGGAAAAAAATTTTATTTGGCCACAGTGTGTTTTTCAATTCGATAGTTAATGTGTTAACAAATTAAACCAGATCATATTAAAAGCTTCTGCTGTCAGAAAATTAGTAGTCAGAGAATTTGAACTGATTGTATCTTCATTTATGAAAGAATAAAATCACTTTTAAAATTTTGTAATAGCCTTCTTTTCCTGTTACCTAATTATTTGTGGTTAGAGCTCATCTTATTAATTCTACACTGTCTTTTCAACTGCTCCCCCCATGGCACCCTATCCCTGCCCCAGAAGCTTTTCTAGCTTTTGTAGTCATGTGTAACTAGAGTTTAACATATTCATGAATGTTGAAATGGATTTCTCTGGTAATTTTTTCATTCATTCATTTCCCTTTTTTGTTCCTTGTAGAATATGGAGCTCCCACTGTAGCTGCCCCACCCCCTTTGCCGGTAGCCTGATGTTATCTTGATATAGTGTGTTCTGTAGCAGTAGATTAGATAATGAGATTGTCAGCCTCGTGTACAGCTTCTGAGATTGTCAGCCTTGTGTACAGCTTCTGAGATTGTCAGCCTCGTGTACAGCTTCTTTCAGATTGCCTGAGAGAGAGTGGGTCCTACTCTTTCTTCCTCTCCTTAGAAAAACCTGTGTGAACTACAGAGGACAGTTGTCTTTTAGCAGAATATATCTTACCAAGTGTTGAAATGGTCTCACTGTATAGTGTGCTATGATGGTAACTTATGGCAGAAACAGTCAAAAGGTTTCATCAGAAAAAAATATTTGATGGTGCACTTGAATCAGTTTTTTAAAATCTTGGATTTTGATTAAGGTCACGGCAGGTCAATGCCTTCAAAGATATTATTTTCTTCCTTTTTGCTCCACATGTAGCCATGACTGCAGCTGGACTGCTAGCAGGAAACCTGCCCACCAATCAAATCACATATTCTTACAATGGTGGTTTCTGTAGCTATCAGTTTGACATGTTGAGGTTACCAGCCCTATACACAACCTCATGTTAGTCACCTCCTACAACATGCCTGTGGCAGCAGTATTCATATTCTTTCTTTGTCTCCTCAGATACCCCCCTACCCCAGGAACTATACAGGGCTTTCAGATCTGCTGATGTTGTTATGACTATGCTGAGAAAACTGTTTCTTATAAAACTTGAAAATTCCTGTTTATGTAAAAGGTAAACTAGTCTCAGAGCTAGCAGATACTGCCATAGGGGAGTGAAGTGTTGGAGACTTCATTATACTAACTATTATATAGTTATATAAACAAGTAACATTTATTATTAAATAGCTGTAAATGTCCAGTAGCAGTTGTTTAGAGATAATGAAAGTAGTGTTGGTTGACAAATGGAGAAAAGAGGTCAACATTCTCTTTCTTCAAATACTAGTATTTTTCAGTCTCTTTATCAGTCCTGTTTGTGCCTGATTCCCATGCCATGGTAATTGCTCAGTATCTACTGTCTTTGTTATTCTCACATATTTAATCTGTCTTATCTGTTGTCATAATGTGTTTGCACTTTCCTTGCTAAATGAATAAGGTCTCTTTTTTATCTGGATAATAATTTTCCTTTAATGTTGACCTGCTTCAGGATATCCTTTTAATCTGTCTGTGGAATTCTTGAACATTTTATATAAATTAATATCTCCATGGCCTCAAGGGGTGTTGTTTGTTTATTCATGATCCACACCCACATTAGAGCATTGGTTCAGTGTGACATTGGAGAGCACTAGTGTTCTTGTTTCCAATAACAAAGATTTGTTGCATAGGAGGCTATTTCCATTTTCTGGAATGCTGTTTTAGAGTTAGTCAGAGCTTAGTTGTCTAGAATGTTTAGTTTATATGTGGCAGTTACAAGTATTTACCTAAAGTGATTATGACTTGTCCTTAGTGTTATTAACTTGTCAGTATATCTGATTTTGATGCCAGGAATTTTTGAATGTTGACATCATCTGCAGCCATTTGTGTCCAGTGTTTGAACACAACCTTTCTGTCAGCTTGGAGCTATAGGAAATCTTTTGATTGATGCCTATGAGAAAAGTGCTTTTCAGACTGCTTCCCCTCACATATCCCACCACTAAATACACATGAGATCTTTACACATACTGCAGATAGATACATGATCTATGATTCTTGGACCACAGCACTATCTTCCAACTAAAAACAGAACATGCCAAACTCAATAGCCACTTAAACAAATTAAACCTCTTACATGACACATATTGGTGAACTGTACCCATCTGAGACAGTTCAACATGTGCTCACATGCCAAGGACTTAATACAAAAAGAAGAAAGCTACTGACTAGGTCCCCAACAATCAGAAACGCTCTCTATGGCAACACCCAACAGATAAAGAACAAGTGCAAATTTTTCAACTCGGCGTTAGCTGCAAAAAAGGGGCAAGTTCTGCAGCAGTAGTTGCAGCAACAACATTCAAGATGTCAGTCATCATTATTTTACTTTTAGCTCCTTATGGAGCATGGAACCACCACTACAGTTGGTCTCCTTGCAGGAAGCCTGCACCAATCATCCACATGCTGTTGTAGCAGTGGTTTCTGTTGCAATTTATTTGACATTATGGGGTTGCCAGCCTCACTGAAGTCACCTTGTTTGACATGATGGGGTTGCCTGCCTCACAGAAGTCACCTTGTTTGACATGATGGGGTTGCCAGCCTCATAGAAGTCACCTTGTTTGACATGATGGGGTTGCCAGCCTCATAGAAGTCACCTTGTTTGACATGATGGGGTTGCCAGCCTCACAGAAGTCACCTTGTTTGACATGATGGGGTTGCCAGCCTCACAGAAGTCACCTTGTTTGACATGCCTGAGGGTACAGTAGTCCTGTTCTTTCTTTGTCTCATCAGAGACCCCGCTGTGAACTACACGCTGCCAGGATGTCAGTACATACTAGTAAACACAAACAATATGTCTCTACATAATGATAAAAACAAAGAGTTTGTCCACATGTGCTACACTGTGTTTACAGTTTAACATTTATTATTTATGATTTAAAAAGAAAACTGACAGTCTTGCCAGGAGGAGGACTTTTTGTGCTGCATGATCCGGCACAAAGCTTCCCACTTTTAATTTTTGTCGAAGGCATCTTTTTTGAGCATGTTTTTCTTATTACTGCTAACAATCTGCTGATCTACAGATTATGGCTTGTTTCCTTTCACTTCAGTATAATTACCATAGTTTAAATTAAAATTTGTTCACAAATGTATTTGACAACTAAAGTTTTTAAAAGATATTCCAAAACATCTACATGCGACTGTCCATGAACCATTGGTATGCATATAACTGGTTGAGAAGTACAGTTTTTAGATCTCAATCAGAACAAAAGTAGACTGTTTAAGTTATTGACTAAAGTTTAGAAGTAAATGTAAATTCATGCACTACACACGTAAGTTGTTGATAAAAGTTTAGAAGTAAACAAAAATTCATGCACTACACACATAAGTAATTGACTAAAGTTTAGAAGTAAACGTAAATTCATGCACTACACATACGTTATTGACTAAAGTTTAAAAGTAAACATAAATTCATGCACCACACATAAGTTGTTGACTAAAGTTTAGAAGTAAATGTAAATTCATGCACTACACATAAGTTAGGGACCGCGGTAGCATAGTGGTTAGCGCACTGGCTTCCTAGCGCAGTGATCTGTGGTTCGATCCCCAGATGAGGCGGGAAATTTTTAGGCCACAAACGGCTCCTGGGTCGACCCAGCCCCAAATGGGTACCAGATCAACTCTGGGAAGGTTAAGGCGGCCGGCGTGATGCCGACCACATCACCCCTCGTGTGCCGACAGTCAAGATAATATGGGCCTAACACCATATTCCCAATATGCCTCAATGGGCGTGTAACGGGTTCCTTTACCTTTACCTTTACACATAAGTTGTAGACTAAAGTTTAGAAGGAAACATAAATTCATGCACTACACACATTAGTTACCTACTAAAGTTTAGAAGTAAACTTAATCATGCTTTCTATGCACAGATGTAGTAGTTAAATTTCAGAGCCAGAACTTTAGCAGAAGGGACAAAAAAATGTTTGACTTGCTTCTTGAAATATTCAATGCTGCAAGAAAAATGTTGAGTTTATATAGCAGTTTTTGTCATGTATTTGCTAGGGCTTTGTGTGTAGAGGAAAAAAAAATGTAAATGATCCCGTTGCACGCCCATTGAGGCATATTGGGAATATGGTGTTAGGCCCATATTTTCTTGATCATCGGCACACTAGGGGTGATGTGGTCAGCATCACGCTGGCTGTCTTAACCTTCCCAGAGTTGCTCTTGTACCCAATTGGAGCTGGGTCGACCCAGGAGCCATTTGTGGCCTAAAAAAATCCTACCTCATCTGGGGATCGAATGTGTAGAGGAAGTTGTCTAAAATAAGGAGTTAAAATACTATGGCATTACTTTTTTGCTCTGCTTCCAAAATGATAAACTTTCATGACAAATATTAACAATGTTTATGTTTATTGATTATGTGGCTGATAATATAGGCATGCATGCATTTAATGCTAAAATGATAACAAATGACTATTACAAATTATAATTCAGTAATTTATTGCCAAAATATACAAATAAAGCAGTTAAGAAAACACGGTACATCCCCCATGCCCCTGGTCCCATTGTTAAACTTAATTGCCTGCTTCTGAACCAATCCTTCACCATGACAAGCACCATAGAGCAGATGTATGTGTACATGCCTGAACATAGTTTTGAAGAAAAACTAGTAGTAATTACCTTGTAGTCCTGTTGCATGGTCCAAAGCTGTGGCCAGCGAAATCATTTTCTTTAACCAGTAATTTATTCATATACAGTAGAACTCCATTTATCCGAACCCCATGGGACCGAGCATCGTTCGGATAATCAAATGTTCGGATAATTGGATTACATAATGTATCAAGTTACATGTACACATATTTCTAAAAATAATTAACCATCACAAGGAAATTACACTATAAAACATATTTACTTGTACTGTAATAATAATACCCACACTGTATTAGATCACTGTATCACCAAAATCTTTCATTACACTGCAGTGCATGTACTACTTGTATTAATTATTTTTTTTACGAAAGAGAAATGTTTTCAAAATAACATTACAAATGATTCAAAACCAGGCGCAACTTACGTATACATGATTAAGCTTTTTGGAAAACGCCACCACACTTTCTTCATCTTCAGCCAACAATAAACGACGCATGACTTCCTTCTTGTACATCTTTTTAAGCTTTGCTATAACACCCTGATCCATTGGTTGAATCAGTGCTGTTACAGTGGGAGGAAGAAAAATTACTTTAAAATTTGCATCAACTGCATTCAATGTATCCGTCTCTGGATGAGATGGTGCATTGTCCAGTAGAAGAATTACTTTTCCAGTTTTCTTTTCTTGTTCTCTCAACCTCTTCACATTTGGGATGAACTGATTTGTATACCAATCAAGAAATATTTCACTATTCATCCAAGCACTCTTCTGTGCTTTGTAGCACAATGGGAGACATGTCACATTCTTTAAACAACGTGGTTTTTTGGCTTTACCGATCATTAGCACCGGTAAACGATGACTTCCACTGGCATTCGCGGCTACCACAATTGTTACTCTCTCTTTGCACTTTTTAAACACAGGGGAAGCTGCTTCGCGCTGAGATGCAAGTGATTTTTGAGGCAATGATTTCCAGTATAAGCCAGTCTCATCGGCATTATACACATCATCGAGTGAATAACCTTCTTCTTCCAAAAAAGCCAAGAATGTTTCTTTAAAATTTTCAGCGGCATTTGCATCGCTAGATAAAGATTCCCCTTGAATCTCCAATTCTCGTATGCCATGACGAGATTTAAAGTTTCTTAACCATCATCCCTGGCTAGCCTTAAAGTCAGGAGGACAGTCAAGTTGATTGTTGAACTAAAGTGCCTTTTCACACAATAGAGAGCCAGAGATAGTTTCCCCTTTGCTTCTTCTTTGCACAAACCATATATACAAAGCCTCTTCCAATTTCAAATCTTTCGCATTTCTCATGGTTTACGTTTCTTCGACCCATTTTCACTATCCAATTTCGATGCAAAACTCATAATTTTATCCTTGTTACTTTTGATGTCAGAGACGGTAGCTTTCCCAACATTGAAAATCCTCGCAAGTGAAGACACAGTTTCACCTTTTCCTAGTCTCTTGATAATTTCTGTTTTCGTTTCAATTGACAAAACATTGCGGTTCCTTTTATATGTTTTAGGCCTTCTGGAAGATGCCATATCGCACAGAGAAATACTTGCACACCAAAATTATTCTGCTGTAGTAGCAGACACAATTATTTTAAGTTGAACTGTCTGTTTAGCCAGTGTACTGCCTAGAACGCACACGTACACTAGATTGGTAAACCAGATATTAACTGACTTTATGATCTAACTGACTTCCTGTACGTAAGCGACCGACCATTAGCCCATTCCATCCTCTACAAATTGTTCGCACACATTTGAAGCTTGCAGCATCAAAAGATTCAAAAATATAGTCTAACATGACTGGTGGCACCTGATTTTTTTTTTCTCGAAAAAGTGTTCGGATAATTGGATGTTCGGATAATTGGGGTTCGGATAAATGGAGTTCTACTGTACATGTGTGAACATGATTTGTGCATTACTGAGGCAGAGGATTTGAATGAATGTGAGGATATTTTATGAAATGTTTTAAGTTGGGCAACTATAGTTTAATTCCCTTGAAATACGGATCTTAATGCAGAGCCGCGCTGGTGTAATGGCTACCACATTGCGCTGGCGATTGGGTGATCCATGTTCAAGCCCGGGCGAGAACATTTGAAAAAGTGTCGTCAACCAGGACTTGGACTGGATTAATTTGAGCCCTGGCGAAGACATTTGAAGGAGTGTCGTCGACCAGGGACTGGCGGCTCTTGAGCAGACCCAGCTCTAATGAGTACCTTCCAAAGATGGCGAGTATCTGCCTGAATGGCAAGTGGACACCTGTCAGCGTACAGGGAAAAAAAAGGGATACTCACGCAAAAATCAGTCTCAGGTTAGATATACTAACCGGAGATTCTCGCCTCGAGTAATAGCGGGCGTACGCAAAAAAAAAAAAAAAGAATCTTAGTGCTGGGGTATTTGTATCTTAATTCCATTGAAATATGAATCTTGAAATAAGGCAGTGGTCATTTAATTCCTACATAATAGTAGTACGTGGGGGGTGTTTGCATCTTCAGTCATGTCATAGGAGTGACTAATATGAGGTTGTGAATGGAGCTGGCAGTCTCATCATGTCAAATAAATTGCTACAGAAACCATGACTACAAGAGCACATACATGCTTTGATGTAGGAGCTTTCTGCAAGGGGGGCTAGCTGCACAGATTTCTCCATGCTCCATAGGGGGGCTAGCTGCACAGATTTCTCCATGCTCCATAGGGGGCTACAATGAAAGGGAATAAATAATATTAATCTTAAAGTTGGGCAGCTGTAACTTAATTGCTTCAGAAAAGAAAAAAACTAAATTTGATTTCATTGACAGTTGAAAGTCTCACAACTGCCCACTAAAAATAAAATTTTTTTGTGGCTACTTCATGCTTATCATCATGTGAAAACTTAGACGCTAATATGGAAGTATGTCCTTCGGTCTGATATTATGTGTGGATGAGGAATGATGCCAAAAAGCCATTTTTCTTACTGGTCTGGAATTTCTCAGCAGCATCAACATATTGTAAAATGTCAGACAGTGTCTGGCTCAGATTGTCATAAGCTGTTACAATGTACACTATGTAAGTTGAGAAAGCCCTGCGTAGTTGCCGCAGGTCTATTAAAAGACAAAGAAAGAATAAGGCTTCTGCTCCTCCAGGCATGTTGTACAAGGCAAGGACATTATGATGGGGCTGGCAACCTTAATCGTGTGAAACAAATTGCCACAAAAACCATGACTGCAAGAAAGTGTGAAATTCAGCATTTGGAGACATTTATAGTGGTATAAGCTGTGACTTCTGAAAACTGAAAACTATATCTAGAAATCTATTTACAAAACATGCAGCCTGATATAACTACTGTAAGTAATGTTCTCCCCATTGTCGTTGGTCTTAACTCTTGTTGTCTCATTCTGTTTCTACCACTTTGATTCATGCGATCAGCCTGTATCAAAGTAGGTCTAATTGGCCAATGAATGAGCCAAAAATATCACTGGACTTTTCCATAACTCTGTCCACACTGTTTTGTCCAGTCCCAGACTATGCATGCAGCCTTATCCTTCTAGAGTTGCATGGCTCCACTCTGGAATTGAAACTTGCTGTTCTACAATCTTTTTTTTTTTTTTTTTTAAAGAAACATGTTTTCTGTTGTTCTGAGTTGTTTTCTGATTGTTATTTTCAGAAAGAAACTGTTTTCTGTTGTTATGTTTAATTCATTGTTCACTCAGAAATGCATTTTCTATATTTTAGTTACCTGTTTTTGGCTTTTATTATAACTCTCTAACTAAATTAAATGAAAAATTAAGCAAGCACGAATCTACAACTTATACAAATCTATTACTCAATGTTTCTTTAATATTTTGTTCTCTCTATTACTTATGTTTTTTGTCCATTTCTGTTCATTTCCTGTGCCATTATCAGAACTGATGTCCTTTTTGTTTTAGTTCTGTTTTAGTCACTAGAAATGTGATAGTTTTAATTAATGCACTAAATGCTTCCAGAGTTGCAAAATCTTAGATTAATAATTTTATACTTCAAAGCTGATTTACTAAAATTCTTCATAGACAGCTGCAGTATACATTTCTTACAGAGTATTCTAAAAATGATTGTTTTTATTCAGGTTAAGAATAGTTTTGTACCAGTTTACTTAGTGTTTCATAAAGATTTCATAAAGTTGCCTTCTCTTTAAGTGAATACACTTAAAGCTAATATTATATGATATGTATGATGACTGTTGCATCTATATTTAGTGTTGCAGTTACAGGTTAGTGAAGATTGATAAGTATCAGATTCTCTATCCATACTTCGGAAAGTCCAAAATGGATGGCTTCGTCAAGATTAGATAACCTCCATAGAATCCTTGAATCTTCAGAAACATGTTTGGATCTACTATCCTGGTCATGCAGATGTATGTGGCAGTGAAAGAGCAGACAGACTAGCTTCAAGAGCACCCATAGTGGACGCTTTAGATATAGATAAGGGAGAGATACTAAGGACAGTTAATGATTGTCTCTTAGAGAATGACACTGCAATTGGTGAATCATCAAGGCTAGGATTGCTGGAATTTGACATAAACATAAGACTAGCAGGAATGGACGTTTGAAAGGATGCATCTGGCATATATACATTCAGCGCGCAAGAGGAATGATTAGCATTCATACCCTTCGACATTTGCTGAGGGAGACTGAGCACTTATGGGTTTGCCTGGAGTGCAGTGAGGTCAATGCTTAATAAACAATAACAATAATGATAAGTGTTTACTGTGAATGATGGACTAACTAATCATGCCCTATTTATAAAATCTGATATTGTTAGAAAATGCTAATACATATTACTTCAAGACAACCTGGATGGATGTGAGACGAATGGTTCGCAGCAAAAGTAAAGGCTATAGAAGCAGGAACAAGAAGTGGAACAGCAGCTCACATTATGATCTACTGAAACAACTCTTCATGAAATCAACAATAAGAGCACTGAGAAGTAATCAACCTTGGTGAAAGAAGTGAACAGGCTTCACTTTGGTTTTAAAATGTTGGACTGTAACACAACTTGAGCCACAATTGTAGCTGGCCCCCTTCTAAGAAGCCTGTGCTAAGTATTCACATGCTTTGCAGCATTGGTTCTGTAGCAATTTGTTTGACATGATGAGATTGTCAGCTGCATGTACAGCCTCATATTAGCTGCCTTATATGACATGCTTAAGAGAGCAATAGTTTTTTTTTTTTTCTTTGCCTCATCAAAGATCCCTGGGAATTCCAAAGAATTATTAGTTTCATCACTGCCAGCAGAATTGATAAAACTATAATTAGATACAAGCCAAATTTATGTAGGTTAAAACCCACTACTTTCTCTCTCTCTCTCTCCCACTCTGAAAAAGAGAAACATAATGTCTGAAAGTGTTCATAACAAATACATAAGTAAATAATGAAGATTCAGGCTTTGTTGTGGCAGGCGACTAAAATGAATTTATGCATGGAGCTCACCTTGTAAAACAAATCACTGCATAATCCACTGTTGCAAGATCATGTGAATACTTATTTGCTGTCTTCCTGTAAAAGGACCAGTTGCTGGGGTGGCTCTATGCTTCATTGGGAACAAAAAGTGAACAGAAAGAAGGAAAATAATATCTAGGAATTATGGCAGTAACAACAATAAATTAAAAAAATGGGGAATGATGGTCTCCCTCCGCCCCTGGAGACTTGACTTAAGATCCATTTGTTTGCCAGGAGAGCTGTCACATGATCAGGGTTATATACTCATCTGGTGTGGATCTACTGTCCTGGTCATGCAAGGGTATGTGGTAATGAGAGAGAGCTGACACTCGCAGCAAGAGCAACCACAGTGGGGACACTGGATATGGATAAGGGAGAGATACTGAGAACAATTAATGATCACCTGTTAAAGAATGACTCTGCAATAGATAAATCATCAATGTTAAGACTGTTGGAATATGGCATCAAATGTAAGGCTAGCAGAGATGGACGTATGAAAGGATGCATTCGTCGTGTATACACCCAGTGAGCTACAGGAACAGTTAGCATTCACACTCTTCGACATATACTGAGGGAGATTGAGCACCTATGGGTTTGCCCGGAGTGCAGTGATGTCAGTTCTATTCAACAAAAACAATAACAATACTCGTCTGTGAAATATTTTTATATTGAATTTGTTATTTTTTAAGGAAAACATTTTATATTAGCACATCATGTTTTGTTGTGCATTTTTTAAGTTACAATAATGAAAGTTGTGTCAAAAGTTTAAGTCTTGTCAGAGTTTAGTGGCTTGACTCAGGTTGTTGCAGACTTTTGAGGATGTGCACACATGCGCTTGAGTGCATATAGACATATATGCACACTCACAAACAAAAGATGTATGTATTCACGTGCAGGTGCTCCCTCCTTCCTCCCTTGGAATATAAAAAATCATTTTAGGTTCCATCTGTAAAAAAAATGAATGGACCTATTTTTTACTTATTAATTTGTTAATGTATGTATTTTAGTAACATTTTAATCTGTAAGCATCTCATCACCATAACCTTTCACCTCCTCAAGCAGCATAGGCCTTCAATAAACTCATGCCAAGTCTGCCTGTCCTGTGCCGTCTGCTCAAGGTCTTTCTATGTCTTCTTGATCCCTGTTATGTCTGTCTTCAGTTACCTTCTACATTTGTGTATTTCTTCCTCTACCATTCTTACCCTGGAGACTGCTTTGTAATTCTATCAGCTGGTTTTGTCAATGTGTGTCCAGTCCAGCTTCAGCATCTTCTTCTCACCTTGTGTTCCACTGGCACTTGTCTGATTCTTGTCATTAGTTCCCCACTGGCTATCTTGTCATACCATGTCAAGCCTTCTTATCTGCACAAGTACTCATTATGAAAATTAAATATATTAGAATTTTCTATCAAAGCATGTAAATTGACAAAGATTTTTAAGAAACAATAAAGGCACTTCTGTGTCTTCATTTTATTTTTGGATGTTTCATGATTCTCCTCAAATGTGCATGTCTTCAGTTTAATTTCACTGTTGTTTTCCTTTATTCAGTCGAACTTTCCACTCCAAGAAATAAACTTGGTGATCTTTGACCTGAATCACAGGATTATCAAAACTGCTTCTTTTCTTCATCTGAATTCATATTTTATCTCATCGCAAGATTTTCTTAAACCTCAGCTGTTTATATCAACTTTTGGTTTCTGCACTGTTGCCTCAGTGTTGCTGATACCCCATTGACTATTTTTGTTGTATTTAATAAAAAATATGTGATCATATTGAGCAAGAAAAAGTATGATATACAAACATGTACTTAGTTCATTATATCATATATTTAAAGAGACAGGCCTAAAAGAACAAATAAAATCAAAAAAAAAAAAAGCAGTGAGAAACCTTGGTAAAAGAGTCATGTACAGGCCACAGAGCAACCTTAAAGATGGAAAATGGGTGTACAGGAAGTTATTAGTTTCACTACAGTTTCCATTCGATTGAATTGATTAAAACCACATTTTAAATCTTGCAAAAATTGGGGAAAAAAGTATACATTTATTGAAGGCTCCTTTGTAAAAGTTGGTTGCTTATCCTTTACAGGACGTGGCAATCAACCCCAGCTTTTATTCACTGTTTTTGATTTTTCTAGGCAATTTTTTCATTTAGTAGTTTGCCATTGCTTTCTGAATGGTACGGCGCTTATACCATTGTTAAAAATCCACACAAAACTATCTGCTACCAAACCGCATGCAGCAGGTTTCGAACCTGGTATATCTGGATTGTGAAACTGCGTTCATATCCATTAGGCCACAGACTATGTAAAAGGAGTTTAATACTTGGGAATCGTGACCCACATCAAGCCCAGTTTTAGTGCAGAATGCTTAAAGATCCAGCTGTTGCCCTGACATGGAGCTCAAGGTTATCTTCTGTAGTATTTCTATCCTACAGTTTACAGTCACTATATCTTCTGTAGTATTTCTATCCTACAGTTTACAGTCACTATATCTTCAGTGCAGATTTAGTAAACTGAGCTAATACTATACTCTCTCTGTCATTATATTGTTGAGTGAAAATAATAATGTTTCTGTACTATGTTAGCACACTACTTGCTATTGGGATGTGAAACTATTGGATGTGAAAGGACAGTCAAGAACAAAGGCACTTAAGAGGCTCAGTGAAGCTGCGGAAAAGACATTGTGTTGGCTGTGGCACAATCTCTGACAGGCTGAGGACTAGAATGGAACCAGGCCAGGAGGAAGACAGCTGATAGGATAGTATGATGCTCTCTCTTCCAAACCTCTACACCTCACGGTAAAAGAGGAACGACTAAGTAAGTAAGTTGGCTGTGGAGCTACTGCAGTAGGCTATGGAATTTAGGACAGTAATTTATATACAACACAACAATTGCTCAAGCTGGCAGCGTGGATGAAACCAGGAGTGAAGTTAAAAGCTGCACCCAAAGTGGAGTGGGTTTAATTCCCAGCGCAGGCTGGAAAGACAACAGGAGGCTGACACATGGGAGTCATGACCTAAGTGGGCTCGCTCCCCCTTAGAGTGTAAAGGAGATCAATGATATTTTTTTTTTAGGGGGGGGGGGGGGGGGGGGGGGGGGGGGGGGAGGGGGGTGAATTCTCTGATGATCAGAGTGCCTCTTGTTGTAGAGCTGTGTTCAGGGTTGGCTATCATCATATAGTTTAATTGTATATTATTATATTTTTCATATCGTTTCCTTTGTGTATTGTTGATGATCTAACTGGGCAGTAATAAAAACATTGTTTTAGAACATAAACCTCCATCAGTTTGAAAAACAGGAGACAAATATATAATAATTTTTTATTTATTAAAAAGATATTGTTTTCTAAAAGAAAATAAATTTAATCTAAAGTAATTTACTATTCAGTTAACTGTTTGTAGTGGAAATAAACAGACCACAGAAAGTAATTTATAGTTCTTGTTAATTACACTGACAAACAACATTTTTCTTTCTTATATAAGAATAAGTGTTCTTAGGTCAGTTTCTTGCGCTGATTTCAAATCTGAAATCCGTTTATCTCTATCACATCGGGTTCTTAAGATATTTGTGAATAAATATATTTTTGGGAAACCGTTATTTGCTCCGTTTCATTTTTACTATATAACTTATTAAAAATTAATAAAAAGCAACATAATTCTACTTTTTATACTGCTAAAAGATGCATGACATATGTTAAACATTTATTACACATAAGGGAGGGAAACCCGAGGCCTGTAAACAGTAAATTAATATGAAACAAATATAAAGGTATGTTATCAGGCACTCGCAGGAAATAAAGAAGTAGAACACCAGACAACAGAAAAACAACAGACATGAGTGGCTTACCCAGGATTTGAACACTGGACCTTCCGTGCAACAACCCCGCCTAGCCATGCAAGCGAATCACATATTAATTTACTGTTTACAGGCCTCGGGTTTCCCTCCCTTATGTGTAATAAATGTTTATACCATACCAAACCTACCCACTATCCTGTTCTCACTGTTCTAGTCTACTATCATTTACTGGACACAGTATTAAGGTCCTTGTCTTGTTGGATTCGGCCTATACTGCTTGATAGAAATACAACAGAAGTGATTGCGTCATAAATAGGCTGAACTGCCCATGGCGGACTTCTGGTGTCGTGTATTGTGGTTCGCACTGTTGACCTGCCATTGAAACATCATTTTTTGATGATGCGTAGATGGCAGGGCGGATAGTGTGATTCGCTTGCATGGCTAGGCGGGGGTTGTCGCACGGAAGGTCCAGTGTTCAAATCCTGGGTAAGCCACTCATGTCTGTTGTTTTTCTGTTGTCTGGTGTTCTACTTCTTTATTTCCTGCGAGTGCCTGATAACATACCTTTATATTTGTTTCATATTAATTTACTGTTTACAGGCCTCGGGTTTCCCTCCCTTATGTGTAATAAATGTTTATACAATACCAAACCTACCCACTATCCTGTTCTCACTGTTCTAGTCTACTATCATTTACTGGACACAGTATTAAGGTCCTTGTCTTGTTGGATTCGGCCTATACTGCTTGATAGAAATACAACAGAAGTGATTGCGTCATAAATAGGCTGAACTGCCCATGGCGGACTTCTGGTGTCGTGTATTGTGGTTCGCACTGTTGACCTGCCATTGAAACATCATTTTTTGATGATGCGTAGATGGCAGGGCGGATAGTGTGATTCGCTTGCATGGCTAGGCGGGGTTGTCGCACGGAAGGTCCAGTGTTCAAATCCTGGGTAAGCCACTCATGTCTGTTGTTTTTCTGTTGTCTGGTGTTCTACTTCTTTATTTCCTGTGAGTGCCTGATAACATACCTTTATATTTGTTTCATATTAAATGACATATGTTACGCGATTTTTCAAATAGTTACTGTATTTTGAAATAATTCTGAGCAAAATATGGCTTCTAGAAGTTGTAGAAATTCGGCTGATCTGTTCTGTTACGTGTGCGGATATTTTACCGATCGTGTTGACCAGAAAAACTTTACACCATTACTAAAGAAAGCATATGAACTTTATTTCGATTCGAAAGTTGATGATGCAAATAAATCTTGGAAGCCAAATGCAGTTTGTTCAATACATTGGCAGGTTGGTTACGAAAATCGCCGAAGCATACGTCGATGCCTTTTGGAGTGCCAGTAATATGGCGTGAACATACAAATCACAATACTGATTGTTACTTCTGCTTGACAAATATCCATGATTTCACTTTTAAAACTAGAAAGTCTGTGGTTTATTCAAATATTGAATTGGTTTCGAAATCAGTGCCTCATGATCCAATCACGTGTCCGATCCAAGTACCACCAGAACAATATCCGTTGGACGTGAATGAACCATCAGAAAGTGATAGTTTACCTGCTTTAGAAACTAATTCTGACTCAGATTACATACCGGTGAATGATGGTGTTTACTTAATTAACCATTCAGAACTTTCAGATCTAATACGTGATCTCGCTCTTACCAAAGGACATGCGGAATTACTCGGTTCGCGACTCAAAGAATGGAATCTTTTAGCGCCCAATACTCCAATATCTAAATTTCGTCATAGACACAGAGAACTTGTTCAGTACTTTGAGATGGATGATGACATTTGCTATTGCAAAGATGTAAACGGTCATGAGCACATAGTCAACGAATGGCGATTTTTCATCGATTCTTCCAAGACTAGTCTAAAAGCCGTGTTATTGCATAACAGAAATTTATTTTCATCAATTCCAGTCACCTACTCTGTTCATATGAAAGAAACTTATGACAATATGGCTATACGTTTGGAAAAAAATAAAGTACAATGACTACCAATGGCGGATTTGTGGAGACCTAAAGGTCATTGCAATTCTCACGGGCATGCAGACTGGGTATACTAAATTTTGTTGCTTCCGATGTGAATGGGACAGCCGCAACAGACAGGAACATTATGCAAGAAAGGTGTGGCCTATCCGGGATCGTATGCAGCTCAGGCATAAAAATGTAATACACGAGCCATTAGTTAACAAAGACAGCTTCATTTTACCACTGTTACATATAAAGTTGGGGCTCATGAAGAGTTTTGTAAAAGCGTTAGATAAAACGAGCAAAGCTTTCACTTATCTTCGAGAAGTTTCCGCAAGTTAGCGATGCAAAGATAAAGAAAGATATCTTTGTAGGACCTCAGATTAGGAAAGTTATTGCAGACAAACAATTCGAGAACTTGTTACATGGTAGTGAACTTCGCGCATGGATGGCATTCAAATCGATCGTCGATAACTTTCTGGGAAATCACAAATCTGTCGACTATGTTGCATATTGTTAAGCAGTGCATAGATGCATACAGAATTATGGGCTGTAACATGTCCCTCAAAATCCATTTGCTCGATTCGCATCTTGACTTTTTCCCTGACAACCTTGGCGAAGTCAGCGATGAACATGGAGAACGATTCCATCAAGATATCGCCGTAATGGAGTCACGTTATCAAGGACGGTGGAGTGTGACCATGCTTGCCGATTATTGTTGGATGCTTCATCGCGATGTACCACATGCCATTCACCGACGAAAGTCGACTGCAAAGAAATTCAAGCCTACATAACTGTTATACTTCTTGTACGAATGATGTTGTAATACTGTATGCGTTGTTAAAAAACTTCAATTGCGTATTTCTAGAGATCCCGACCTGATAGAGAAAAACGGTTTGCAGATTTAAAAACAGCGCATTAAAATTGACCAGAAAAACATAGAAATGTTAGAGAAAGAAAAAAAAGTTTTTTTTTGTTAGTCAGTGTTGTCAGTTTGTTTCAGGTGAACAAACTCAGACAGTGAATAAAACATATTTTTGTTAGTGTTTGTTTTTAAAGTTCTTTCAAGGTAAATTAGCTGTGGACAGTAACATTCTTACTGTTTCTTAATTAAGATGAAAAGGTTGTTCAAAGTAATGGAAGTAATATGCTGTTCTTATTAATTGTTAGTTATTTGAGTATCACACTGTAGAAAGTAATATCGTTTTTTATTTAATTGTTAGTTGTTTGAGGTACACTGTAGAAAACAATACATAGTCACTGTTAGATGTTTGAGGTAAACACACTTTAGAAAATAATACATAGTTTATGTTGTTAGATGTCTGAGGTAAACATACTTTAGAAAATAATACATAGTTTTTGTTGTTAGATGTTTGAGATAAACACACTTTAGAAAATAATACATAGTTATTGTTAATAATTAGATGTTTGAGGTAAATACACTTTAGAAAATAATAGTTATTGTTAATAGTTAAATGTTTGAGGTAAACACACTTTAGAAAATAATACATAGTTTATGTTGTTAGATGTCTGAGGTAAACACACTTTAGAAAATAATACATAGTTTTTGTTGTTAGATGTTTGAGATAAACACACTTTAGAAAATAATACATAGTTATTGTTAATAATTAGATGTTTGAGGTAAATACACTTTAGAAAATAATACATAGTTATTGCTGTTGAATGTTTGAGGTAAACACATTTAGAAAATAATACATAGTTTACTGTTAATAGTTAGATTTTTTAAGGTAAGCACACCATAGAAAGTATTACATAGTTACTGTTATTTGTTAGTTTTCTGTAATATCTGCATCTTGCCATACGTGTTGCATATTCATATTTTTTCTAGCTTCCTCTTCCTTGTCTGCACAGTCTTTAATGCAACTATTGTTTCATTTTTAATTTCATCCACATTACCATCTATCATTACTTTTATCTGTTAGTTCGGTAAAGCTTAGCAATGCTTGTTATCCCCAAACAAAACTAGCAAGTGCATCTTGTGTAACGAAACAAGTCATTTTTATACCTTCATTCTTAAAAGTCTTATCGTTAGTCTGTGTCTGCAGATTTGTTTTTGACCAGGTTTTTGTGTTTAGAACATACCGTGTATCCTTTTTTTTTTAAACATACATAAGACAACATAAATTCTGTGAACGTCTTGGAAAATTAACGTAAAAATGCAGCACTGTATAGTTATTGCTTATCAAGTTTTTATTCATTTTAACTATGAACGTATATTACAACACTTTATGTGTATTTTCCCTTACTTTAGCGAAAGTGTGATCACATACATTTTTTTTTCCTTTAACAGGAACACTGTCAGAGAGAGTCAATATGATTAAAATACAAAATATGAAATCAGTTCTTGATGCTATAATTGATGAAGCATCATGTTATGTTAACTAATTCAAATCGGTCATCATTTTAAGTAAATTTGTATTGTCTGCTTCTAGTTTATTGGTTTTTCTCTGGAAATTAGGAGTATCCTGAAATGTTTTAAACCATTGTACAAAAAAGTCGGTTATGTTAGACCAGTATGTGTATTTGTGAATATGTGTAAATTTCTGCATCCTTTCTATTGTTTAAATAGGGATATTAGTGTTGACAAACTCGATGAGTGTATACATTTAAATATGCATGTTCAAGCATGTTTGTGTCTATATATGTTTGTGTGTATTGTGCGAGGGTGGATACAATAGATGGATGTTGTCATTGATGTCAGTTAAGTAATACTGCAGTTGTGTACAAATAGAGTTACATCTGTTTGTGTTAGTATGAGATATCTAAATCAGGGTATTGCTGTTTAGCTAGGGCAGCCAATACAGTTGACATTCAAAAATCCGGCAACCTCCGGACCTGAGGAGTGCCGGATTGTTGAAAATGCAGGATTTTTTCTGGTTATATATGCTGTATATATTTAACAGAAAATGAATACCTGTACAGTCCTTTAAAGAAAGAAAATTAAAAACTGAATGATCTGCGATCGACAACGCACGATGTTTACGTTTTACATCACTTCTTTTATTTGCTGAATCCATAATGGGGGCTATACAGCAGCAAATAAATGATAAAATGAGAAGGAATGAGCAGGAATTCCTGTTAACATGTGCAAGCAAGACCCAACAGTTGCATCAAAACATACACGGCTCCAGAAAACAGTGGCGCGCCAACGCGGTAAATTAAAAAATGCGCTCCGAAATCCATGCCGGAAATCTGAAGGAACCGGATTATCGATGGCCGGATTTTTGAATGTCAACTGTACCAAGAAAACTCCTTGGTATTATCTACACTGTCAATCTAGGCTTTTTCCTGTGGCTTTTCCGCCATTCCAAAACATGTAGAGTTGAAGTCTTGAGCTCTAGTTTTCCCAGCTTGTATCATCACATCTGGTCTCAAGCTAGGAGGAAGAAGCATGCAGCATACTGTGCATTCCCCACCATCTAAGAGGGCTCTCCAAATATGCAGAGCTAAAATACTATGCTCTGGTTATGGGCTCTCCCAAGGAATTGTCACGTCCTACACAAAGCCACTTCTGAGCTCTCTCTACCTATCATGGGTCCATAGTGAGATTCTCCTGTATGCAGCCAGCCAGGTAAAAGTCTAGAGTCACATCTGGGGCTTAAGTGACTCTTCAAAGCTTTGTGTACGTATGATAAAATTAAGGAATTGATGCGTGCAAGCAGTGGATATTGTCATTGGTATCTATTAAGTAATATTGTAGTTATTTGCAATTAGAATTATGTCTGTGTTAGCAAGAGGCATTTAGTGCTAAGCTTGCTGCTCTTTCACAGCCAGTGCCACTTTGAAGAATCCTTGGCATTATCCACATTGTAGGTCAAGGCTTTTCCTGTGGCATTTAATCCATTCTGAAACTTGTTGAGTTGGAGTCATGAACTTCAGTTTCTTTCCTGGGTATTCTATCCTGGCTTGGCATACATTTAAAGGATCCTCACATCTAGTTTCAAGCTAGAATGGGTAAGGGGGTGGTGTACTATACATTCCCTGCCATCCGTTGGGCTCTTCAGATATACATTGCTAACATACCGTACTCTGGTTCTGGGCTATCATATCGAGCTCCCCTCGTCTGTCATCTATCCATTATGAGATCTTCTGCATGCAGCCAATTAGGTAAACACTGGAGTAAAGTCTGTGGCCTCAAGTGATTCCCTCAAGCTTAGTGTGCAGTGCTGGGTTCTCAGCATGTTTCACCACAGGAGGAACTGCGATGTTGGACCTCCCTGCTGTGGCTACCCAATCCCTGAACATTAGCGAGGCAAACTCAAAGGTTGCCTATTATCAGGATGCACCATGGGGAGGTGCCTCAGGGTTTTGGTTAGTGATCTAACCCTGGAATTCACAGAAGAGTAGTGTGAAATCATGTGCATCCCATGAGGCATGTAAATCACGGTATTTGTGATTGAATTAGAGAACAGTCAGTGGGTGTTGTCAGTTTGATTTGGATTGGTTTTATGGACCTTCTTTATTGCACACGGACAACTCCATAAGTGCTCCGATCTCATCCCTTAGATCACACAGGGAGGATCTCAACACAGTGCATGAATTCCGTAGCACCGTAGAGAATCCCAATGTGTAAATACAGGAATCACACATTCTATAAATATTTTTGTGGTTGGTGGGTTTCCTAATTTTTTTATTTTGCCAGAGCAGCGGCTGTATGACCTACACTTTATGATTTACAAGTGCAGAGGGATTTTTAATGTGCGCAACTTGCGCACGAGACCTCCAATTTTTTTTTCCCTTATCCGAGATGGCTAGACATCCGATGTCACTACCCAGGAGATCAAGAAGGAGTATGACATAATTAGGGACCAATGGTTCTGAAAAAAATTGCCATGAGTTATATTCTCTGTGCTGGGAGTTTACCATGTACCTTAAGAATTAGCGGCGGATGCCATACCTCTGAGCTACCCATTGATGTCAATAAGAAATATGGCAGTTATTTGCAAATAGAGTTGTGCCTGTATGTGTTAGTATGTGGCATATAAAGTCATTAAATATGTACACATATGTAACTCATGGTTAATTAACTTATGATGGAATTAAAGAGCTCATTTGTACCTTGTGAGACATAACAAGTAAGTTGTGAGAGAGAAAGAAAGAGAATAACAGAAAGTAGGAACAGTTGAAGGAGTGTGAAAAGATACTTGAAAATAGTAAATATGTGGACCACAAATAGATATTTCACTGTATATGTGTACATGCAAGCTAAAAAAAATGTTGAAGAAATATTGCACACATCCATAAATCACTGATGCTGTATCTGAAACTTTTTAAGTTACAACCAGATGTAAAAAAAAGAAGGTTAACAGTGACATTAATATATGGGAACTATGCTGGTGTCTTTATAATAATTGCATTTCAGACATTAATATAAACTTTTGGGATGTGGCTGCTTTATATATATATATTTGTGTGTGTACCAGTGTGTGTTTTTTTTCTTCGAAATATAATCTCAAAATGGAATGAACTTTTAGGCTGCTATAAACTTCAGGGGAATTACTTGTTTATTTTTACAAGTTCTAGATCATCACAAGTAAGATTAATTTTAAATCTGTTAGTGGTTTCAATATACTAGTCCCACTGTAAAAATGTGTACCGCATCCTATATTAACTGTTTTTAAGTAAAAAAATACCGATGGTACAAACCATTTTTTGAACCTTATAACATGTACTACTTTTATTGTACCATAGCCTGGAACGTCATTTATCAGTATCAACTTTTTCCGACTTTTCCGTGTCATGAGGCTAATTAAACTTCTCAGTCGAGGTGAAGGAATCCGTACACTGCTCTGGACTTTCATTAAATCATTTCAGGTATTGGAAGATGCAAATTGTTAAATTTTTATTTTGGTTTAAACTATTATTTTAGTTTAACTCTTTTGATAACTAGCATACCATTTAATCATTGTTAGTGATACTCAGCCCAACACAGGTTAGAATAAGTTACTTTGGTCCAACATAGATCCTAGTTGGTAACTTTAGCTCAACTTAGGTCCTAGTTGGTGACTTTAACCCAACATAGGTTCTAGTTGGTGACTTTAACCCAACAAAGGTTCTGGTTGGTGACTTTAGCCCAACATAGGTTCTAGTTGGTGACTTACCCCAACATAGTTTCTAGTTGGTGACTTTAACCCAACAAAGTTTCTGGTTGGTGACTTTAGCCTAACATAGGTTCTAGTTGGTGACTATAACCCAGCATAGGTTCTAGTTGGTGACTTTAGCCCAACATATGTTATAGTTGGTGACTATAACCCAACATAGGTTGTAGTTGGTGACTATAACCCAACATAGGTTCTAGGTGAATATAACCCAACATAGGTTCTAGTTTCCAACGGGCTGATCACCCGTTTGCCAGTCACTTCGATTACGGAAACAACAGCAGATGGATTGATTTGCCATTGCCCTAAAGATGCCAATAGGCGTGATGGGAAACAGTGGCAAAGAAAACCTATCTGCTGTTGCCCTAAGACGCCACTAGGCGTAATGGCCACTGACTGCTTTGACGGTCGGTGGCTAAGGACGGAAGAAGAAGAAGAAGATAGGTTCTAGTTGGTGACTTTAGTCCAACATAGGTTCTAGTTGGTGACTTTAACCCAACATAGGTCCTAGTTGGTAACATTAACCCAACATAGGTTCTAGTTGGTGACTTTAACCCAATATAGGTTCTAGTTGATGACTTTAACCCAACATAGGTTCTATGTGGTGACTCTAGCCCAACATAGGCTCTAGTTGGTGACTTTAGCCCAACATAAGGTAGAATTAGTTGCTTAAGGCCAATACAGGTTAAAATTTGGTGACATCAGACACAATCTTACCAGGTAAGAGAGAGGAAGCCCAAAGAACACGTGGAGAAGAGAACTAGAGACAGACATGAACAGGTTGAAGAAGACATGGTAAGACCTTGAGCAGACAGCACAGGACAGGAAGACTTGGTGTAAGTTTGTTGAAGGACTATGATACTTGGGGAGTTGAATGATGATGACGAGACAAGATATTGTCAGTGACTTACAATCCTACATAGGTTAATGATGATGACTTACAATCCTACATAGGTTAATGTTGATGACTTACAATCCTACATAGGTTAATGTTGATAACTTACAATCCTGCATAGGTTAATGTTGATGACTTACAATCCTACATAGGTTAATGTTGGCCACTGTAAGTTCTGTACAGGTTATACATAGGTTAATGTTGGCCACTGTAAGTTCTGTACAGGTTATACATAGGTTAATGTTGGCCACTGTAAGTTCTGTACAGGTTATACATAGGTTAATGTTGGCCACTGTAAGTTCAGTACAGGTTATACATAGGTTAATGTTGGCCACTGTAAGTTCTGTACAGGTTATACACAGATTAATGTTGGCAACTGTCAGATCTATCAGGTTATACACAGGCTGTTTTTGGCACCTGTCAATTCTATACAGGTAATATCTGGCAGTGTCAGTCCTGTATAAATCATGCATTGTCGCTATCAGTCCAGCACAGTTTTAGGTGAATTTTGTCCAGCAGATTATAATAGCTGATATCCTACACAGATTATAATAGCTGACATCCTACACAGATTATAATAGCTGATATCCTACACAGATTATAATAGCCGATATCCTACACAGATTATAATAGCTGATATCCCACACAGATTATAATAGCTTCTTCTTCTTCCTTGTTCGTCCTGAAAAGGACGATGGTTGCGTTGTGATATATGCACTTTTCGGTCGACACATCCAACTTCTGCACGGCATTTTTTGGGACCGGGTTTGCCTTCCTACTGCGATCCCTACTCGCTCAGCCAGATTGCAGTGATGCAATCTGTTTCCAGGACCACCACGTGGAGGTGGAGTAGGGTCTTGACCAGCTCTGACTCGCTGATCCTGATGCAAGCAGTCAAGCTATGGATCGCTGACTGCATTCTCTATTGCTGCATCTTTGGGTCCCAGATTATAATAGCTGATATCCCACACTGATTATAATAGCTGATATCCCACACAGATTATAATAGCTGATATCCTACACAGATTATAATAGCTGATATCCCACACAGATTATAATAGCTGATATCCCACACAGATTATAATAGCTGATATCTTGCACAGATGATAATAGCAGATATCCTACACAGATTATAATAGCTGATATCCCACATAGATTATAATAGCTGATATCCTACACAAATTATAATAGCTGAATCCTACACAGATTATAATAGCTTGTCACGAAATGGATTTAGGACTAGAGACTGTCTACCTATAGTGACAAGACACTAGTGAGAAGGAAGACTGGAAAATTAGATTCAGATAGAAATATAGTGCAAAAAGTGAAAGTTGAGACCATTTGCTCCGAGGTTGAGAACCGAGGTTGATTCTTTCCTCGCCACTTCGGACGTTTAAATTGCTATGGCCTCGAACCACCTCTAACTACCCTATGGGGATAAGGTTCCATTAAGATTCACAACCACCAAGGTACAGACAACATATAGCTACTGTACTAAAGGAAATGACTGATGCCAGCTACAATTTATACAAGTTTATTATACACCTATAAACAAACATATGCATGTCAAATACAAAAATTGTGAGGATGCACACCTGAAACAAAATCAAGCACAGTTAAAAATGCATCAACCCCAACCCTTCTCCCACAATTGCAACCTGTATGGAGAAAGAAGGTAAGGTTAACTGAAATGAACTACACTGCACTTGATGTTGCCTACACTCCAAACTAGCTGTTCTAAATTCTAACTCTAACTCTAAGTCCACTGATAGCTGGAACGACTGCGAAGTGACTACACAATCTCTGCACAGACTTCGGTTCTACCCAGCCTATCCTGGAATCTCCTGAACACAACTAACTGCACCTCTAAACTTCAGCAGCTGTCCTCTGCTATGATTCACCAAAACTAACAGTTCTGCCTATCTGTGCTGACTTCAGTAGAGAGAATGTTTACCCTTTCTCTCTCCACTAACTCTGGAATTGATGACTGAGGTTTAACAGAACCCCACTGGATTCTGGACTGGAACTGTAGCTGACTTCTACCACTCTGAAATTACCTGCCCGAGTACCTATAACTGGGCCGTCGGCTTTATTATGGCCGTGAAGAAACGAACACAAAATTACCACAACGCTGGCACTGCGTGTGTAACGAGCGTCAGAGCTCAGGATTTATCCACAAAAATCCTATTCGCTGGAAAATGTCTTCCCCTGGCTGGGAAAACGTATTTTCTTCCTCTCCTTCCACTACTGGCAACTAACGTAAAACCCTTGCGGTTCTGCAAATGCCCCAACTTTGCCGTGGGAGAAATTTTGTGGTCTCAAAATTCCGCTCTCATTCCCACAAAAAGCCGGCACCTGCAAATCTCGAATGTCCAACTGAAGGCAATCGACAATTTGCTTCTGGCAACCCGGCTTTGGCAATTTTTTCATTAAAAGAGCAAGAAGCTATGAAATATAGGCCTTTTATAATCAAGACCCCCACGCGCCGACTTCATGACGTCATATGCGCAGCGTGATTCTAAAGCCAATCGGAGCTCGGCATTTCAACTGCAGTTGCCAATCAGAACCTTAGATCTTTCTGATGCAACCAGTTTCTGCTAGACAAAGAACTGGGAATTGGTCCTAGCCCTATACTGCGGAAATGAAGCAAAAATGGCCGCAAATAATTTAACTCCCGAAAAATGCGTATATGGCCACGCAATATCTTTAAAAAAAGACAATCTGGTGCCAATCCTGATCTAGCATCTATAATCTTTCTTCTAGAAAAATACTTTCTAATTCCCTACACCCCCATTCTAAACACATAGATCAAACTCCATCGTGATCTCATCTTGAAAAAACGTAAATAATAGAAGGAGAAGAAACATGGAGAAGGATTTCCTGTAATCCCTCCTAAAAATAGTGAACAAAATGCAAGGAGAAAAAGACATGGGCCATTTGAAAGACAGAATCTCAGTACTTTTGTCACATAGCTGAATCCTACACAGATTATAATAGCTAATATCCTATACAGATTATAATAGCTGATATCCTGCACAGATTATAATTAGTGACTGTTAGTTCAGCGCAAGCTGGTTGTTAATGAAGTTATAAATAGAAGTTTGCATTTTTTTTTTCAAAATTACTCAGTATACATCTTCCACTCTCATAGGCTCTACCATATGTAGCATTGCTGATCGTCATGCTCTTTTTCATCTATGCAGTTATTGGAATGCAGGTGAGCATATCATCCAGTTCTTTCTGTTTTGTTTTATTGTTTGAATCACAAATCTTCAACAGTTCAGGTTTTTTTTTTTTTAACCAGCGGCACTTGGGCCTTCGGCCCAATGACATGTCATTGCAAAGCTGGGGAGTCTGTGGACTTTCCTTCCAACCCGGTCAGGAGCTTCGCTCCTTCCCATCCACTGAGGGTTTATCTCAGGAGCCGTTCAGGTTATTCAGTCAAAATCCCGGTCGATGACACTCCTACAAATGCCCGCGCCCAGGCTTGAACCTTGAACACCTGATTGCTAGCGCAGTGTGGTAAGCATTACACCAGCGCAGCTCCCAACAACAGTCCAGGTCTAAAAAGAGGCCAAATTAATACTGTAAAAATTTAATATGCTCATAAGTTAAATGCGATATCATCTTCTTCTTCTTCCTCGTTCGCCTTCAGATTTTGACATTCATGACTCTAATAAAAGCAGTAGTCAGCTCAAGGTTCCTGACATCTCCAAACAGTTTTTCGTGGAGAGAAGTGGGTTGTTGCCATTTACTACTCCATTCACTGCTGTATGTTGGGCAGGGATGCTGCGGATGTTTGGCTGTCATATGCAATATAATAGTGGTAATATCAATGAAATGTGATGGAATATGTCATGGTGACCTGCGATATGGTTGTTGATGTGAATTTATTTAGGGTATAACAGGCAAAAACTTTTTGAGATTAGCATGGAATCTCATAGTTTTTACTGCAATATAGAAGGGGTTTGTACTGCAAAATGGAAGAGGTTTGTGCTGCAATATAGAAGGCGTTTGTACTGCATTATGGAAAGGGTTTGTACTGCAACGTGGAAGGGGTTTGTACTGCAATGTGAAAGGGGTTTGTACTGCAACATGGAAAGGGTTTGTGCTGCAATATGGAAGGGGTTTGTACTGCAACATGGAAGGGGTTTGTACTGCAATGTGGAAGGGGTTTGTACTGCAATATGGAAGGGGTTTGTACTGTAATATGGAAGGGGTTTGTACTGCAAAATGGAAGAGGTTTGTGCTGCAATATGGAAGGCATTTGTACTGCATTATGGAAAGGGTTTGTACTGCAACGTGGAAGTGGTTTGTACTGCAATGTGGAAGGGGTTTGTACTGCAATGTGGAAAGGGTTTGTGCTGCAATATGGAAGGGGTTTGTACTACAACATGGAAGGGGTTTGTACTGCAACATGGAAGGGGTTTGTACTGCAACATGGGAGAGGTTTGTAGTGCAATATGGAAGTGGTAATGTTCAAGCAAAATAACCATTGAAAAAAGTCACATAATTTACTTATATTAATCATTAAAGCAAAAAAAAAAAAAAAACTGCTTATTTAAAAAAAACATTTTCATTATTGCAATGAATGGAAACTATGTCAGCAGTTCAAAAGAGTTGTGATGTAGTGGATCAGCATATTATGGCTAGGAATGAAGAGACAGGCAGACTATCAACGGAGGGTGGAAAACTACCTGAAACTGATACGAGTGTAACATTTGAAGAGACCAACAGATTTCTGTCAAGAGCAGATACAAAAACTAGTGGGGAAACAATGTCCAGGCCACCAGAAAAAAAACTTAGCACATCACCAGATCAACAGAAGGGGGACATGTAATAATATTCAGACGCCACACAGTTCAGAATTGACTGAGATAACATTTTTCTGTAAGTTAAACAGTTGGAACTACTGATGAGTGGCACTAGTAATACAACTGCTGAACAATTACATGTCAACCTCTAGAAATGAAAAACCTGTATAAAAATTCAAAAAACTTGTACTAAACTTAAAAAACCTTTGCAAAAAAAAAATTATAAAATATACAAAGACAGAAAAAAATCATGCATGACTGATTTGTTCTTTGAGAAACTAAAAGACCTTTATTTTTTTTCACCCATGCTTTCACATAAGTTATTGTTTACTGCTTTTTACTTGTTTGTATTGAGCGTATTTGATACAATTATGCTGGATATAATAGGAAACTTAGTACAGAGCATTACAACTATATACATACTACATATATATATATATATATATATATATATATATATATATATATATATATATATATATAGAGAGAGAGAGAGAGAGAGAGAGAGAGAGAGGGGGGGGGGAGAGGGATATATATATATAAGGCAAAAAACCTGTACAGAAAGTATGTACAAATCTGAAAGCAAAAAAACATGCAGAATATGGGTAACTTGTACTAGCTGGCATGATTGTGAAATTTACTGCAGGAGTGCCCCATATATGAGGAACAGGAAAGCGCAAAGACCATTGCCAATGCCAGTCGGTGGAGATATCAGCAATCTGAGGCTGACCACTAGCTTCAGAGCCAGTCAGAATATCTTTTCTCTTTCTGCTAACTTTTCAGTTTTGTTCCGCAAGTTTTTCCAATCTCATTTTCATTATGATTTCTCTTTTCTGCTAACTTTTCAGTTTGTTCCACAAGTTTTTCTAATCTCATTATCATCATGATTTCCCTTTTCTGCTAACTTTTCAGTTTGTTTCGCAAGTTTTTCCAATCTCATTATCATTGTGATTTCCATTTTCTGCTAACATTTCAGTTTGCTTCACAAGTTCTTTCCAATCTTATTATCATCATGATTTCTCTTTTCTGCTAACTTTTCAATTTGTTCCACAAGTTTTTCCAATCTCATTATCATCATGATTTCCCTTTTCACTCCCCTTTGAGCTTGGAGCCACTACTTCAGCGGTTCCATTTACAGAAAGCCTGCAAAAAGTGCTAACATGCTTTTGCAGCAGTGGTATCTGTAGCAGTATGTGTTACATGATGAGGCTGTCAGCCTCATTTACAACCACATATTAATCACCCTGTACGACATACTTGAGGGAGCAGAAATTCTATTCTTTATTTATCTCTTAAAAGAACTGGGATCGGCACGAGGCTCAGTCTCATTAGTTACACTTGTAAACCATATATTTTTCTTTGCACTGCAAACATTGTTATATTATTTGATAAATTTAAAGAGATGAATTTCTGTTGTCCCACAACATCATTTCCCAGTTGTTTTGTTTATTTGTATGTTAAATTAAGTTAAATTTAAAAAAATGTTTGCATTAATTTTAACCAGTGCTGAAATCTTTTTTTTTCTTTCCGTATAACATCAAGATGTTTGGAAAAATCAAATTGGATATAGAAACAGAGATTCATCTGAACAACAACTTCCAGACATTTCCACATGCAGTCCTGGTGCTGTTCCGCTCAGCCACTGGTGAAGCGTGGCAAGAGATCATGCTTGCCTGCTCAGATAAGGACACTGTTGAGTGTGACCCAGCTGCTGATCAGAGTTCAAACGGAGCAGAGGAGAAACATACTTGTGGCAATAATTTTGCCTACATTTACTTCATTTCCTTCTACGTTCTGTGTTCATTTCTGGTATGGTTCAATGTTTATGTGTGTGTAGCATTAGATTGAAATATTTTACTCAATGTCATGTCACCATCATTCTTCTTAGCACTCCTTATGGAGCATGAAGCCACTTCTGTAGATGGTCCCCCTGCAGGAAGCCTGCACCAAGCATTTACATGCTGCTGTCGTAGTGGCTTCTGTAGCACTTTGTTTTACATAAAGAGGTTACCAGTCCCATACAAAACCTCATAGTTGTTGCCTAGTACAACATGTTTGAGGCTGCAGTAGTCCTGCACCGTATAGTTCCCAGTGGGTCTCTCAAGAGGCAAAGAAAGAACATGACTACTAAACCCTCAGACATGTCGTACAAGGCAGCTAGTATGTGGTTGTATAAAGGGCTGGCAACCTTATCGTGTAAAACACATCTCCATAGAAACCACTGCTGTAAGAGCGTGTGACTGCTTGCAGCAGGTTTACTGCAATAATGGTTCCATGCTCTTAATGGAGCACAAACGGAAAAAAATGTGAATGTACAACATGCCTGAGGGTATAGTAGTTTATTCTTTCTTTGTCTCATCAGCAATCCCCCAGGAACTACATGGGGCCATCACATATCAGTGAAGGGGGATTACAGTATGAAGCTGTAGTAAATATGAACATAGAATATGGACCTCACGCAAGGTCAGCTATTGGAAGGAGTAGCTGCTAGGACCACCAGTTCATAATCCTGTGTACAAAGTGCTCTCGTTGGCAGTAACAAATCACAGAGTGGCTAGTGGCAGGTTGTTATAGATTATGTTGAACTATAGGAGCTTGCCAACCATTAACAACAGAAAATCATGACTTTGTTGTACAAGGCTGCTAATGTCAAGTTGTGCATGTGGCTGCCAGCCTCATCATAGAAAACAAATTGCACAGAAACCACAGCTGCAAGAATGTGTAACTGATTGGTGCAGGCCAGAGTGGATAGACCTGAGAGAAAGGTGAATAGACCTAGAGAAAACCTATTTAAGTGTGGTCTGACACTAGCCAAAGTAACATACCACTCACAAAAATATAAATTGCCTCTCCCCTTGACACTCAATGGTATGGGTGAACAAAAACCAAAAATGCTAAATTATAATGAAATGATAGATTTTCTTTATCCATTGCTATCATTTTAAAAAATCTATTTTTGTTTCGAAAAAAAAAGCATGATTTGCTTTTTTTCTATAAGTCTTTATTGAGCTTATGTCTTTAGTATTACTATATGTCAGATGACAAATTAGATCCTGATATCAGTCATGTTAGAAGACCTAACTGATTACGCTTCTGAACTATGAGGTGAGGTTTCACATATTGTTTCAGATCATCAACTTGTTTGTGGCTGTCATAATGGACAACTTTGACTATCTGACTCGTGACTGGTCAATTCTGGGTCCACATCATCTGGATGAGTTTGTGCGTTTGTGGTCAGAGTATGATCCTGAGGCCAAGTGAGTAGTCACTGCTGCTTAATATTCAACCTTCAGTCTAATTTCATTCAGCTCATAGATTAATTGCATTCGCAGCCTTTTTTGTTGTAGTTCGTAACTAGTTCAGTGTGTGAGATGCCTGTGAAAAAGATGCAAATTTTGTTATAAATGACAAAAGTGAGAAATTTTGATATTGTGAACTTGGTGGAAACAATTTCTTGCATCAACTAGACAGTGAGATATAACATAGAAAAACGTGGTTAGAATACAGCTTAACTTATTTCTTGCATTAACTACATTGGGAGATATATCATAGGACATTGTGGCTAGTATGCAATCTAACTAATCTCTTGCATCAACTTCATTGGAAGATAGAGCATAGAATAGTGTAGTTAACTAATCCCTTGCATCAACTTCATTGGGGGATAGAACATAGAATAGTGTGGCTAACTAATTTCTTGCATCAACTGCATTGGGAGATAGAACATAGGATAGTGTGGTTAGTGTACAACCTAACTAATTTCTTGCAACAGCTACATGGAGAGATAGAAGATAGGGTAGTGTGGTTAGTATACAACCTAACTAATTTCTTGCATCAATTACATTGAGAGATAGAACATAGGATCGTATGGTTAGTATACAGCCTAACTAGCTATCACCACTAGCTTTTAGCAGCAGATCTGGCATCAAGATATATATATATATATTATATATATATATATATATATATATATATATATATATATATATATATATATATATATATATATATATATATATATATGTGTGGACTAACACTTAGAGGATTATGAAGAATATGACCCCAGACCCAAGGGTCTTTTATATTTGGACATGCTCCCTAATATAACTGACTAGGTTGAACGGGACGCGCCTCGCTAAAACAAGGCAAAACTTTATTTTTTTTTTTTTAAATCTGATCTGAAGTTATATTATAGAATTAAATTGGTTGAAGAGAGGTTTGCTTATGATTTGTGTATTTAAATTCTGCATTCTTACCTCAGCCTTATACAAGCATACATTTTGAAGAGGCAAAGAGCTTTATCAGAATCAGATACAAGAACAAATGGGATACAGAGCCCCAAGATACAGCAATAGTGAATGCAGTCAGCGACCCATAGCTTGACTGCTTGCATCAGGATCAGCAAACCAGAGCTGATCAAGACCGTATGCCACCTCCACGTGGTGGTCGTGGAAACAGTCTGCAGCAGTGCAGTCTGGCTGAGCGAGTACGGATCGAAATGGGAAGGCAAACCCGGTCCCTATAAAATGCCGTGCAGAAGTCGGATGTGTCGACCGAAAGGTGCAGATATCACAGCTTAGGCGCAAACAGACACAACGCAACCACCGTCCTTTTCAGGGCGAACGAGGAAGAAGAAGGATACAGAGCATCCAGGTCACACAAAAAATGAAGTGTATTACCAGCTCAGTAGAAGTGAACTAATGGTAATCTTCAGACTCTGTACGGGCCACAACAGATTGGGATACCATCTTATCAACAAGCTAAAGATAGAAACTAGCTAAAAGTGTAACTGTGGCACTGATAAAATGACTCCTGAACATACTGCTTCAAAGATGCTCAACAAAAAAGGAACAGAGTAAGCGCATATGGCCTGACCGTACCATTCCTAAAAAGCTCTATGGAGATACAAATAGCCTCAAGCTGACCACTGCTTTCTTTGAAAATCTTCAATTAGACGTCTGCTAGTGTATGAAGAAGAAGACTTGATGGAAGTGATACAAGTACAGAGAAACGGAAGGAAAAGTTATATGTAATAATGAGAAGCTTGGTATAGTCAAGGGAAAATTTGTATAGAGGGTGAGGGGTTACTGGTTGTGATTTTAAAAAAAAGGGAATAGTCAGTGAAGAAGTTGTAGAAATAAATACCATGAAAATAATAAGGATATTGCTTTTGGAATTAAGAGGGGGAAATGTAATAACAGGAAGTTTGAAAATAGACAAGAAGCAGATACACATGCTTGTGTGTGTTTATTAAAACATGTTGGTAAACTTTTGTGTCATTTGTCAGGGGTAGAATCAAACACTTGGATGTTGTGACATTACTAAGGAAGATCTCCCCTCCTCTAGGCTTTGGAAAACTGTGTCCTCACAGAGTTGCCTGCAAGGTAAACTAGTACTAAAATTCTGCATTAAGAAATTGATGTAATAATTTTGTACACAGAGATCTTTAATTTTCAACATAGCTGGTAGACTCAGAAGTATTTCTTGGCAGATGTGGGAGGAACAGACAGCAATATCAACATAAGATACAAGAGGAGCTTTCATTGCATTGTGAACCATATGGAGATAAACACACATTTTTTAAAACATATTCCAACTCAAAAATATGAATCTTTATCTCAAATGTCAAGACAGTCTTATTGTGAAGCCATTCTGAAACATAGACATAAAAATGAAAACCAAGAATAAACCGACTCCTAAATGAGTGCTTGGGTAAAAAAGAATATTGACATAGTATGACAAGATAACCAATGGGGAACTGATAGACAGAACCAGGCAAGTGCCAGTGGAACAAGAAGTGAGCAGAGGACGCTAGCATTGGATAAAATGCACATTAAGGAAACCTGTTGATGGCATCACAAGGCAGATGTTCTGGAGCTCCCAAGGTAAGAGAAATTGAGGAAGACTGAAAAACATATGTAGAAGGGAATTTGAGATCAACATGAAAGGAATAAAAAAGACATGGAAAAAAGTTGAAGGAATGGCACAGACAAAGAAGGCTTGGCATGAATGTTTTGAAGATGTGCTCTATGAGCGTCCAATTGACAGAGTGGTTAGATCTCTTGTCTGTCGTGGCAAAGGTGCTGGGTTCGAATCACGGTATCGTGAAATTCCAGTTTACCCATTTGTATATGGGTACTTGACTCTGTTTGCCCATGTCAGTTATCTGACCAGTGGTTATCTTGGTTGGTTCTATTCCAAAAATAATTGTTTTTCTTGTTTGGTAATATGTCATTCAAGTGGCTACAGGCCTTCCGCCTGAGATGGAGATTCTTGATTGTACCAAATTTTCTTCCCAGGTTCGTTATTACCCTTTTCAGATGTTGTTCTATTAGTGTAGCAAACAATCATATAGGCCTAGTGGTTTTTCGTATTAATCCAGTTGCAACAATTCAAACAGCAACCCATATAGTTGAGTGAATGCAGTGATTTTCAATCAGAAGTTTATTGAAAATAAATTAAAAACAAAAAAAAACTAAGAACTGGTATTTTCACGCCTCTTCACTTCAACAAAATCGTTATTTCTTTTAACGAGGCATACGATAAGCAAGTGCGTGTACTTACGCTTAATTAAATCCTCAGGAAAGTATATCCAACAACAACAAAAAACACTGGTCTTGATAATCTCAAAGATGAAGTTCGCCTAAACACTATAAACTGCCTAGCAAAAATTTCTATCTATCTAATCTAATCTTTCTCGCACATCTCTCCTTTTAATACAGCTCCTTCTTTTTCCCGCCATTTTACACACGTCTCGCTCATTTTACAAACGTCTCTCTGTTTTCAACATTTTGCACACGTCTTTCAGTTTTTTCGACTTTTTTCACACGTCTCTCTTTTCCACCTATACAATGGAAAAAAAACCAAGGATCACAACATTCACTTCACACTTCCCACGCATAACACCAATTCATTATTATTTTCTGAGACTGCTCTACAATGCCGCTCACAGCCGTGACTGCCAACTAACTTTTATGATACTGCGTTTTGTGCGAAAACGTTGTATCTGCTTTTAATGTCTGTCATTCTTATATGTAGCATCATAGCACGTATAAATGCTAGTGTAGGCCAGCCAGTCCCATCTGCTCTTGAGTTAGGGGAGGAAAAAGCAGCAAGGAAGGGAACTGGTCACCCCCCACCTTTCGATGCTGGACCTAGTAAAGTGAAGTCTGCAACATTTCACTCCCCTATCGCAGTATCTGCTATGGGACTACATTTACCTTTTATATGCTACACAGGGAGCTAAAGGGATTAATAATGATGATAATGAACCAGGTGACAACTAGAAAGTAGAACGTATTTTTTAATCTGTCTCGCTCTCTCTCTCTAAGTCTTCAATGAAGCTGTGTGGCAGAACATTCAGCTCATATTAAATAACACATTTTGTTTGTAGAGATATTTTCTGTGGTTTTGTGTGTGTGTGTGTGAGACCATACTTCTTTTATAGTTCTGTCATCATTTTCCAGCAATATTTTCTCTAAGATTTAATTTTACACAGTTTCTAATTTGTAGTTTGTACTGATAGTGGAATTGTATTATCTGTAAGCAGCTCCCAGAGTTTTGTTCAGCTGCATCTGTAATTAAATTCTTCTTAATTTTAATATCATGTATGACATGGAAGAGCAGTTTGTGATAATTTTACAGTCACTAAAGCTTTAATACATGTTAAAATATTCACTAGATATTTACTTGGTTTTCTTTGGTAATAATTTTAAGTTGAGTCACTTGTGAGCTGCTGGCATTGTTGAAATAGACTAGAAAAGTACAGAAGGGAGCTACATGGAGAATGCTGGAATCCATTTCTGCCTCACTAAAAAAGTACATTAAAAAAAAGATAGTCCCTTAGCAGATACTGCCTAGAGAACTTACTTACGAGGGGCGTTCAGAAAGTAATGCACCACATCGTTTTTCTCAGCTAATAATGAAGATAGAAGCATGAAATTTTGCACACTTCAAATATGGCATGTGCCAATTGTGTGCACCAAATTGCACCGCAACCGGCCAAATAATACGGCTGCCCTAAACTGTTGAAATGGAGCGTATTAGCAACTTGCGTTATAAGCAGCGAATTGTGATAGAATTTCTTGTTGCAGAGAAGGAAACTGTTGTGAACATTCACAAGCGTCTATGTGATGTGTATGGAAGTTTTGCAGTCGACAGGAGTACAGTCAGTCGCTGGGTTCAGAGAATCAAAGAATCAGGAAGTGGAGATACGGAGCTGCTTGATCGGCCGCGCTGTGGACGTCCTGCCACAGCCACCAACGCAGAAATGTTGAAATGCGCTGAGGGCATTATTCTTACTGATAGGCAAATCACTACTCAACAATTAGCCTTACAGCTGTCAGTCAGCATTGGTAGTGCAAATGCAGTTATAAAAACTCTCGGATTTTCTAAGGTTTGCGCAAGATGGGTTCATCGAAGCCTCACAAATGACCACCGATTGCAAAGGAAAGCAATTTCTTCTGAATTGTTGGAGCGTTTCAATGCTGACGGAGAGAACCTTTTGGCTAAGATCATTACAGGTGACGAAACCTGGGCACATCATTTTGAACCTGAGACAAAAAGACAGTCAATGGAGTGGCATCATCCGCAATCACCACGAAGAAAGAAATTCAAGACAATTCCTTCAGCTGGAAAGGTCATGATCACTGTCTTTTGGGACATTGGAGGTGTGATTCTTGTGGACGTTATGCCAAGAGGAGAGACAATCAATTTGCAAGCTTACATTAAGACATTGAAAAAACTCAACGTTTTCGCAGAGTTCGGCCGCACAAGAATCCAGCAGACCTGCTTCTCCTTCACGACAATGCGCAACCTCACACAAGTCTGGCAACACGAGAAGCAATGACCAAATTGGGTTGGACTTTACTACCCCATCCACCCTATAGTCCCGATTTGGCACCCTCTGATTTTCATCTGTTTGGTCCAATTAAAGATGCACTCCGTGGGACAAGGTTTGAAGATGATGAAGGAGTGATTCATGCAGCGAAGAAATGGCTACATGATCAAGACAAAATCTGGTACGGGCTAGGAATACATGCACTTGTTTCGTGCTGGCATAAAGCCGTACAAGTTGATGGGGATTATGTTGAATAATACCGATGTTTACATGACATATACATGTATATTGTGTATAAATTTCATGCTTTTTGAATAAACAGCTCCTGAGAAAAACGATGTGGTGCATTACTTTCTGAACGCCCCTCGTACTTAGTCGTTCCCCTTCTACCGTGAGGTGTAGAGGTTTGGAAGAGAGAGCGCCATTCTATCCTATCAGCTGTCTTCCTCCTGGCCTGGTTCCATTCTAATCCTCATTCCTTCAAAGATTGTCTAATGTTGTCCTTCCATCAGACTCTGGATCGTCCTGGAGGTCTGGATCCCTGGCTCTTAGTTTCCCATGCTTGTCATGGTAGCCAATCTTCTCCCATTCTGCAGATATGGCCAAACCATCTCAGTTGGGGCTGTTCTACTTGAGTCTGCAGGGGTTGGGTTTTTAGGCCTTGACATATCATCTGGTTGAGGACCACGTCTCTTCTTGTTACTTCAACCACCTTCCTCAGATATCTCATTTCTGCTGCGAGAGGGGAAGTGCTCTAAATGCTTAGTCGATCAGGCGCTCTCTATTAAAAAGAGGTCTCAGGCGCTCTCATAAATAGAGGTCAGTTAATTTCCAGTGTTAGTTACTATATTCTAAATTTGTTTTCCATCATGTAATAATTATCGTGTGCCCATATAATGCGTAATTTGATTCAGTGCTTTTGACTTATTAACAGAGACTTGTTAGCATGAACATGCCCCTGAACAGTGACGGTACAGTCATGTTCAATGCTACGCTTTTTGCACTGGTGCGAACTTCCCTCAAAATCAAAACAGAAGGCAATATAGACCAAGCGAATGAGGAACTCAGAGCTGTCATAAAAAAGATTTGGAAGAGAACAAGTCCAAAGTTGTTAGATCAAGTGGTTCCGCCAGCAGGTAGTAAGTAGATTTGGAAGTCGCATGGAAGTCCAGAACTTTTATCTGATATCTCTGACCACATCCTTTCTGATTTGTTTTTTTAAAAATTGGATTGTCCAGGTTTTTAAGTGTTGTATTTATGTATTTACTATTTTACACTGCTAAAAGTTAAGATGTAATGGTCCCTGGCACATTCATTTACTTGATTAGACATGCAAACTTAGTATATCTTTTTATTTAAATCATTAGATTAAATGAAAGTATCATGTCAGTGAGAAAAAAAAAATCACTCCATTAACTCTTTGACTCCGCAAATTTTTTTCCACCCTGTGCCATAATTTTAGTTCATGATAGACTAAAAACAATGCTCAGAGTGTTTTGGCATGGGTATCAAATCTGACCAACGCTCTGAGCGTTATTCTGGAGTCAAAGAGTTAAAAGTGTAACTATTTTAGTTAGATTGCAACCGTATGCTATCTTTGCTATGTCTGCATAACTGATCTGATATTGTTTTTCTTTCTTCCTCTTTCATAGGTTGGTTATTTGTGTTAAGCTGAAGCTGGTTTGAAAATTTAACATCCGTATAGCCGTAGGAAAATGTTCCTTCTCAACTTTTCCTTCTTGAGAAACAAGTGCCTGCTCGTACTGAGTTATTTCTTTCATTCCCCTCCTATGTTTTGATGTAGTTTTTTTTTTTTTTTTTAAAGTAGAATAGTTGTGTGACAGGCAATCAGCCCATAAATAATTAACACATAAAAATGAACAAACAAATTTTAACCAAGAAAATAACTAAAAAGATTATTTTAAATATCTGTGTGTGTTTCTTGCCCTCCCCTCACCTTCTTTTAAACACATTTTTTTTAGGTTTTAATAGCAGTTGACATTTATAACTTTATGAACCAAAACAAATTACTTTTATCAAGTGAATGACACAAAACCTCTTAGTCCTGTTTTGCTGTTGTAGATATGGGTGTGTCCTGAGATGTCTAGCCTGTGTCTTCATGATTATGGCCTATAGTTTGTGTGACCACCATTTCCACTGTGTTTAATTTTTTTTGTAGAAATATTTTCTGTGGTTTTGTGTGTGTGTGTGTGACCATACTTCTTTTATAGTTCTGTCATCATTTTCCAGCAATATTTTCTCTAAGATTTAATTTTACACAGTTTCTAATTTGTAGTTTGTTCTGATAGTGGTATTGTATTATCTGTAAGCAGCTCCCAGAGTTTTGTTCAGCTGCATCTGTAATTAAATTCTTCTTAATTTTAAATATCATGTATGACATGGGAGAGCAGTTTGTGATAATTTTAGTCACTAAAGCTTTAATACATGTTAAAATATTCACTAGATATTTACTTGGTTTTCTTTGGTAATAATTTGGTGCTATACCACTACCAACTTTACCAACCTCAGTAAATTGTTAAAGTAAGGAGATGTATCCATCTTTAAATTCCAAGAATGTTATATTCATCTACACATTGACACGTTTTAAAAACTAATGAGCCTACCTGCCTTAAAGCTGATTAATGATATAAAATTTGTGTAGGTCAGCTTTACACAAGGACAAGATCAGAAAAACAGGTTTGACAACATATTTTTAAAAAATCATTTTTAGTGTCAGGCTGTGTAAAGTTTAACTGTTAGATTATTATTAAAATTCATTTTCTCATGCATCAAATACAATGTCAAATATTTTTGTGTGTAGGGGATGACGATGTCACAGTTGGCAAGTTTTACGCCACGTTTCTTATCCAGGATTACTTCCGTCGCTTCAAGAAGCGTAAGGAACAAATGGTCAAGATTCAAAAGGGCCAAGAACATACCAATGCATTGCAGGTATATAATTTTTGGACTGCTAGACTATAATCTAGTAAAACAACAGAAGTAGGCTGCCTACAGAAGATACAGGAGATTACATTCTAACATCCCAACATTTGAGAGTGTGACCTGTATATCATCATTTCATTGTTAGTTCCTTACGAAGGATGGAGCTATTGCTGCATATGACACCCCCTTGTAAGAAGCCTGCATGAAAGTATTCATATGCTCTTGCAACACTGGTTTCCATAGCAATTTTCTTACATGGTGAGGTTGCCAGCCCCATGCACAACCTTATATTAGTCTCCCTTTATGACGTGCCTGAGGGGACATTAGCCTTATTTTTTTCCTTTATCTCCTCACAGACTCCCTGAAATTGTATGGGGCATGACTTATGTGTAACAGCATAAATCTGACGACATAATACAGTAGAATTCATTATATTAACTCTTTAAGCCCCAATTGACTTTAAAGTGTCTCAGGGGTTAGATGCGC
Source organism: Oreohelix idahoensis (assembly GCA_024509875.1). Taxonomy (NCBI): domain Eukaryota; kingdom Metazoa; phylum Mollusca; class Gastropoda; order Stylommatophora; family Oreohelicidae; genus Oreohelix; species Oreohelix idahoensis. The sequence goes on from JAMPIV010016928.1 coordinate 127,284, forward strand.
ATGGCCCAATCGACTTTAAAAAGGCTTTAGTATATGTGCCTCTGTTTGAGACTGTTTCTAATTATAACTACCCACAAACCACCCAAAACGTCATTTCCGACTGCAAGTACATTCTTTTAAATACCGCACGTGTTTAAGAGTGAACGTGTTTCTGTTTTGAGATATTTAGTTTAGATTTTTAAAGCGATTTTTTTAAGCGCATATCCTCCATTTTACCTTGAATAACTAGTTATTTTTCAATGAAAGCTTTTATACTTGTAGCACAAGAGTAAAGTACATCCAATTACCTTCAGTTTCATATACAACAACAAAGTTATTTATGCATATGAACATTTTAAAAAATTATTTCCAAACAACAACTATAAAAACGCACTGGGGTGGCCATTTTTGCTTGGGCCAAACCCACTTTTTTGCTTGGGACTGAAAGAGTTAAAATGTGAAAAAATGTTAACATCAGAGACCTGTCCACAGCTATGAATACCAAAGTATTGTAGTGGTGTTGTACTTAACTATCATGCATATCATGTACATAAAGCTGGCAACTGTGTCATGTAAAACAAATTGCCACTACTACTACAGTAGGAGCACATTAATGCATTGGTGCAGGCATCCTGCAGTGAGACCAGCTCCAGTGGTTGTGCTTCTTGCTCCATAAGGAGTGAAAAGGGCAGTGATGCTGATGATCACGCATGTCATAAGGTTCACAGCGGACAAGACATGATGAGGAATAGAGAACAGTTAAGATGGTGAATAGATAACCTTAAGGAGAATGTTGAAGATGGCATTATTTATTAGTGAAATGTTAAGGAACAGAGAGGAATAAAACAAAAATTATAACAAAGAACCTTAATTACTCAAATTAATTTAGTTCCGGTATGTTGCAGCCATCTTGCTTATTGATCACAAACGACAATCACCCTGTCTTTCTACAGGTTGTATAATTTTTCATGTATTTCACTTAGTTCTTACTTTCTTTCCCTTCCATATTTGTTTGTTTGTCCCTAATGAAGGCCTTCTGGCAGTTTTCTTTGTCCTATAGCCTAGTAAGATGTATTACCTATTATTGTTTATGTCACCAGAATAATGCAAAATAAACCAATCTTTGACATACTGTTGGTGGAAGATCAATAAAAAAAACTTAGCTACACAGAATGAATGAAATGTGATTTGTGAGGAACTCGCTGCTGACATTTGAGACAGTCATCAATAAATGTAGTGGTTTCTTCTTCTTCTTCTTCTTCTTCTTCTTCGTTCACCCTCAGATGTCAACTTGAATAAGTTCAAAGAAAGCGGTGGTCAGCCTGAGGCTGTTGATATCTCCGTAGATCTTCTCCAGGAATGGTACAGGTGATGGCCATATGCGTCTTCTCCGCTCCTCATATGTTGGGCACCTCTGAAGCAGGTGTTCGGCAGTCATTTTACCAGTGCCACAGTCACACTCATCCGTAGTTCCTATCTTTAATTTGTTGAACAGATGGTATCTCAATCCGTTATGACCAGTGCGAAGTCTGAAGATTACCACTTGTTCACTTCTGCTGAGCTGGTAATACGGATCATTTTTTGTGTGGCCTGGATGCTCTTCTTCCCACTTGTGCCTGTATCTGCGCTTGATAAAACTCTTGGACTCCTCATAGGTTATATTTGTGTCCAGCTGAGGAAGTTTTCCCCCTTCCTTTGCCAATCTGTCAGCCTCTTCATTTCCAGGGATGTTGCAGTGAGAAGGGATCCACTGTATCACAACTCTTTTGTATTGCTGACATAGTCTGTGAAGTGTTACTCTTAGGTCATCCAGTTCAGCATTTATTTGACTTTTCAGTGTTGTAATCACTGACAGCGCATCTGAGAAGATAACTACTGGTCTCTCTGAGCTTTTTTCTGTCATTAGAATTTCTGATGCAGTTTTTATGGCCTCTGCCTCTGCTCTGAAGTTAGTTGAAAATTTCCCTGTTGCGACTGCTATCTTTTTTTGTGTGCCATTGCTTAAGCTCAGGAAGACTCCTCCACCCCCATCTTCTGTTGCATTAGTTGCTGATCCATCTGTGTACGCATGGATCCAGGTGTTGCTTGGGTAATGTTTCTCTATATATTTTGTGGTTAGGACTCTCCTTTCTGTTTCAGTTTGACTGTTCTTTCTCTCAATACCAGGAACATTTTCTATCATTTCAGGGAAGCACTGTTGTTTCCAAATTGGTAGCTTGTGTGCAGTACATATTGGCGTAGCTGTTGATATTGCATTTATGGGGTCTGCTCTCATCTTTGTTTTTACTGTCTCTACAAAGTTGCTTCGCTTCAGTCTTCCCCTTCCAAGTCCATTTATCCTCTGATGCATTGGGTGATCTATCAGCCTCCTGAATTTCTCAGCTTGTTGCTGGGCTCTGCTATCTCTTCTATCCTCCATAGGCTGGAGGTGAGTAATCTTTTCCAACTCTTTTATTGGTGTTGATTTCATGCCCCCAGTTATGATTCTCATTGCTTGGTTTTGGGTTCTGTTTATTTTGTCAAAGTTCGACTTAGCGGCTGTTGACCATGCTGCAATGCCATATTCTAAGACTGGTCTTACTCGCCCAGTATATAGATTCTTTAGTACTCTCTCGTCTGCTCCCCAAACCGTGCCAGCAAGTTTTTTCATGATTGCCATTCTCTGCCTTGCTCTTGTCCTGTTTTTCTCAATCTGGGTTTTCCAAGTCAAGCGGCGATCAAAGGTAATGCCTAGGTAGTTTGGGTTTTCATCCAGATGTAGATTTTTCCCATTTAGCACCAATTTGGAGATCTGTGGTTTGTTAGAAAGAGAAAACACTGTGAATGATGTCTTCTCCTCATTTATCTTTACTAGCCATGCCTTGGCCCACTCCTCCAGTGATGTTAGGGCTTGCTGCATCCGAATGCTTGCCGTAGAGATATATTCCTCTGAGATCCACAGGGCTAAGTCGTCTGCAAAGGAGGCATTGTGGGTTCTTCTTGGAATATTCTCTGATATGTCATTTGTGGTTTCTTCTAATTAGGCAGGCTTGCGGGCAGTTCATGACCTTGGTCCAGAGATCAGAAGAGCCATCTCAGGTAACCTGGATGAGGAAGAACAGCTGGACAAGGATGTTGAAGAGCCCATGCACAGGGTGAGTCCATTTCTTTGCCAGTGTTTCATTGTGTGGGTTAGCTTGTCATTGGTCACAGTATTTTTGATCGTTAGCATAATCAGAATAGATAGCTATGTCTGTAGTAATCTGAAACTTTTGCTTCAGTAAGTGCATGAGGAAAAATGTAAATTCTTTTTTATCAGATTGTTTCTTTGCTTTTTCCTTTTGTCATGATATTAGTGTATGTATATATATATATTAGGCTGGGACCTTTAATGATTAATTAATTAATTAATCGTTTTTTTTAAATGTTAAGCGGTTTAATTGATAAAAACGCATTTTAATCAATTATTCCACTTTTAGCATCGTTTATGTTTTTTCCTTAAATGCGAGAGCATTTGCTATGTTAGAGGTTTGTGATATGAAATTTGGCAAGTACGGTCAATAATAATAAATTGTTGGATTGTAACTTTTCAGTATTTTCATTATATTTTCAGTGTTGGGGTCACTTCATGGTGTGAAATTAAATCGCGGTGAATTTATTATTAATATCGGGATTTCTCCACACCATGTCGTACCTCAACTGAATGCATGAAAGATGAAAATGTGTTTATGCATTGCTGAGAAATAAGTAACTAGGAATGACGAAAAAAGCAGAGTGTGTGTGACGCTGCTAGCATCTGGCTGTGTTTCAAGTCTGTGGCTGTTAAGCCTTTATACAGTGTGGAATTACCGTTGATATATTTGAGCTCAAATAAGGCAAGTGTGTTTAATAAATAAATATAATTGATTAATATTTTCGGGACGCTGAATCCCCCGATATATGTGGAATAGAAATGTGTTATTGATCAATATTTTTGGGACGCTGAATCCCCCGATATATGTGGAATAGAAATGTGTTATTGATCAATATTTTCGGGACGCTGAATCCCCCGATATATGTAGAATAGAAATGTGTTATTGATTAATATTTTCGGGACGCTGAATCCCCCGATATATGTGGAATAGAAATGTGTTATTGATCAATATTTTCGGGACGCTGAATCCCCGGGATATATGTGGAATATAAATATGTTGACTAGAAAGATTATCTAGTTGAAATATTGGATTCGTAGATCTCACAAGTGGATTAATATAAATAATGGAAAAGGACAGTACAAGTGGATATAATGATAAAAGTGGTCTGGAGCAACTGACTAGAATATATTAATAGCCTTGAGCATAACTATGGATTCTGAAGTGGAATATATCGTACATAATAGGATTGAATGGGAGCTTGGAACGAATGACTATTCAGTGTTGATTCTATATATACAGTCTCAGAAATGTTCATCAACATGACATTGTTAAATAAATTACAAGTTGTCAACTAAATAGTTACATCGATATATAAAGTTCTTTCCACGTTTTAATTGAAATGGATTCATGAATTTGTTCGAAACTTTGAGACTTTGTCACTACGTACGTTGAAATGACCATGTACACTAGAAACCTGAGTTGAAATGTGTAAAAGATGCTCATAACAAATTATGCTTATAAACAACCTAGACAACGAGAAACTCAGGAATTCTAATCTCCTTTAACATTGAGGATGATGTTGCCTTATAACAAGTAAAATAAATAAAGAAGTCCTTCAATCAATCAATACCCTTTAGCTCCCCAAGGAGCATAGGCCTTCAACAAACACATGCCAAGTCTTTCTGTCCTGTGCCATCCGCTCAAGTTCTTTCCATGTTTTCCTTATCATTTTCACCTCTGTATCCAGCTCTCTTCTCCATGTGTTTTTTGGTCTACCTCTGCCTCTCTTTCCCTGTGGATTCCCGAACAAGGACTGCCTTGTAATGCTATCAACAGGTTTCCTCAATGTGTGTCCTATCGCCAGCGTCTTCTTCTCAGCTCTTGTTCCACTGGCACTTGTCTGGTTCTTGTCATCAATTCCACATTTGTGACTTTGTCATACCATTTCAGTCCTTCTATTCTACACAAGCACACATTTATAAAAGTCTGTAGCTTTTTGGTTGTTGTTTTTGAATGATTAATTTTCGAGTAAAGAAATTCAATTAATCGATTAAAGTTTTTGCTTCAATATTTTTATTAACAAAATGACATCCAAAATAACATGGTCTTTTCAATGTCTGTCAATCAATTAAGAGAAACCACTCATTGTTTGGAAGTGTGGTCAATGCAATGGCTGGCGTTCGACCTATCCTGCCATTTCTCCATACTCAGTCTTTAAAGGGCACCAAAGGGAACCAGACTGCAAACTTTACACCCATCATTGCAGTTAGTACTGCTGCAGCAAAGATGTTAGGGGTATGTGGTATTGTACGCATTATATCTGTGTGATGTTTGTGTGATTTTTTTCTGAGTGAAGAAAATAAAATAAGTGTGGAATCATTAATAAATTATGTTGTTATGATTAAAAAAAGTACGAGTAAGTTCACAAGTGTAGTATAGCCCTTTTAAAAATAAAAAAATTAGACATCATATGTTTTTAGTATGCCTGTAACTTATTTTTATTAAATTTTGACTTTCTTAACTGATACAGTTATGTATCCTTTTATCGCAAATCTTTAGGGACAACTTCGTTTTGGAAACCAGATTTTTTTCAGTTTTCAGATGTCGCCTGAATTGTTTAAAAAATAGTAGATCAAAATAGTTGGAAATAGCCCAAATGGTGATCAAAAAGTAGTCCAAAGAAACTTTTGATTTTCATAACATTTCGGTTTTATGGTGTTTGGATAAACTAAGTTTATTGTCTGAATGGAAAATTAAAGTATCAGAGCACATACAAAATTCTGTGCTTAAGGTACAAAAAATATAAAAAAATTGAAAATTGAAGTCTTATAGTGAAACAGGTATTACTCATTCATTACCCTTAGCTCCATAATTATTTTCCACCCTGTGTCGGAACTATTTTTTGAAGAATTCTAAATGGTGAAGTGTACCATCTTCTATTGTAAATTGTATGTAAATCTTGGTATACCTAAATCTTTTCTGTGAACATGCACACTTTATATATCAAACTGTAGGGAAATTGATAGAGAGTTCTAATATACAGTGTCTTTGTTAGTATTAATGAAAGTACGTTTGGTATTTATAAAAATATACTTCATGTATATTGAAAAAAATATATAAAATTCACAGTATAGCATGATTTATCAAAGATAATTTATTGTTGCAGACAATAACATTTTCTTTTTAGTCTTAAAACATCAAAGTATTCCATTCATGAAGTAATAAAACATTGAATATAGCCACATTTAGTGGTGTTCACACCATTTTTGACTATGGTTCCTCATAAAAATAACAAAATATATAGACTAGTGCATTATTTAATTTTCAAACAAATAAAATAGAATAACATCACATAAAAACCTTTTACACTTGTTTCAAGTTTTAACAATACCCATAGTTTTATCTTCTACCTATGACTAGTCATTAGATGTAACTGTAGGTCTAGTTCTGTTGTTTTGTTGAGCCAGGCTAGGCCACACCCATGCATCTGTTAAATATAAAATGTCCAACATTTCTGCACCTGTCCCATCATTTGATAAAAAACCGTGACTATTAAACAATGATTAATGTTTCTAAGTCAGATTGACTCATTTATTCGCTTTGAGGACTAGAATTAGTGTATATAAATCATGATGTATTTCTGAAGCAATAACAAAGAAAAAACACAAATTGTCATGCAAATTGTAATAATAACATCAAATCACATCCACAAGATGCTTAACTACACTCAAACTGGTTATTTAAATAGCAACATAAGTCAGCCTATGCATTTAAAACATAGACTTAATTAAACATGTCAATTTGGAGGTTTATTTTAGATAAACTAAAAACAAAGGTCTCACCGTTGTTTCGGCATGAGCGTCAGAACTGACCAGTGGTCAAACCATTGTTCCGGAGTCAAAGAGTTATGCTCTACAAGGAGCATAGGTCTTCAACAAATTTATACAAGGCCATTGTGGCTGTCTGAAACTCCTTTAACCTGGGCAGTTATTGTATCAGACTTCCAGTCCATGCTTCAAAAGGTCCTAAATCAGTGGCTATGACATGAATAGAGAACGTACTTAGAAGTTTCAAACCTTCAGGATCTGGCGTTGTGACGGGTCGGTGGTGGTGGTGGTGGTTGGTGTTGCGTTTCCTTCGTTATGGTATTATTATTGAATAATAAAGTCACTCTGTAGACATAGCAATGTTGGTTAGACTGGTTAGCTCTGGGCATCAGAACATCCCTTCGACGTTCTGATTTGCATAGTCTATAGTATTTGATTTCCCTTGTGGGAGAGTTATCGTGCTGACAAAGGTAAACACCAACTGTTGTAGAACCGAACCCGAAACGTAAATAAAGGGTCAAGCCTTCTGCTTTGAGTCCACATGTATTGAGATTAATTCAAAAACGATAATCGACATTCACAAAGGTTTCATGTACAATTCAGCGTAACACTTGAATTCCAAATAATATCAGTATGTATCCGTCCGTGTCAAAACAATGTGTCAGAAGAACATCGTGGCTATATACGTGCGCTGTTATAGTCAACAGCCAGAAATGAGCACATGAGTTCTTGACATCTACAAATTGAATCATAATACAATTCTTCTTCCATTATTAGTTTAATTTAATTAATCTCATGCTTAGATTAATTTCCGAACTGACCCTGAAGTCTACATCGATTCATCTATAAAATATAGGCTATATACTCAGCCTTATTTCCTTGGAAGAAATACAAGACACGACCTTCTTGCTTGACGGATAGCGTAACAAAGGCCCTGTAACCAAGTCACCCGGCGTGACCTTCCCGACGCGAATGCGTCATAATCTCCGCATATATTTCGCGTTCACTATACCGTAAAATATCGACATATTCTATAAATATTAATGACCCCTAAACGTTGCGCATGGGTAAACCCCAGCAGACGCCATCATTTAAAATAACACCGTAACAGATTTCCTGTCAGACGGGGGCAAAAAAAAATCTATTAAATAGATTTTTTTTGAAAAAATATTAATCAAATTATCAAAAATTTAACAAAACCCGACGTATGACCTACGATGTTCTATCTAGAACAGTGTCGCGGTCATGTCAGTAATATATTATAATAAAATCAACGTCATATCATACATATACCTTATATTAAACAAGGAAATTTCACTGTCACTAACTAATTAAATAATTAATTTGTTGTATGTATAGACTAACTAATAATGTGAGGTGTTATTAAAATTATTCTAACTAACTAAAATTAAAATAATTAATTATAGTATGTAAGTATGGTACTAACTAATTAATATTTAATTAAAGAAAATGAGAAATAGAATAAGAGAGTAAAAGAAATAAAATTGATAAGTATGGACAATTGAAACCAAATATTAAAGTATACATTAAATTAGCATGCGTGTGAAAATGAAGTGTAAGGATAGATACCTAATTAAATTAACGCAATCAGAAGAAAAGAGCAGAAAAAATTCATACATTTTAACTATATATATGAAATGTCATAATGTAATATCTATTACCTTAATAATTACACTAATTAAAAGGTTTAATTGGTGTGATATTCTTTTGTTTCATCTTTTCTTAGTATATTTTATTTTTTTTATTTCATCACACTTTGACTTTATTATCTATTATATACTAATTTAATAACTAGAAAATTTAATAATATTGGACATGAAGATCCAATCGTTGTTACCTCCTGTTGAATTGTATGAAAGTTCATTAAGACACAAGGTTCATATTATCAAATTATGATTTGATGATCCATTCATCGTTAGTTCCTTTATTAAACTTTGAAAGTTAATTGACTAAGTCATCAACGTATCTGTCCCTTCTTCATCAGAGATTGTTCCTTTTTAACAGTTTTCAATCGAAATTAGTGATACTCAAAGTGGAATTGAAGTTCAAATTTTCAAACGATCCGTAAAACTTGATATTTTGATCGCAATAGTTTATTTCGAAATGTCCTTATTTAGGTAGGAAGTCCAACTGAATTGTTGTATATTCTGACTTGATATCAATACCGTTCATTGCAAATGTAATACTTGACTAGTCAGAAAATTTTCTTGAAATTGTAGTATTCATTCATAATCCGTAGGATGTCTGGACAACGTGTCGGCTATGACGTTTTCAGTTCCAGGTATTGACTGTATCTCGAATTCGTAGGGTTGCAATGTAATAGCAAATCGTGCAAGTTTAGCACTTTTATGGTTTGAGCAACGTAATGCTGCCACTGATTTCTGATCAGTCTGGATCAGAAATGGAGATCCCAGTAAGAATTTCTCTAACTTGGTAATTGCCCAGATTACGGAGAGCAATTCTCGATCCACAGTGGAATATTTCATCTCCGGAGGTTTCAGTTTGCGTGAGATATACATTACGGGGTGAAGGACATCATCATGATATTGCAGTAGACATGCCCCGAGTCCGTAATTACTCGCATCTGTACGTAGAACAAACTTTTTAGAAGCATCTGGTAATCTTAAAACAGGTGGGCATGAAAATATTTTTAAGATAGTGCGAAGAGTTTTGTCACATTCGTCGGTCCAATTTATCCTTAAAGGCATGTTCTTCTTTAGTAACGAAGACAGGACAGCCGTGATGGATGATAGGTGAGGTACAAATCTGCTATAGTATTGGATTAAACCTAACAGACTCCTAACCTGTTTCTTCGTTTGAGGAACAGATAAATTTAATATTTTAGAAACTGTACTGGGAATTGTTTGGATACGTCCCGATCCAATAATGTGCCCCAGGAATGTTATCTCATTACACGCTATTTGAATTTTAGTTGGTTTAGCGGTTAAATGGTTATCCCGCAATATTTCCAAAACTGATTTAAGACCCAAAAAATGTTCCTCAAATGATGAACTAAACAAACATATGTCGTCAATATAGGTAATTATGTCTGATCTACCTGCTAAAATTTTTCACATCATGCGAATAAAGGTAGCTGGAGCATTCATTAGCCCAAAAGGCATCACGTTCCACTGGTAAAGACCTCGTGGAGTTGAGAATGCTGTGTAGTATTTGGCTCTTTCGGTTAGTGGAATCTGCCAATAACCTTTAGTTAAGTCAATTTTAGTGAAAAGTGTAGCATTGGATAGACGAGGAAGTAAATCGTCAAGGATAGGATGTGGTTCGCTATCCGGTACTGTCTGCGCATTAAGTTTCCTATAGTCAACACATAAACGTATGTTGTTGTCCTTTTTCCGGACAATGACTAAAGGAGAAGAAAATGGAGATGTACTAGTCTCAATAATACCTAATGATATCATCTGTTCGAGTTCCTGAGATGTTTTACTCAGAAAATGTAGAGGTACAGAATAAGGATGAACACGAATTGGTGTATCATCGTTCAGAATAATATCGTGACTAATTACAGATGTGCAACCCGGTACATCAGTTAACACATCTGAGAAAGATTGTAGTAGATCAGCAACGCGTTGATGCTGTTGCGGTGTAACCGTAGAAGAAATGGTCACATCACGCCAAGATTCAGTAGATTGGACAGTAAGTACAGGTAAAGGCATCTGCACTTCAGGAAAAGAAGATTCTTCCTCTTGTATAACAGATAGATTAGAATAATGACAAGTAGATACAGTATTGTCATCTAATTCATGAAAAATTGACTGTAAGTGTATAGGACGTGTATGAAATTGCTTGAGCATATTAATATAGAATATCTTTCTGTGTCCCTTGATATCTAAGACGTAATCAACGTCTGAAATTTTATCAGTAACCTTATAAGGACCAGTAAAGAAAAGAAATGATGAATGACTATGATGAGTCATCAATGATTTGAGACAATTGTATTACCATAGCATGTTATCTGCGTGACGCAGCATTAGGTACTAATTGTAACCGTAGACAATGATGGTTAAAGTAAGCACCATTATCATGCTCGATGACCATTCGAGCATCTCTATTGTTACGAAATGTAACTATAGCTTCACCATACCTGTCATTGGTAGGTGACACTAACCGTACAAACATAACGTCTGCCGTGTCATTAAAGAAGTTGCTAAGTGCCTGCCATCTGGTACCTTGTGGCAGATTGCGCACTAACACGGTGCAAGAATATGCACCCTTCCCAATGTAAGTGGGATCAGTGTCACTAACGTGATAAATAGTTCTTCTATTTAATCTTTTGGATATGGTAGTCTTATGAGATGATGTCTCATAATGATTGACATATTTATTTGTCCTAATTTTATTAGTTAAGTTCATAAGAACTTCACCATCATTACCCTTGTTCGGGACATCCCTTCTTTTCCCATTTTCAACCATTTTATTCAGATCACTGTTAATATGATCCTGTCGCCAACATCTATCTTCCGACTTGGCGGCATTCTCTTGAGAAAAGGTATATCTGCCTCGAAATGATTTTCTAATCTTCCTAGGATGGGCTGGTAGTTTAGTATACTTTTTATCCTGTAGAAGAGTCTTATCCTTTTCCTTATCGATTTCCAGAATGGTACTGAGACTGAAATTGGAGAAAACTGTGCCACATGTATTTATTTTGTTGGCCCGTAATGTAGCTGTTGCAATGACAGCGTTAGCATTGCAATAAGATTGCACATTATTTAATTCCCATTCCTCAATTTCCTGTGGGGAACAATCCTTACTACCATGGATGCGTCCCAACATCAGATCTGCAATTGGATTCTGAAGCATGCATACCTTAACTTGTCCTGAAAAGAAAGGTGTATTAACATGGACAAGAGCTGTGGGGTAAAACTTAATAGTTCCCCCAAAAGTCATGCAATGGACATATTCCCCCGTTGCACAGCTAGGATGTACTAGCGACTGTCGCACTCCAATGGTTGTGGACCCCGAGTCTCTCAATACAGAAACTACAGCTCCGTTTACTATCCCTCTGTTAAAAATCAGAGAGCCTGTTCCATCATTGGCTGCAAGACCTACTTCTGGTGTAATGTGTCCGCAGTTCAGCACTGTCTCCTTTGCCTTCTGAAAAATAAGATTGCATTGTGGGCAACTATTTGCCACGTTATAATTTATAGCAAAGCATGCAGCAGAAGAATTCATTGTATTATCGTTAGGTGGAACCTGAACTTTAGGGGTGATATCATTTGTAACTGCTGCCCCGGTATTATGGTTATAATGTGAAGATCCACGAGAATGAGAACGATTACGAGAATAATTAGTTGAATTATCTCGTTGTCGTCTATTATAATTGTTATCTCGATGTCTCGAGTTATAATTATCACTATTCTTCCAATTGATACCATTATTATATTGATATGACCGATTATAACTTGAGTTACGTGGATTACTGTTGTATCTTGACTGAGGTGAATAATTTCTGGTTTGTTGTCTTCCTCTATTAAAGTTATTGTTAAAGTTATTCTGTCCCTTATGAAAATTAATGTCATAGTTTCCTTTGAACCTACCTCTGTCCACACTGTGTGTTCTAGGTTTGTTATGATTATGATATGCCATATTGGAGGCTACAGGAAGTGGTTCTCTTATCAACGAGCCAGAAATATTAGCATTCGGATGAGCTGTGCAGTAATTTAAAGAAATTTTTTCTAACTCATCAATAGATTCTGGTTTTCTTTCTTGCAGATAAGCAAAGAATGGTGAGCTGACAGAAGATAATACTTTATCCCTCAATAATAAATCAACTAACTTGTCGTAAGATTTGTTGACACCTGCCAGTTCAACCCATCTGTTAAAAGTATTGCGTATGTTAGCAATAAAATCTGTGAAATCTTTATTGTTATCTGGCAACAAACTTTTGAAACGTAATCTACATGCCTCTTCGTTCAAGTGGAAACGACGTAATAACAACGTCTTAATGGCCTCATAATCTGTGGCTAATGTAGGATCAATGTTTTGTGCTGCACTTGCAGGTTCGCCATCCAGAAATTTCTTAAGTTTAAGTGCCCATGCAGTTTTGTCAAGGTTATTGACCTTACATATATCCTCAAAGCGCGCCAGCCACGATGAAAGGTCGTCCACGTGTAATTTGAATGGTGGTAATTTAAAGTAATAATTGCCCTTAAGTCGGGTGGATGAAGATCCAGATTGAGCATTATCATTTTGGCTTGCTGCAGCACTCTGCGAATTAAGTTTTGCTGTTTCCAATTTAAGCCGTTGCAATTCCATTTCTTGCTGCAATATGATTTCTTGTCGTTTCAATTTATTCTCTTCTTCAATCCGTAGGATTTCATCTCTTGCTATCTTTCTTTCTTCTTCTTGTCTTAATTCTTCTCTCTCTGCTTTAGCAATAGTTTTCTTTTCAGCCTCTTTTCTTTCAAGTTCTTCCATCTCTGCCTTAGCAATAGCTTTCCTTTCAGCCTCTTCTGCCTTATGGTTCGCAAGTTGTTGTTCAGCAAATTCAAGGAGTGCCTCTCCCTTTTTATTACAATCTTTTCCAATTTTAATGAAATGGTCCAAGGTCAGCATTCTTGGAGTTTAATTATTTAAGTATTCAATTACTTATGTATTGTAATCAACAATATAATCTATGTCGATAATTATAATTACTCAACGAATGAATAATTATTATAAGAAATTGTAATATTAATGTATTGTTATGTATAAGTTCCACAATCTATAATATATTGTAAAAATATTATATATATACTCACTGAGATCTATCATAAATAGTTATGATAGTTAGTTATATAAGCTGCTGAAATTATATCAAGCGCTTAATATTAATATTTAATAATTATGTGTATTATCCCCAAATAATTAGTCTTAATTGTCACTAGGTTCACAATATAGTACTGAGAAAGTGTACTAATTTATATTAAATATGTATTAATATGTTATAAAGTTTTAATAATTAACCATTATATATTATGCTATAATCATGAGGCATAAAGTGCATTGCCCATTTCTAGGACCACTACTGCAAATATATGCAAAGTCCCTAATTCCTCATCAAAGCTGATAAAAATTTAATCATATTCATCCACAATATTATTAATGAAGAAATTATAGCATTAATATTAAATTATAGAAGGATGAGGGCACAGCGGGCTGATCACCCGCTTGCCAGCCGTTCTGATTACGGAAACAACAACTAATTCTTTGTTGTACCAATAAACGCCATTAGGCGTAACGGAACAACAATTAATTTCTTGTTGCCCTAAGACGCCTGTTCGTGGCGTACTGGCCCCTGACTGCTTTGTCGGTCTTCGGCTAAGGACGGAAGAAGAAGAAGATAGAAGGATGAAATGAATACAGACAATACAATGGGTTAACCAAGGATTACGAAACAGTATTACCATACGACAAGACATTTTCACAATAAAACATGCATTAATAACTAAGTGGTATAAAACGGAAGTGAGAGATTAAGAATGAACTGAATAGAAAGTTAAGCTTTGTACGTAACAAATAGTGACGTCACAGGACTCATTTGACGTTAATACAATACATTGAAATGAAATTAAAGATAGCTAGATCAGAATAACAAGATAGATTACGAACATAGGACTGTAAATGAATAAAAATAAGAACCAAATACATCAGAAAACAACAGTTATAACATGCAAAGTGAATTAATGCAAATCCGAACCAAACGATCACCGATAACGATAATTCGACGCTTTCTTCGCGAGGTGCTATTAATTCACAGCCTTAGGAACATTCAGAATGAATATCGGCATCCTGAGAGCCATTTTATTCATTATGAACCGCCGCCCAACCATACCCGCTACATGAAAAACGGACAGAAACAATATTTAACATGGATACATAGAAAAAAGAACATGGCATTATTTGGACAAACAGGACGAAATATTTTAACCTTTAAAATCAGTGACTTATCTTGTTTTGGCGATAATATCGTACATTATATGCTTCGCTGACGGACTCTAGAGCTTGTTTGTATCATTGAGAAAGTCAGCAATAGGTTTCATTTCATGTTTGAAAGCTGCAAATAAGTTTGTTTGACGGACATTGTCAGCTGCTGGCTTTTCCAACCGTTCATCTGTTGTCAAGGGCATGACGTCACCGGTGTTTATGCAAATAATGTTCGTTTCGGCTCGAAAGGACAAATGTCTCATTTTTTTGTGGTTCGTTCTTCTGAAAAAATTCCAAAACCACTAATGGCCACCAGTTGTGACGGGTCGGTGGTGGTGGTGTGGTTGGTGTTGCGTTTCCTTCGTTATGGTATTATTATTGAATAATAAAGTCACTCTGTAGACATAGCAATGTTGGTTAGACTGGTTAGCTCTGGGCATCAGAACATCCCTTCGACGTTCTGATTTGCATAGTCTATAGTATTTGATTTCCCTTGTGGGAGAGTTATCGTGCTGACAAAGGTAAACACCAACTGTTGTAGAACCGAACCCGAAACGTAAATAAAGGGTCAAGCCTTCTGCTTTGAGTCCACATGTATTGAGATTAATTCAAAAACGATAATCGACATTCACAAAGGTTTCATGTACAATTCAGCGTAACACTTGAATTCCAAATAATATCAGTATGTATCCGTCCGTGTCAAAACAATGTGTCAGAAGAACATCGTGGCTATATACGTGCGCTGTTATAGTCAACAGCCAGAAATGAGCACATGAGTTCTTGACATCTACAAATTGAATCATAATACAATTCTTCTTCCATTATTAGTTTAATTTAATTAATCTCATGCTTAGATTAATTTCCGAACTGACCCTGAAGTCTACATCGATTCATCTATAAAATATAGGCTATATACTCAGCCTTATTTCCTTGGAAGAAATACAAGACACGACCTTCTTGCTTGACTGATAGCGTAACAAAGGCCCTGTAACCAAGTCACCCGACGTGACCTTCCCGACGCGAATGCATCATAATCTCCGCATATATTTCGCGTTCACTATACCGTAAAATATCGACATATTCTATAAATATTAATGACCCCTAAACGTTGCGCATGGGTAAACCCCAGCAGACGCCATCATTTAAAATAACACCGTAACAGGCGTAGGTCTATTGTTCTGGTCACACAGGGGTATAACAGTTAAATATGAACATTTGGCACACATCACTCTGGGAGTGCCCTTCAAAATGCTATGTTAAATATCAGTACTGGAACATTATTGGCTTTGCATTTGTCAATGCATTGAATATATGTCCCCAACCAAAACACACAAGCTGTATATTTGTAGGATATTACTTAATTTTTATATGTATTAATATTAATAATATGTTTTGACTGTGTAATGTAAGGACCAGTCAGGTGCCAGGGGAACAAGATATGCAAAATGGATGCTTGCAAGGGATAGGAAACCCTGAGCAAACCTGCTGATAGCATTTCTATACAGTCATTCTGGAATCTTACTTACTTAGTCGTTCCTCTTCTACCGTCAGGCTTATGTTTCACGTATTCTGGTTTTTAAGACAAACAGGTGATTAGCCTTTTGCGCCTTTGCATGATGCCTCCTTACGGACTCCATGCAGGCCACCCTCCTCCTTTTTCAGCCGGGCTTGGGACTTGCCTAGGTGGAGTTGTATCTGGAATCACCAAGGTAAATGAAGGCAGATCAAAAATACATGGAGAAGAGAACTAGAGACAGAAATGAAAATGTTGAGGAAGAAAGACCTTGAACTGATGGCACAGGACAAGAGGAATGGGGTGTGTTTATTGAAGGCCTATTCTCCTTGATAAGCTAAAGGGTATTGATTTAACTTGTAATATGACAGCCATGGCTGTAATATGACAGCTATGACCGTAATGTGACAGATATGTTTGTAATGTGACAGCTATGTTGAAATATGACAGCTATGTCCGTAATGTGACAGTTATGTCCATAATATGATAGCTATGACCGTAATTTGACAGCTATGGCTGTAATATGACAGCTATGTCCGTAATATGACAGTTATGTCCATAATATGACAGCTATGTCCGTAATATGACAGTTATGTCCATAATATGACAGATATGCCCATAATATGACAGCTATGACTGTAATATGACAGTTATGTCCATAATATGACAGCTATGACCGTAATGTGACAGTTATGTCCATAATATGACAGCTGTAATATGACAGCTATGACCATAATATGACAGTTATGTCCATAGTATGACAGCTATGTTTGTAATATGACAGCTATGTCTGTAATATGACAGCTATGTCCAAGACTAAGATCTATATAATTATTAGATTTCATTTGATTTTTTAAATAGATGAATGGCAGTGTCGGTGTTGCATCTTCATTAAACCATCTAAACCAGAACCAAAGCACTTTAATGAAATCACAGCAGGCGCTGATAGCACCAAATAAGGATGAGCAACGGCGACCTAGTAAAGCAAGGTATGTTATTTAATCCTACGTACGTATTCTGAGTGTTTGGCTCAACAAGACCACATCAACAATTATACTGAAGAAAGCAGGGGTTACTAACCTGGGGTGTGCTTCCTCCAGGGAGGGTAAGAGAAGCTTGGCAAGGGGGTACAGGTAACGTTTTGCAAATAACTTTATTATCTGTTTGAAATATTCCAGTAATAGTAGTGTTTGAGAAAAAAGTTAGGGCTGGAGAGAGAATGAAGAGCTTATTAGACTGTTGCTGCTGTTGTCAAACAAGAGCTGCTAAGCTTACCATCTTATTTCTCACTACTTTTCAGTGTTGTTGTTTTTTTTCTGTGTTTACCTATTTTTTTATATACTCGTTTTTTCATGTCATCTATCATTTTCTCATAGCCTGTGTATAATTCTCATATTTGTCTCCTATTGGTGTGAATGAAATGGTGTATCCTGAAACATCCCAATTTTTTACAGGATGACCATAAAAATCTGGAAACATAGACGAATATACATTATAAAAGGTTTATTGACATTACATTCATCATCATCAGCTGCCATCTCCACAGTGAAGGTCGGCTGCAATGGATCTCCAATGTTTTCTGTCTCTTGTCCTGATGGTGTACTCTGATAGACTCTTCTGTCCATCTCTTGATGTTGTCTTCCCACCTATAGCGCTGTCTTCCTCTTGCATGTTAGCCTTCAACTATTCCTTCTGTTAGAGTTTTCTGCAAGGTGGTGTCATTTTATTGGCCAAAATATTTTAGTTGCCTAATTTTGATCTCTTACATTAATTCTCTTTTCATACCTAGGTTTTCAAGGATCTCTTTATTTGTTATCTTCCTTTTCCATGATATGCGCTCCACTCTTCTATATATCCACATTACATTACAATACATGATACATTCAATTACATTATGTGATATGTTCAATGTGTTGTCCCTCATTAGCAATTCACAGTTCAATTTGTTCATCTTTCATCAAGGAAATCTTCAGTCTGTAACAGAATAAAATAATACTACCTATGTTTCCAGACTTTATGTCCACCTTGTACATTATTATTCACTTGTAGAACAGACTCTGCACCATTTTTCTTTATGCTTATTAGTACGTGTATGTATGATTCCTTCAGTTGCAGGAATTGAAGAAATAAGCCTTCACACTAGGTCAGATGGCCAACTGTTTAACCTCACAAGGCTGAAGGCAAAAACAAAATTAGGAGGGTCACTATAAGAGACTTGTTATTTGCTGATGATGCTGCAGTCATTCTCAACGTCAACAGGAGCTTCAGAGCTTTATGAATCGCTTCACCCAAGCATGCAAGGATGATAGGAAACTCTATACAGAGCGATACAACAGGAAGCAATCTGATCATCAGAAGTGGTTCTCCCCGTCGAACAAGTGTTTCTGCCCTATATACAGGAACTTTGGCCTCACAATAAGTCTAAAGAAAACAAATGTGATGAGTCAGGATATGGATGTTGCACCAGTTATCACTATCAAAATCTGTGCATTGGCAGTGGTGCACCACTTCACATACCTGGGGTCTACCATCAACGACATAATCTCTCTGGACACAGAAATCGACAGCCGCATTGGCAAAGCTGCAGCTACCTTTGCCTGCCTCACAATGCTTGTTTGAGGAAACCTGGTCATTAGAGGAACACTTTTCCCACACGAAGAAATTCACAAATTAACATGGGAATCACCAAATGGTCGGGACAGAAACCAGATAGACCACATTATGATTAACGGTAGATGGAGACATGCATTACAAGATGTGAAGGTAAGAAGAGGTGCTGATGTGGGAAGTGATCACCATTTAGTAGTAGCAAAGCTGAAAGTGAAACTAAGAACGGCTAGACCAACTGTAACTACACAGAAAAGGTTTGACATCAACAAATTGAAGGACCCCCTTACCAGAAAAGTTTTTGCGGCTGACATAAAGAAATGATATCAATTTGCCAAAAGTCAGGAACAGACACTGACTGATGATATAGACCAGAAATTCAACACCATTTCAACAATATATAAGGAAAGCAGCAAATCATGCTTGGAATTCCAGGAAAGGAAGAAGCAAGACTGGATAACACCAGAAACATTAAATAACATAATGATGAGAAAGGAAATGAATAGAAAGAAAACAGAAGCGAAGTCCCCCACGTTAAAGCAACTATATAGCAAACAGTACAGTCAGCTGGACAAGGAAGTTGTCACGAAGTGGATTTAAGTATTAGAGTCAGTCTGAGTATGTAGACAAGACACTAGTTATAAGAAAGTCTGAGAAGATAGATTTTGGTGAAAATGAGAGTGAATGTGGAAAGATGAGGCTTATAGCTTCGAGGGGGAGAACCGAGATTGACTCTCCCTCGCCACTTGGAACGTAATTAAGAGCTACTGCTTCATCACCTCTGACTACCATAAAGGAGATAAGGTTATTACTAAAGTCCACAGACACAACTATACAGACAATATGTATATGAACATTATAGATATAGAGAAACTGATCCAGTGTACATTTTATAGTTTATTAACACTACAAAATAAATAACGTGCGAGGTCGCACAAACCTGAAAAAGAAACCAGAACAATTAAAATGATAAGCCATATAAACACAATGTCACTCTCTCGTTCAACCTGCATAGAAAAACAAATTAAGATTAAACAAATCTACTCGGTGGGCTCTCTAACTTAAGAGCCGCCTCTCCTAACTATCCTATTATTATTCAATCTAACACTATGTCCTGCTGCGGACGTAAAAGCTAACTGTCTACACAATATGAAGTGCACTCTAGGCTGTCCTCTAAGTCTTAAAGATGACTCTCCAACTCCTCTCTCCCTCTGTTCAGATTTGGTGTCTTTCTAACACAACCAGCTTCTGCTGAGTGGCGTCTCCGTTTATGCCCCTCCTCTCATCAGCTTTCTGGAAGAAATGATAACCCTTTCTCCTTCCTTGACTACTGCTGCTGATGACTTTGGTATAATTGACAACGTACTTGACTTGGGATGTCTATGCTTCACTGCTGCTGACAATTCTTTAATGGACGATTTAACCCGCTTAGGGTTTAGGGACAAACAGCATTATTATGGCCGTATAACCAACACAAACCAAACACCTAGGCCACGCGCCTCTTTTGGGGTGGTATAGCGAGCTGAGAGCTCCAGAGTTTAAAGATAAACCCGTTCTCGCTGAAGCCTGGGTCTCACTGCCTGAAAACTTCTTTCTATCACTGGTGCAGACGTACTGGGCGCCGGTAATACCGCTTTGCCAGCCCTTTTCACCTATGGAGATGTCTTGAGCCTTCTGCTCCTGAGAGAGCTCAATAACGTGATGAGGTTTAAGGGCAGTCTCCAGCCTGACTTATGAGCCATGAAACCTGCCAATACCGGATTTCTCGAGCTTGAGCAACCGAAATGACTGGCGTTGTTTTCACGGGCGAAAATTTATTTTGAGTCCCCCGCTAACAACTTATGCACCGTTATTTATGATAAAATATTGATGCCAAAACCCAAGCTCAGAGTCAGCGTGTCGCGTAGCTTTCTTTGGGCCGACCTCCGATCAATTAAATTATGGGCCATAAATTAAATTTGACCTCGGCCACTAATAACGTAAACTAACTATGACTCATGTTTACAAAGCCAATCGCAAAGTAATGTTTGCTCCCGCGCGAATAGAATTGCATAACGTTAGATCAACTATTGCAGTGCACGTTCCCCAAATAAATTCATTGGTTACCTCGCAGAAACATGGGTCGTGGTTTACACCCTCCCATCCCTACGATTAAACTGAGTAAGCGAGGGTCAACGGAATATTCCTAACATCTGAAAAATTTAACTCAAACACCTAATAAAATAAAACTGAACGTAATTATTTTACAAAGAAAAGAAGACTGGGGCAAAATTGAAATTAAGACCCACAGTAACTCCTCATAAATAAACGAAAATAATACATAGAGAAAAAAAATGGGGCCCGATGAAAATAAAATCACAGTAAATCCTCACAGAAGTGAAATGCCAAACCCGAGCCAACAAAAGGAACTTCATAGACTTCTTGCAAGACAGGCAGAAGAGGCAGCACCGAGAAATGAACAAAGCACAGTATACAAAATAACTAAAATCATCAGCGGAAAACGAGGTGCAAACAATATTACATTAGTAAGAGATAAGCAAAGAAATCTCATCACGACAGCAGAGAGACAGGAAACAAGATGGGCAGAGCATTTCAGAGAAACTCTGAACAAGGAACCACCAGAGACACAATTGAATGTTCGTGAGGCTGAAAATGATCTAGATGTTAATACAGACATTCCACGAAAAGAAGAAATCATCACGGCAATCAGAGGGTTAAAGAATGGAAACGCTCCTGGCCATGATAACTTAAATGCAGAGCTATTTAAGACAGACCCTGAGCTAGCAGCAGAACTATTAGAACCACTATTTGCAATGGTCTGGAAAACAGGGACAACACCAACGGAGTGGAACAAAGGAATAATTGTCAAATTGCCCAAGAAGGGAGATCTTGCAGACTGCAATAATTGGAGAGGAATAACTCTTTTCTCAGTTCCCAGCAAAATACTAGGCAGGATAATTATACAGAGAATTTCAAAAGCAGTAGACCACAAACTGAGGAAAGAACACGCAGGATTTAGAAAGAACAGAAGATGTTTAGATCATATATTTACCCTCAGGAACATTATAGAGCAGTGCTCAGAATGGCAAAGACAGCTGTACATTAATTTCGTTGATTTTGAAAAGGCTTTTGACAGTATACATAGGGACAGTTTATGGAAAATACTGAGGGCTTATGGAATTCCAAGCTGCATAGTGTCAATCATAAAAAGCCTCTATGCCAACTTTACGTGTAGCATTGGGCGGAGCAACCTAACCTTTGAGGTGAAGACAGGAGTACGACAGGGATGCTTCTTATCAACCACTCTATTTTTAACAGTCATAGACTGGGTGATGCGCCAGACAACAGAGGGCAGTCCAAGAGGAATAAGATGGACTACATTTTCTACATTGGAAGATCTGGAATATGCAGATGACATTGCACTACTAGCACATTCACATCAACACATCCAGGAAAAAACAGATAGACTTAATAAGTATAGCCAGCAGGTGGGCTTGAGCATCAATCTAAAGAAGACAGAGGTCATGACGCTCAATGTGAGCAACCCTGAGCCCATATCAGTAAGGAATCAGCAACTGGAACAGACAGACACCTTCACATACCTAGGATGCATAGTAACACCAAATGGTGGAGCAAGCAAAGACATCAACAACTGAATGAACAAAGCAAGAACAGCCTTTTTTAGTCTAAACAACATCTGGAAGTCCTCTCAGTACAACACAAGCACAAAATTAAGATTATATCAGTGCTGTGTGCTTTCTGTGCTTCTCTATGGTGTGGAAAGCTGGAGAGTTACAGAGAAGGAAATGTCGAAATTGTCTTCTTTTCACACAACATGCCTAAGAAAAGTTCTCCGAATCTTTTGGCCGAATACCATCACCAACCAAGATCTGCTCACTCGGAGCAAGCAAGACGACATGCACACCATCATAGCTGGCAGACGCTGGAGCTGGTTTGGCCACGTCTTCAGAAGAGACCCTGATGCCATCACAAGAACAGCTATGTTATGAACCCCTGAACGAAAATGAAAGAGAGGCCGACCAAAAACAACTTGGCGGAGGACTGTGGAGGCTGAGATGCAAAGTATGAACCAGAGTTGGGGCACTGTATGAAGGATGGCCGCTGACCGAGCAAAGTGGAATCAATTTGTTGTTGCCCTACAAGACGACACCAGGCGTGATGGCTACTGACTGCTTTGACGGTCGGCGGCTAAGGATCAAAGAAGAAGAAGAAGCTTGTTGAAGAGGTGACTAAGGTGAGCTTGTGCGTAGGGCTGGGATGTAAAATAATTTTCTATAGAAACCAGTACTGCAACTACCACATGATGTCATTACTGCAGGCTGCCTGTGAAAGGAGCAGCTATATTGGTGGTCCCATTCCCTGGTCCTTAAGGGCTGAAAAGGGTATTCCAATTATTCATACCAAAAATAACTGCATTTATATGCGACAGTGTTTCATAAAAAATTTTTTTTAAACCTCTGGTATTTCTGAGACATCTTGCTCATATCTCACAAGGCTGAAGGCAAAAACAAAAATCAGAAGGGCCACTATAAGAGACTTGTTATTTGCTGATGATGCTGCAGTCGTCACTCAAAGCCAACAGGAGCTTCAAAGCTTGATGAATCACTTCACCCAAGCATGCAAGGGCTTTGGCCTCACAATAAGTCTAAAGAAAACAAATGTGCTGAGTCAGGATGTGGGTGCTGCACCAGTTATCACTATCGATAACTATGAATTGACAGTGATGCACCACTTCCGATACCTGGGGTCTACCATCAATGACAAACTCTCGCTGAACACAGAAATTGACAGCTGCATTGGCAAAGCTGCAGCTACCTTTGCCAGCCTCACATCGTGTGTTTGGAGAAACTCCAAACTCACAATGAAGACCAAAGCTGCGGTATATAATGCCTGTGTCATCAGCACACTTTTTTATGACAGCGAGACGTGGACAACCTATGCTAAGCAAGAAAGAAAGCTCAATACCTTCCATCTATGGTGTCTATGCCACATCCTCTGCATTTCGTGGGGAAAAAAAAGTGACAGATGTCGTGGTGTTGTCACGTGCTGGCCTTTAAAGCATGTATACACTGCTTAGACAGCGCAGACTACGCTGACTTGGCCATGTCCGCCGCATGGAAGATGGTCGCAGCCCGAAAGAAATCTTCTACAGACAACTAGCAGATGACAAAAGACAATTGGGCGACCGCACCTGAGATTCAAAGATGTGTGTAAGAGAAACATGAGGGCACTGGACATAAATCCAGAAACTTGGGAGGATGAAGCGGCCGATCACACCAAGTGGTGATGCTATTTGCTGCGCCACCTCAGATTGGGGGAAAAGAAGCTGACACAACAAGCAGAAGAGAGGAGAAAACATCAAAAGTGTTGTTTTCTGTTGCAGTTTATTTTACATGATAAGGTTGCCAGCCCCTGCACAGTCTATAATATTAGTGGCTTAATGACATGCCAGAGAAAGCAATACTTTTATTCTTTCTTTGTCTTTTAGAGACTCCCAGCAACTACACAGAACATATATTGTTATAGTCCGTTCACCAATTGATGTTCAACTTTGAAATTTGTTTTCAAACAAACTACCTGATGTAATGAATTTATATTTTGCATGTAGTATTATATTGTTCATGACGTTATGAAAACACTTTTTGCCCCCAGAAAATGTATCTAGATTGAGATATCTATTCATCTGGTTATATTAAAATCACACTCCCTACCGGTATTAAAATGTAGCATGTCAGCAGTACAGTTGTTTTGCACGGGCAATAAATGGTTTTTTAATAGAAAAAAATATATTTTAAGACGAAATCATGACATTTCGTGCACCGCAGTTGTATGCTGTTTAAAGCTGAAATAGTGCGACATCATTAGTGCAAATCTGTACCGTTGTAAAGTCAGTGGCGTATTGTGAAATTATTGTAAAGTTATAGCTGGGAAGGTTAAGGCGGCCGGCGTGATGCCAACCACATCACCCCTAGTGTGCTGACGGTCAAGATAATATGGGCCTAACACCATATTCCCAATATGCCTCAATGGGCGTGTAACGGGTTCCTTTACCTTTTTTTTTTTAATAGCTGCATTGTATTATATTGAAACAAATTTTTTTTTTCTGAACGTATAGAATAATATTACACTCATTATGAGTTTGAAGTGCAAATTTATAACTATGAAGAAGGTTACTGTAATGCTGTACAGACACGTCTGCAGGGAGGCTAACAAGGGGAGTTTATATCACGACATCAATAGACCTGATAGAAGAACACAGGTTGCGCTTGGTGTTAACAGAGTTTCTTTTTGTCGATGGATACAACATGATGTTGAGTCTAAAAATGTCAGGCAAGGAAGGAAAAAAAAAGTTGACAACTTCGATGAAGAAGTTATTTGACGTGAGATTTTCTAAATGTTTTCGTTAAATAAACTTGTCACTCTCCACAAACTGAAAGTGAAGCTGCTAAAGGATTGTGATATTGATATCTCAAAAACAACTCTTTGGAAAGTTGTAAGGTCCGTTGGTTTTACGTTTTGCAAATCTATTGGAGGCAGGAATGTATTATGTGAAAAACCACACTTAATTGCTGCCCGAAGCAAATTCCTTAGACAGATACGAGCACGAAGGATGGACGAATATGATATAGTATATTTAGACAAAAGTTGGGTTAATTCGCACCATACAAATGAGAAAGAATGGCAATCTTCTGACAGTGTTCATAAAAGGATAATTCCCAGTAGCAAAGGACAACGATTTATAATTGCGCGTGCTGGCAGCAGTGAAAATGGAATTGTCCATGACGCAGAACTAATGTTCCAGGCAATTTCAACAGATGGTAGGGACTACCACACTGAAATGAATGGACATATTTTTTGTTCTTGGATAGAAACAACTCTTCTCCCCATTCTTGACAGACCATCATGTATTGTAATGGACAATGCATCCTATCACAATGTTGTAGTTCAGGAAGACAAAGTACCAACTTCCTCAAGCACAAAAGATGCAATAAGAACTTGTGGCTACGAAATGAAAATGTCAATGTCAACAATACCTATTTGAAACCTGAATTGTTACAGCTTGGGAAACAGACTAAGAAGACTAAGGTGTATTGCGTTGACAAAATAATTGAATCATATGGTCACACCTCTCTTCGACTACCCCCTTATCATTCGCATCTTAACCCAATAGAGTTACTTTGGGCTAAAATCAAAGGACAGGTTGCAGCACAGAACACCGCATTTAAAATGAGCGACGTGAAAGTTCTTACACATGATACCCTAAAAAAGACAGATTTTCAATTCTGGAAGAAATGTGTAGATCATGTGCTCCGTGAAGAAGAAGAATACTGGCAACGTGATGGATTACAGTTTATCCAGCCATTAACAGTTGTTAATCTAATGGACTCGTCAGATACTGAGATAAATGTAACTTAATTGAGATATCAAAAACATAAAACAATGTAATAATGCTCCTTCAAAACACGAAGAAATTGTGCAGGTAAACATGTAAAATTTACCGTGTCGTATACAATATAGTTTTGAATACAGTTTTTTACCCCCACGTTTCAGATTTAAATGTATCACTACTTATAGCTGTTTCCTATGCGGTGAGCAGATATGGATATGCCTCTGATCCTACTTTTGACATTTATGACGTAGTATACTGTAAAATTTAATTTTTAAGCTGTGCTTCTTGTAAGATTCAGAAAAGATCAAAGGAATTTACTGTTTTGAAGAATGCAGAATTGATATTGACTTCACAACAACATATTTGTAACGTCATGGATAATATAAGACTACATGCAAAATACGAATTCATTACATCAGGTAGTTTTTAGAAAAAAAATTTTAAAGTTGAACATCAAATGGTGAACGGACTATAGTAATGTTTTATGCCATCCAGGAACTACACAGACCATATATTGTTAGTAATGTTTTATACCATCCAGAAACTACACAGAACATATATTGTTAGTAATGTTTTATACCATCCAGGAACTACACAGAACATATATTGTTAGTAATGTTTTATACCATCCAGGAACTACACAGAACATATATTGTTAGTAATGTTTTATACCATCCAGGAACTACACAGACCATATATTGTTAGTAATGTTTTATACCATCCAGGAACTACACAGAACATATATTGTTAGTAATGTTTTATACCATCCAGGAACTACACAGACCATATATTGTTAGTAATGTTTTATACCATCCAGGAACTACACAGAACATATATTGTTAGTAATGTTTTATACCATCCAGGAACTACACAGAACATATATTGTTAGTAATGTTTTATACCATCCAGGGACTACACAGAACATATATTGTTAGTAATGTTTTATACCATCCAGGAACTACACAGAACATATATTGTTAGTAATGTTTTATACCATCCAGGAACTACACAGAACATATATTATTAGTAATGTTTTATGCCATACAGTGACACACAGAACATATATTATTTATAATGATGTATTATTCCATAACGTGACACGCAGAACATATATTATTTATAATGTTTTATTCCATACAATTACACACAGAACATATATTATTTATAATGATGTATTGTTCCATACAATGACACACAGAACATATATTATTTATAATGATGTATTATTCCATAACGTGACATACAGAACATATATTATTTATAATGATGTATTATTCCATAACATGACACACAGAACATATATTATTTATAATGATGTATTATTCCATAACGTGACACACAGAACATATATTATTTATAATGATGTATTATTCCATAACATGACACACAGAACATATATTATTTATAATGTTTTATTCCACACAGTGACACCCAGATCAAGATAGAGGCAGATGAACCTAGTTTTTATGATGCACAAGAGCCTGTCATTGAGGAGCTGCCATACAGTGAGGGAAAAGAAGATGAAGAAGACAAGGAGGAACGAGGAAAGAAAGAGGCGGATTGTCTCTTCTGTGTCTTTATTGTCTCTTCTTTTTCTCAGTCATTTAACTGACGGTTTTTGCCCCTATATTTTTTTCTCAGGTTACTTTTCTGTTATTTCTCTGCCTGGTCCTGTTTTGTATCATGTAGTTTATTTTGGAGCATCTAATTGACAGAGTCGTGAAAGCATTGGTCTCTCACGGCAAAGGTACCGGGTTCGAAACATGATGGCGTCACTCTCCAGTCTACCCAGTTGTAAATGGGTACCTGACATGAGTTAGGCGGAGGAAAGTTTAGCGAGGAAGGAAACTAGTCATCCTACCTCTTAAAGCTGAGACCTAGTATACTGAAGTCTCTAACACTTCACTCCCCTACGGCAGTATCTGTTATGTGACTACCTTTAACCTTAAGTTTATTTTGCCTTATTTTTCACCCTCTTGTTGTGTTTGCTAGAATGTAAGCTATGTTTTTCTTCTTATTTTCCCTTTCTCACTCATTTAAAGAGCATGAAGCCACCATTACTGCTGCTTTCTTTGCAGGAACCTGTATCAATGTAGGTCACTTGCTCTTTTAGTGCTGGTTGTTGAAGGATTTTATTTGACATGATCAGGTTGCCAGCCCCATGCATAACTTCATATTAGGTGCCTCTTATAACATGCCTGAGGGAACAGTAGCACTATTTTTTCTTTATCTCCGTAGAGAACCCCCCTGGGACTACACAGGGCTGTTTCGTTTTGGTGTTGTTATAAAGCTGTCTTGTCTGTTTGCATGTTCTGTTGTATGGCTATTCTGCTGTTTGCTGCAGCTAACTTGAAATAAATAGTGAAGGAAACCCGAGGCCTGTGAGTGATAAAGAAATAAGTCAGTCCTTTTTTTTTTTTCACCTTTCAACTACCAGAGTAGTATAAGCCTTCAACAAACGTCTGCCAAGTTTTCCTGTCACATGACATCTGCTCAAGGTCTTTCTATGTCTTCTTCATTCCCTCATGCCTGTCTCTGGTTCTCTTTTCCATGTGTTATTTGGTCTTACCCTGGGGATTCCAGAACAGCGATTATCTGGTATTGCTATCAGCAGATTTTTTCAGTATGCTTCCTATCCATCTCCAGCATCTTCTTCTCATTTCTTGTTCCACTGACGCTTGTCTAGTTTGTGTCATTAGTTCCACAATCTTTCTATTCTCCACAAGCATCCATTTATGACAGTCTGGCTTTTTGGTTGTTGTTCTCCATGTTTCAGAGCCATACAATAAGACTGACTTGACATTTGAATTGAAGATTCAGATTTTTGTGTTCGACTTTATTTCTTTTGATCTCCATATACATCAAAAACATAAATGAATACAGTGAAGTAACAGGCAGTCATAACTATGAAAGAAGTAGCACACTAGACAACAGAAAAGTAACGTGAAAGACTCACAGGAAAATCAAACAAAGGAGCATCCAAATGGCACTATTGCCTCGTTCCGAGAGTAAATGATGAAAGGACATACAGCCAGAAGAAGAAAAGTGCATCATTAGCCTTGGTATTTGCCCGTATTCATTTATAACTGCAGCTAACTTGATACATTTAATGACTTGACTTGACTTTGATCCACTGTCACTGAGTGTCAGCTCTTGATGATGTTGATAGATTTAATGACTTGACTTTGATCCACTGTCACTGAGTGTCAGCTCTTGATGATGTTGATAGATTTAATGACTTGACTTTGATCCACTGTCACTGAGTGTCAGCTCTTGATGATGTTGATAGATTTAATGACTTGACTTGACTTTGATCCACTGTCACTGTGTGTTAGCTCTTGATGATGTTGATAGATTTAATGACTTGACTTTGATCCACTGTCACTGAGTGTCAGCTCTTGATGATGTTGATAGATTTAATGACTTGACTTGACTTTGATCCACTGTCACTGAGTGTCAGCTCTTGATGATGTTGATAGATTTAATGACTTGACTTGACTTTGATCCACTGTCACTGAGTGTCAGCTCTTGATGATGTTGATAGATTTAATAAATACATTCATCAGATACGTGCCTAAAATTATGTTTTTCTACACATGTAGCCTTCCTCAGGAAGATAGTGACTTTGAGAGAGAGCACACACCTCCGTCCCCACCGCCCCGCAGGCTTAGCAGGAAAGGTGCAACGCTGAAGCTCCGTTGTATAGGCAAACAGAGCAGTGATGAGAATCCTCTCATGAGAAGACCATTAAGAATACCGGATCATCATAACAATCAAGTATGTTCCTCTAATGTATGCCAATATTTTGTTTTATTTCAGCTTATTAGACCATCTTACAATTAGGTCTGATTGGCAGAGTGGTTAGAGCGCCGCAATGGTGCTGGTTTCAATTCATGGTATTGACGCACTCCAGTCTACCCAGCTGTAAATGGGTACCTGACTATGCTCTTGAGTTAAGAAAGGAAAAGGCAGTGAGGAAGGGAACTTGTCACCCTACCTCTCGATGCTGGACCTAGTATGGTTGAAGTCTCTAACGCTTCATTCCCCAATGGCAGCATCTGCTATGGACCTTAACTTCTTTTTTAAAAAAAACATTTAAGTATATTTCTCAAGTGCACAGGTGTGTTTCTCAAGTGCACAAGTTTATTTCTCGAGTGTGCATACATTGTTCATCATCATTATTTCCCTTTTCACTTCTTATTGAACCACAACTGCAGCTGGTCGTCTCATTGCAGAAAGCCTGAACCAAAGCATTCATGCACATGTGTAGTGGTAGTTATTATAGCAATTAGTTTAACATGTTGAGGTTGCCAGCCCAATGCTCAGCCTGGTACTGGTCACCTTTTACAGCGTGCCTGAGGGAGAAGTGGTTTTATTCTTTCTTTGTCTCCTTAGATGTCACTGGCAATTACACAGTTAACTCCCTTTGTTGGTGTCTTAAAATATACGGCTTCCTTGTTTTCAATTTTTTTTTTCAATGCTTTGAAATTTACATTTGCTTTCAATTTTTTTAATTACTCTTTGATGTTTTTTTTTTTTTTCATATAATTTTTCAGTTTCTTATCTTTCTGCTCCATGTTATATTGCTTTCGTTACGTTTCCTTCTTACTTTCGACCAAAAGGTTTTTTTCTTAATTTTACCATTTTTTTTTTGGCCCTATTTTTTTGTTACATTATTTCTATCATTCCTAATTTCTGCTTCCTTTAACAGTTCTATTTTTCTGTTCCTATATTTCTATCCTGCCATCAATGGTACCTATACCTTGTAGTGGTATGGCAGCTTGTGTACCCTGACAATCCCCAGAGCTATGCCAGTGGGAGATTTACTCCTGGTAGGTTCAACCAAGCTGGACTGGTCTGCGTGGGTAGGGGTCAGACAAAAGCTGGTACCCTGGTCCTCCAGGATGGGGGTTTTAGCACAGGGCCGACACCCCTGTCTATGTAAAAAATTGCACATGTTACGGAAACAGCAACAGAGGAAAAAACTTTGATGCAGGACGGACATCCGGAGTCTCAGGCTCGTATGACTGACTGCGGTGAAAGCCGAAAGGAAGCCATTGGCATGAAAACGGATGCCCTGACCGCAAAACACGAAACAAGAATTGGTTTTTGGAACGTCAGAACTATCGCACGTCGCATGACTCCATACTGCAAAAGCGTGTGTGTCCTAATTTTTCCCGGTGTCTGCGCCGTAGCTAACACACTCCGTCTTCGGCAGGCCGGGTTGTGTTTGTTGTTCAGGGTTGTCTCCCATTGCCTTTCCATCTCCCGGTGGTAGCTGCAAGGCAGCAGGTTGGTTTGTTTACCGAGGTTTACCTTCCCTGTGGCTAGAGCTTATAGCGGCTCTTACTCGCTTGATGCACCCATCATAGGACATATGGGGGATTTCAGTGGGGGTATCAGTGCCACCTATTACTCCTCCCCGTCCTGCTGGGAGGACATCGCCGTTTGGTCCGCAACTGCTTATTCATCCAGCAATACTGACTTAATTCGCAGCTGACACACCATATCTGCAGGTCGTTCCACTATCCGCCACCCGTGGACGCGCCTGGTTGGGGTCGGTCGCCCCTTTGCCAGGGTCAGAACTATGAATGAGGCAGGAAAGCTGTGACAAATCACAGCACAGATGAGGAACTACAAATTACATATCCTGGGAATAAGCGAGAGCAGATGGACAGGGATGGGGAGAATAAAAACAGCTACAGGGGAAACAGTACTTTATTCTGGTAGAGAGGATGGTCAGCACAATGAAGGTGTAGCCATTATCCTGAAGAAAGGAATGGAAAGGTCTTTACTGGAATGGAAACCCATCAACAACAGACTGATAAGAGCAAGACTGAGAGTGAGATTCACCAACAACACAATTATACAATGCTATGCACCAACAAACGACAGCGATGAAGAGATCAAGGACGAGTTCTATCAACAGGTACAAAAGGAAATAGAAACTGCACCCAGCTATGATCTTATTATAGTAATGGGAGACCTAAATGCGAAAGTTGGAAAACACAATAACTATAACGAAAGAGTAATGGGGAAATGCGGCAGTGAAACAGTAAATGAGAATGGGGACAAGTTAATAAGCTTCTGCAGTATTAACAATCTGGTCATTGGAGGAACACTTTTTCCACACAATGAAGTGCACAAGTTAACATGGGAATCACCAAACGGACGAGACAGAAACCAGATAGATCACATAATGATAAATGGCAGATGGAGACATGCACTACAAGACGTGAAAGTAAGAAGAGGCGCAGATGTGGGAAGTGATCATCACCTAGTAGTAGCAAGACTGAAGGTGAAACTCAGAGCTGCTCGACCAGTTGCAGTCAAACAGAAAAGATATAACATCACGAAACTTAAGGACCCCCTCACCAGAAAAGCTTTCGTGGTCGACGTAAAGAGACGATATCAGATTACCAAAAGCCAGGAAAGAACAGAGACTGATGATGTCGACCAGAAATTCAACACCATCTCAACAATATACTAGGAAAGCAGCAAGTCATGCTTGGGATTCCAGGAAAGAAAGAGCCAAGACTGGATAACACCCGAAACGCTAAACACCATAGCGAAGAGAAAGGAAATGAAAAGAAAGAAAACAGAAGCTAAGTCTCCCAGGTTAAAGGCAATAAATGGTGAACAGTACAGTCAGCTGGACAAGGAAGTAAAACGTCAAACCTGTGCTAAAAAAAGGACATTTCTGGATGACCTTGCAAGACAGACAGAAGAGGCAGCACTGAGCAATGAACAAAGCACAGTTTATAAAATAACTAAAACTATCAGTGGAAAACGAGGTGCAAACAACATAACCTTAGTAAGAGACAAGCAAGGAAATCTCATCACCACAACACAGGGGCAGGAAACGAGATGGGTAGAGCACTTCAGAGAAACACTGAATAAGGAACCACCAGAGACTCAGCTGAATGTTCCTGAGGCTGAAAGTGACTTAGACGTAAATACAGACATCCCACGAAAAGAAGAAATCATCACAGCAATCAAAGGGTTAAAAAATGGAAAATCGCCTGGTCACGACAATCTAAATGCTGAGTTATTCAAGGCAGACCCTGAACTAGCAGCAGAACTATTAGAACCACTATTTGCACAAGTCTGGGAAACTGAGACAACACCAACAGAGTGGAGTAAAGGAATAATTGTCAAATTGCCCAAGAAGGGCGACCTTGCAGACGGCAACAACTGGAGAGGAATTAATCTCCTCTCAGTTCCCAGCAAAATACTAGGCAGGATAATCATCCAGAGAATTTCAAAAGCAGTTGACCATAAACTGAGGAAAGAACAAGCGGGCTTTAGAAAGAACAGAAGATGTGCAGATCATATATTCACCCTCAGGAACATTATAGAGCAGTGCTTAGAATGGCAGAGACAGCTGTACATTAACTTTGTGGATTTTGAAAAGGCTTTCGACAGCATACACAGGGACAGCCTATGGAAAATACTGAGGGCTTATGGAATTCCCAGCCGCATTGTTTCCATCATAAAAAGCCTATATTCTAACTTTACGTGCAGTGTCGGATTGAGTAATGTAACTTTTGAAGTGAAAACAGGAGTATGACAGGGATGCTCGTTATCAACAACATTATTTTTAACAGCCATAGATTGGGTGATGCGCCAGACAACAGAGGGTAGTCCAAGAGGAATTAGATGGACAACATTTTCTACACTGGAAGACCTGGAATATGCAGATGACATTGCACTACTCGCGCATTCACATCAACACATTCAAGACAAAACTGATAGACTGAATAAGTATGGCCAGCAGGTTGGCCTGAACATCAATCTGAAGAAGACAGAGGTCATGACACTAAATGTGGGCAATCCTGAGCCAATAACAGTAAGGAACCAGAAGTTAGAACAGACAGACACATTTACCCACCTAGGATACATAGTAACACCTGACGGGGGAACAAACAAAGACATTAACAACAGAATGAATAAAGCGAGAACAGACTTTGCTATTCTCAACAACACTTGGAAGTCTTCCCAGTACAGCACAAACACCAAATTAAGACTGTATGAGAGCTGTGTACTTTCTGTGCTTCTCTATGGTGCAGAATGTTGGAGAGTAACAGAGAAGGAAATGTCAAAACTGTCCTCCTTCCACACAATCTCATCTCATCTCATCTCATCTCATAATCGGAACCTCTTCTACCCCGTGTAACGAAGTGTAGAGGGGACCCAAGTGCACAAGGCCCATGGGCGGGACATGTAATCAAAGTGACTTGGCAAACAGGTGATTAGCCCATTGTGCTCCACACAATCTCCCTTAGGAAAATTCTCCGAATCTTTTGGCCAAGTACCATCAGCAACCAAGAACTACTTATTCAGAGTAACCAGGAGGACATGAACACCATCATAGCTGGCAGATGCTGGAGTTGGGTTGGCCACATCCTCAGAAGGGACCCTGATACCATCACAAGAACAGCTATGCTATGGACCCCTGAGGGAAAGTGAAAGAGAGGCAGACCAAAGACAACTTGGCGGAGAACTGTGGAAGCTGAGATGCAAAGAATGAACCAGAGTTGGGGCACTGTACGAAGGATGGCCGCTGACCAAGCAAGGTGGAATCAGTTTGTTACTGCCCTACAAGACGCCACCAGGCGTGATGGCCGCTGACTGCTTTGACGGTTGTCGGCTATGGATCAAAGAGAGAGATATTTCTATCATTGCTGATTTCGGTTTCCTTAAACAGTTCTATTTTTCTGTTGCTATATTTCTATCATTTATAATTTCTGCTTCCTTTAACAGTTCTATTTTTCTGTTGCATATTTCTATCATTCCTTATTTCTGCTTCCTTTAACAGTTCTATTTTTCTGTTGCTATATTTCTATCATTCCTAATTTCTGCTTACTTTAACAGTTCTATATTTTCTGTTGCTGTATTTATATCATTCCTAATTTCTGCATCCTTTATCAGTTCTATTTTATTTTTCTGTTGCAAATTTCTATCATTCCTAATTTCTGCTTACTTTTACAGTTCTATATTTTCTGTTGCTATATTTATATCATTCCTAATTTCTGCATCCTTTTTCAGTTCTATTTTATTTTTCTGTTGTATATTTCTATCATTCCTAATTTCTGCTTACTTTAACAGTTCTATTTTTCTGTTGCTAAATTTATATCATTCCTGATTTCTGCTTACTTTAACAGTTCTATTTTTTTCGGTTGCTATATTTATATCATTCCTAATTTCTGCTTACTTTAACAGTTCTATTTTTTTCTGTTGCAATATTTATATCATTTCTAATTTTTGCTTACTTTAACAGTTCTATTTTTCTGTTACTATATTTATATTTCCTAATTCTGCTTATTTTTACACTTCTATTTTTATGTTGCTACGTTTATATCATTCCTAATTTCTGCTTACTTTAACAGTTCTATTCTTTCTGTTGCTATATTTATATAATTCCTAATTTCTGCTTACTTTAACAGTTCTATATTTCCTGTTGCTATAATTATATCATTCCTAATTTCTGTTTACTTTAGCAGATCTATTTTTGTATTGCTATATTTATATAATTCCTAATTTCTGCTTACTTTAACAGCTCTATTTTTTTCTCAGTTGCTATATTTATATCATTCCTAATTTCTGCTTACTTTAACAGTTCTATTTTTTCTGTTGCTATATTTATATCATTTCTAATTTCTGCTTACTTTAACAGTTCTATTTTTTCTGTTGCAATATTTATATCATTTCTAATTTCTGCTTACTTTAACAGTTCTATTTTTTCTGTTGCAATATTTATATCATTTCTAATTTCTGCTTACTTTAACAGTTCTATTTTTTCTGTTGCTATATTTATATCATTTCTAATTTCTGCTTACTTTAACAGTTCTCTTTTTCTGCTTATTTAGTAGAAACTTTTAGTACAAAATGTCCATTATCCTTTTATCGCTTTAGCTTAATTATTAATATTTATAGATGTTCTATTTAAATAACAATGTCAAGACAGTCATATTGTATGGCTGTGAAACATGGAGAGTAGTTGAAATGATGACCAAGAAGTTACAGACTTATGTTAAATATAAGGGTTAAAATGGTATGACAAAATCACCATTGCTGAACTAATAGAAAGAGCCAGAAAAATACCAGGCACAGAGAAACTGATTGGATGCCTGTGCTGCACAGGAAAATATAAGGTAAAGAATGAAGTAATGAATAGATTTATACATGTCTTCAGGGTCTAGCCTCACAAGCTGTGCAAGATAGAACAATAAGCTACCCATCACCTATTCATGAAAATGAGCCATCTGAATATTTGTCCAGGCCTAATCCTTCAGTAGGTACGTATCTAAAACTTTTCACTATCTAATTGTGTTATTGTGTTTAACATAACTTTATTTCTTGATTATGATTGGATACTGTAAATGTATGGTGTTGTGTAATGTTTATAATGTTGAATGCCTTTAAAGTAATACTTAAAGTACATGTGAGAATGAATGGATGAGAGAGGAAGAGCAGAATGCTAGAACCAATTCTACCCTTTGAAAATAAAGTTTGTTCATTCGTTGGTTGCATAACCACATTAAAAGTTTGCATGTGTGGTGTCCTGGTCCTGGATTTCAGTCAAGATGGTGAATAATTATCTTGCAAAGGGCATTAGGAGCTTTCATTGCATTGGGAAATAGAATGAAGTCAGGGATATCGGATTCAACACAAAAATCTGAATCTTCAGCTCATGTGTGAAGTCAGTCATTTTGTGTGGCTGTGATGCATGGAGAGCAACAAAAAATGACAACCAACAAGTTATAGAGTTTCATAAATGTGGGCTTGTATAGAGGGATTGAGATGGTGTGACAAGGTTACCGATGTGGAACTGATGACAAGGACCAGACAAGTGCCAGTGGGACAAGAGATGAAAAGAAGATATTGGAAATGGATAGGACACACATTGAGGAAACCAGTTGATAGCATTACAAGGCAGTCTTTATTCTGGAATTTCCAGGGTAAGGGAGGTAGAGAAAGGTTGACAAACACATGGGGAAAAGAACAGGAGACACAAATGAAAGACCTTAAGGGGATGGCACTGGACAGGAGGACTTGGCTTGAGTTTTTTGAAGAGCTATGTTTCTTGGAGTGCTGACAATTAGATCCAGATATTCGATGGCCCAAGCAAAAGTCTGTATGTGAGTAACCACAGACAAACAGCACCCTCTGCATGGAAACATAGCTGATATTAAGGGAGCAAGAATAAAGAAAGGGAAGTCAATGGGTGGCACAGGCAGAGACAACGATCAAGCAGGTGGCCACAATTGAAAACATATTCAAAGGAGAAGAGTGGAGTATGTCAGATGAGAACTGGATTAATTACCAACAAGCCATCATCAGCCTTGGCAGAGAGTGTAGAGCTTGGGCAATGGAAAAGCAGAACTGGAAATTAATCAACTGATGCATGATCAAGCCGGGGATAATATGCCATTGTGTATACAGATGGGTCTGTGATCTATGGTGAGAAATCAGACTGGGGCTTCTCTGCTTGGGTAAAGGGCAGAATCATCGCAGAACATAGCGGGGCTTACAAGACAACAACTTCCAGCATGAGAATGGAGGTAGAGGCAGTCACTGCAGCCTTGAGGTGGATATCTGAAACTTTATCACAAAGGCAGTCATTGTGTCGGACTCTCAGTCCATGCTTCGAAAGGTTCAAAGTGGCTGGTTGCGGCATGAATGGAAAACATTCATAGAAGCTTTGAGTCTACAAGAGCTGGTGTGGATCTGCTGTCCTGGTCATGCAGGGGTATGTGGTAATGAGAGAGCTGACAGACTCGCAGCAAGAGCGCCCATAGTGGGGACTCTGCATATGGATAAGGGAGAGATACTGAAAACAATTAATGATCACCTGTTAGAGAATGACACTGAAATTGATGAATCATCAAGGTTAAGACTGTTGGAATATGGCATCAAACATAAGGCTAGCAGAGATGGACATATGAGAGGATACATTCGTCGTGTATACAACCAGTGAGCTACAGGAACAGTAAGCATTCACACTCTTCAACATATACTGAGGGAGACTGAGCATCTATGGGTTTGCCCGGAGTGCAGTGATGTCAGTTCTGTTCAACAATAACAATAACCTCATTTGACCATTGTGTATCAGTCACTTGGACCAATTGTTAATGCTGTGCAAACTGATGAAAATTAACAACACAGATAATAGTTTGATTCTGTTGAAAGGAAGTGCCGGACGGGTTCATTTACTGTATGGTGTCATAGACATGGTGATGATGTAGGTCTGGATGTAAAAAAAAGATGATGTTCTTATTACTTCTTAGTCATTCCTCTTCTACCCTGGGGTGTAGAGGTTTGCCAGAGAGAGTGCCATATTATCTCATCAGCTGTCTTCCTCCTGGCCTGGTTACAATCGACGTCCTTGGTCCTTCAGAGATTGTCTAATGTTGTCCTCTTAGCGAACTCTGGATTTTCCTGGAGGTCTAATCCCTGGCTCTGAGTTTCCCATATTTGTTGTAATAGCCAATCATCTCCCATTCAGCAGACATGGCCAAACCTTCTTAATTAGGACTGTTCCACTTGGGTCCGCAGGGGCTGGGATTTGAGGCCGTGATGTATTA
The DNA here is from genome assembly GCA_024509875.1 of Oreohelix idahoensis. Classification (NCBI taxonomy): domain Eukaryota; kingdom Metazoa; phylum Mollusca; class Gastropoda; order Stylommatophora; family Oreohelicidae; genus Oreohelix; species Oreohelix idahoensis. The sequence continues at coordinate 166,265 of JAMPIV010016928.1, forward strand.
TTATCTGGTTGCAGACCATGTCTCTTCTTTTGGTACTGAATGGTGTACGTAATACAAACATCAAAGGTTTTCACATATGGAGCCATCATGTAGAGAAAACTGATTGTATGAAGCAGAATATAGACGTACATGGCTTTATGAGGATTCTGAAAACAAGGTGGTAGTAGATTGTTGGAAATGAAGGTATTTGGAACAGAACCAAAGTGCAGGATGAATGATGATGGAAGAACAAGTAGACATGTGTCTGACTTACACAGATGAAGGCAAATTTTGTCTAAACTCACGGATGCTGTCATGGATACTCACAGCAATAGAGGAACTGCTTCAAGGGACAGTGCATGACTGCCTAGATGAAATTATCATGCTCGGAGATTTCAATGCCAGAGTTGGAAATGACCATGCTAGATGGGGTGGAGTTATCGGAAGATATGGAGAAGATACTCTCAATGACAATGGAAAGTGACTCCTTAGATTCTGCAGTGAGCAGAATCTGATCATTACCAACACAAAGTTCCCTCATAAGCGCATACATGCATTCTCTAGGTGTGAACCAACAAAGAATGAGAAGTCAGTGATCGACTATGCCATTGTTAGGAGGAACTCATTCAAATATGTCCGGGATGCTAGAGTCTGGAGGGGGCCAGAGATTGGAAGTGATCACTACCTGCTTACAATCAAAAGAACAACTGAAAGAGTTGCTCAGCCTAGGAACTGCCCAGCATCACGCAAGAAACCAAGTAAACGAACAGAAGAAATGAGCATTAAGACCTACAAGCTGAGAGAGCCAGAAATTAAGACCAGATATCAGGGGCTTATTGCTACAGCGGTGAGAAACACAGAAGAACAACCTGATGACTTGGAAACCCTGTGGCTTAAATTCAAGAACATCATAAAGACAGCTGCTGCAGAAGCATGTGGTGAAGTCTGACTTGGGAACAAGAGAAAGAGGACACCTTGGTGGACAGAGGAAGTCAAAGAGAAAATAAGAGAGAAGAAAATGGCATGGAAACAATACTTAGGAGCTAAAAACACAGCAGGACAAATAGAGAAATATAGAGAATATGTGATACTCAGAACAGAAGCAAAAAACAAGGTGCTAGCAGCAAAACAGAAGTCCTGGGAAGAATTTGGAGAAAAGCTACAAAAAGATGCGCAAGAAAACCAGAAATTGTTCTATAAGACCCTAAAGAACATGAGGAAGGAAAAACAATGCCCTCTCAAATTTATAAAGGACAAGCAAGGCAAATTGCTTCCTGCCCCGAAGGAAGTAATGGAAAGATGGAAAGAATATTTCTCAGAACTCCTTGATGGTGAGCAAGGTGAAGCATCAGAAATGATAACCACTAGCACAGAAGAGGAAACAAATGGTGATGAAGATGACATAAAGATGGAAGAACTGAAGGCAGCACTGGATAAAAAGCAAACTTTGGGACTGTTTGGCAAGGAAGAACATTCCAGCACCTCTGATTCATGCTATACAGAGCTTCTACAAGTCTTGCAGAAATAATGTGAGGACAGCAAACCATAAGTCAGAAGAGTTCAGGACCACCACTGGTGTAAGACAAGGTGATATCCTGTCACCTTATCTTTTCATACTCCTCATGGACGATGTTATCAAGGCATGTAATTAGAGAACAAGAAAGTATTCAGTGGGGTACTGGAAGATGAGACAGGTATGTATTTCAGAGCTGGCATTTGCTGATGATGTTGCCCTGATTGCTAAATCAGAGGCACATCTCCAATCCAACCTGCAAGTATGGAAGGAAGAGCTGGAGAAGAGAGGGATGGTCATAAGCAGCTCTAAAACAAAATCCATGGTGATATCACACGAAGAAAGAAGACATCAGATTAAGCTGGGAGAACAGGTCCTGGAGCAGGTCGACCACTTTAAATATCTCGGAGCTATTATAGACCGAAAGGGAGGCATCAAAGAAGAGTTGGCCACTCGAAAAGCAGAAGCTGGGAGACTTTTTCAGGCCATAAATCGAGGATTCCTCAGCAAGAGAGAGGTTGGTAAGAAAACGAAGATGGCTGTATACTGCTCCACCTATATCCCAGTCTTGACATATGGATGCGAGTCATGGGCAGTGACTACAACCCATAAAAACCAGATCCAAACCTCAGAAATGAGGTATCTGAGGAAGGTGGTTGAAGTAACAAGAAGAGACATGGTCCGCAACCAGACGATACGTCAAGGTGTCACAGGAGCAGTGACATACGGGTCGAAATGACGTAAATTGGAGAATAATGGACCGACTATGTAAGGAAAGGAATACTCTCGATGCGAGTTACAGGAAAAGAATGGAATGCGAGAGACCAACGATGTCATAAGGACAACGATGACGAATACACACAGAGCAACAAGACGAAAAATGGAACAGAAGGGTGGAACAGCGCATCCATGGAAGAAAAGGTGAAGAAATTGAAAAACTGAAAGGCAAGATAGTAAATTGAACAGTTCTAATTGCCTTGTTAAGAGAGACGGTTTACAACATCGTATACTAACGAAAACTAACCAACATTAAAACGGTGAGTCGAGTTTTTAAAACAGAACGATAGATAGAAGAGAGGCCCTAGCATAACTATCAAGGACAACAAGGGGTCGGGGATGAAGTCCTAATTAAAAGGTTCCAGAGGGTGAACTCCTCCATACGTAAAACATCCATAAATGTTTAGAAGGAAACGTCAGATTGTGAACCCAGAACCCTGTAAACGAAGAAAGCCAGATTAAAGAACTAATAACTTTATCTGACAAAAAAATGCATCTTGTGATTGCCTTCGTTTCGATGTCGTGTTTTGGATTTCTCGTTGCAACGTGTTAGAAACTATCATATGATTCACACACCACTGTCAACAACAAAAACAACGCACTATACGGTCACAAGGGTCAAGAACCTGGGCCAACAGGGGAAATTGTTTCATCACGGGCCGATGGTAAACTAGAGGAAGGTCATCAGGGCTGTGAGATCAGGACACAGACAGTGATGGCCTGTCATCTGACGCTGCATCTTGCGGACATGAAGTGGTGACGGTCACCAGGATTAAAACTACAGACGGCTCCAGGCGCTGTGACATGTGGTGGTGAAGTGGTGACCATTCCCAGGATTGCCTGTCAATGAAGTGGGCTGTGACATGCGGTGGTGAAGTGGATGCCGTGAGTCCAGGATTTGAACCTGCTTGTATTTCTGCGGCATATTTAAAGGACAGCTGTGACAAAGGCCTAAAATCCCACCCCCTGCAGACCCAAGTAGAACAGTCCCAACTAAGATGGTTTGGCCATGTCTGCAGAATGGGAGAAGATCGGCTACCACGACAAGCATGGGAAACAAAGAGCCAGGGATCCAGACCCCCAAGATGACCCAGAGTCCGCTAGGAGGACAACATTAGACAATCTTTGAAGGACCGAGGACTAGAATGGAACCAGGCCAGGAGGAAGACAGCCGATAGGATAGTCTGGCGCTCTCTCTTCCAAACCTCTACACCTCACGGTAGAAGGGGAACGACTAAGTAAGTAAGCCGATCATCTCCCGTTCAGCAGACATGGCTAAACCTTCTTAATTAGGACTGTTCCACTTGGGTCCGCAGGGGCTGGGATTTGAGGCCGTGACGTATTATCTGGTTGCAGACCATGTCTCTTCTTTTGGTACTGAATGGTGTACATAATACAAACATCAAAGGTTTTCACGCATGGAGCCATCATGTAGAGAAAACTGATTGTATGAAGCAGAATATAGACGTACATGGCTTTATGAGGATTCTGAAAACAAGGTGGTAGTAGATTGTTGGAAATGAAGGTATTTGGAACAGAACCAAAGTGCAGGATGAATGATGATAGAAGAACAAGTAGACATGTGTCTGACTTACACAGATGAAGGCAAATTTTGTCTAAACTCACGGATGCTGTCATGGATACTCACAGCAATAGAGGAGGACAAGGTCAAGAGAGATGGAGCATGAGGTTACCACTTCAGCTGGCCTCTGTACAGGAAACCTGTGTCAAAGCACATGGTGCCACAGTGATGGTTTATGTAACAATTTGTTTGACATGATGAAGTTGCCAGCCTGCACAACCTCACATAATTCACCTTAATTATTTAGTGATTCTGCTTCTTCTTTGATCCTTAGCCACCGACTATCAAAGCAGTCAGTGGCCATCACGCCTGGTGGCATCTTGTAGGGCAGCAACACATTGCTTCCACCTTGTTCGGTCGGCAGCCATCTTAGTACAGTGCCCCAACTCTGGTTCATTCTTTGCATCACAGCCTTCACAGTTCTCAGCCAAGTTGTTTTTGGTCGGCCTCTCTTTCGCTTTCCTTCGGAGGTCCATAGCATAGCTGGTCTTGTAATGGCATTAGGGTCCCTTCTGAGGACGTGGCCAACCTAACTCCAGCGTCTACCAGCTATGATGGTGTGCATGTTCTCTTGGTTACTCCGAATAAGTAGTTCTTGGCTGGTGATGGTATTCGGTATTCAGCCAATAGATTTGATGAATTTTCCTTAGTATTTAGTGATTAAGGTATTATTATTTAATATTTGAAATATTATGAATTTTTCAGGAATAAACTAGTGTTCTTTATGGATGGGTTGATGCATTGTGGGAATTTAACAGCAGAGTTCAGACTGATTTGATTGTTTGTTACTTATTGTTTAGCCAGCTTATCTTTTTTTAAGATCAAGTTTCTTTTCATTGTTTAAGTACTTCCATTTTGTAAGAAGTTGCACTGTTTAACATACATTTTCATGTACAATTTTTGTTCATTTAATGCAACTGAGCAGGTGCTCGATTGGTTGCCTTTCTGCGCAATTTGGTGCGCAGACGTGAAAGAGGTAACTGAAGCACATTAGATTTCCCTTCCCAACTTGTTGTTTTTAACTTGTTTATTTCCCCACCACTTATATGCACAGCTACTATCACCAGCTTATTTCTTAGAGCATTTATTTACCTAACTACTGTGTGCTTTGAAACTGTTAGTGAATATTCTGTTATGTGTTACTGTTGGTGAATATCCTGTTCTCTGTAACTGAATATCCTGTTCTTTGTAACTGTTAGTGAATACTATGTTGTGTGTAACTGTTAGTGAATATTATGTTGTGTGTTACTGTTGGTGAGTATTTTGTTGTGTGTTACTGTTAGTGAATATTATGTTGTGTGTAAATGTTAGTAAATATTATGATGTGTGTAACGTATTGAATATTATGTTGTATGTAACTGTTAGTGAATATTCTGGTCTCTGTAACTGTTAGTGAATATTATGTTCTCTGTAACTATTAGTGAAAACTGTGTTCTCTCTAACTATTTATGAATATTATGTTCTCTGTGACTGTTAGTGAATACTGTGTTCTCTAACTGTTAATGAATAATGTGTTCTCTATAACTGTAAGTGAATCCTGTGTCCTCTGTAACTGTTAGTGAATACTGTGTTCTCTGTAACTGTTAATGAATACTTTGTCCTCTAACTGTTAGTGAATATTGTGTTCTCTGTAACTGTTAGTGAATACTGTGTTCTATTGTAACTGTTAATGATCAGTGTGTCCTCCGTTATTGTTAATGAATATTGCATCAAATGTAACTTTTAGAAGGTATTATATTCTGGGTAACTGTTAATGTAAATTGTGCTTGCTGTAATTTTTAGTGAACAAATTGTTATGTGTAACTCTGCAAGAGTTTACCTCTTATTGGGACTTCTTTGTCTGAATGTAATAATGCCTGTCTCGCATGTTGTAAGAATATTGCATCTCTCACATCAAATGAGTATATTATAATATTGCCTCTCTAGCATGTAAAAATAGTAAAATGTAATTCTTGTGTTGCCTACTGAAATCAAAAGTGCATTGCCAAACCCCATGACCTATGTTTTGCTGACATATATCTTTAAGATTCTATCAATCATAACTGCAACATGACATTGCATGTCCTATTGAAGTAGAATATTTTGTGCATGTTATGTTGATCTATACAGACACTTAGTGGAGTGACAAAATTATTTCTTCAAAATTGCTTACTTTTTTATTCAGTATTGTTTATCTCCTGGAGGAGTTTCGCCTCTTTTGTATGGCATTCCTGTGGATTTGATCCAGAGTCAGTTCTTTCACTTTTCCCCATCTTGGAGTTTCATATACCAGTCTTCACACGCACTTTGGGATTCAAATGCAAATAGATATACAAGCACACTCATCCTGAAGTTGTTTCTGAAGGTTCATTGATGTCTTCAGTGTTGTTATCAATCATGTTAAAAAAATTATATGGTAGCTAGCCTGACAAACAATACTCAATACTTTTTATTCAGCATTTTTTTTATTTTATTTTTGATCAAGGTTCTGAAATTTAGATAGTAGAAAATAGACAGCAAATAATGGGATTCTGAACAGAATTAAACAAGCTGAAGCAACAATAAGAAAACATATAAATACAGATGAATTGGTCATATCTTGATATAAATAGAGATGAATTGGTCATACCTTGATATAAATAGAGATGAATTGGTCATATCTTGATATAAATAGAGATGAATTGGTCATATCCTGATTTAAATAGAGATGAATTGGTCATACCCTGAGAGTTGGTTATGCATTGATAGAGATGAATTGGTCATACCCTGAGAGTTGGTCAGACCCTTATATAAATAGAGATGAATAGGTCATATCCTGAGAGTTGGTCATACCCTAGTATAAATAGAGATGAATCGGTCATAACCTGAGAGTTGGTCATACCCTAGTATAAATAGAGATGAAATGGTCATACCCTGAGAGTTGGTCATACCATGATATGACTGACATTTTTGATCCCCTAGGTCAGTAGTTCTCATCCTGGGCCATATGACCCACCAGAAGGCCATCCCATATTTCTAGGGGGCCACGGTAAGATGGTAAAGTACCTTTTTTCCAACTAACTATGATGGGGGACCACATAGGTAAATGAGGCTCTGGAGGGGGGCGCCAAGAGTAAAAAAGGTTGAGAACTCCTGCCCTAGGTTACAAGTTTTCACTCTTATTTCCTTGTGCCAGGTGATGCCATCACCCGTGTGTTACCGGGGCCCGAAAGGGGAGCAAAGAATAGTAACACTGCACCCTACCACGCATGTCGTAAAAAAAGCACTAAGGACTTTGAGGGCATGGGGCTTTTACCCCAGGTCCGTAGTTCTCTTCGCACAGTGGGCATATCACCTGCCAGCCAACCAATCTGATTACTAGGGGGAAACAATGATAAGATTGTTTGGTCTGTTTTTTTCCCACAAAGACGCCACTAGGCGGGGGAAACATAGCGATAAATGAGGCAATTTGGAGGGTTGCCCTAAGACGCCAAAAAAGGTTGTACTGGCCACATACTGCTTTGCCGGTTGATGGCTAAGGATGGAAGAAGAAGAAGAAGGTGATGCCATATCTTTTTCAATTACATTGTATCTCCATACAGGGTGTTGGTGATGGAGGAGTTTGGTGATAGCATTTGCTTCCGCAGACCTGTTAGTGCCAGGCATTGCAGGAGGTGGTGTTCTACTGCATCTTCCTTCTGTCTGTTACAGTGGTTGCAGTATGGTGCATGGTCTGAGGTCACTCTGTGAAAATGCTTGTTTAGGGGTCCATGTCTTGATCTCAACCTGAAAATTGTACTCTCGTCTCTGAGGCTTTAGTTGTTGATGCTATCTCTGGGGTTTGGCTAAGACATTAATGCATATAGCGCTTTTGCACTTGTGCCAGTAGCCCAGTGGTCCATCCACTGCTGTGTGCAGTTGTTGTGTATTTTCCGATGATGAATGATAAGGCTTCCCACATGGCCTGACTCTCAGCATCATAATTTGAGCAGTATGATCCTAAATATGCAGACAGCTGCCTGGTTGTCCTGTCTGGGAATATTATGCATAAATGGTGGCCTTGAAAGCTGACCCGTCTGTGTACACATGGATCCAGTCTTTAGGATAAGGAGTTGATGGTTTCCAATGCATAGAGTTTTAGGGTGTTAGGGTCTGCTGACTTGTTTATTGAATGGCCAATGAGTTTATTCTTTTATCTGGGGCAGTATGGGGATAGTGTTTGGTGGATTGTCAGATACTTTAATAACTTCTGTCTGTCTTCTGGTAGATAATGTTTTGTATTTAGCATTTAACTCTTCCGCTATGAGTATTGGACATTTTTGTTTCAGTCTTGTTTTTTGTGTCCATTTGTTCTCTGTTTGGGTGATTTAGAGGGAAATGTCTATATCTTTCTACTGCTTCAATGATTGCCTTTTCTCTTCTTATATTCAGCGGCTATATATTTGCATCAGTCTCACAGGCTGCTGTTGGTGTTGACCTCATACCCCCACAGATGAAGTGAACAGCCTCGTTTTGTATTCTATTAACCTGGTTACAAGAACTCTCGGATGCTGTTACTTGTAAGGGGAGGTTGTAGCATTATAGATCTGATATACCCTATATAGAGTTGCCTAAGTGTAGCTTTGTCAGCTCCCCAGTAGGTACTTGCAAGTCGCTTGAGCAGATTAGTCTCGGATGCTTTATCTGCAATGTTCTTCATAAATTTATTGAAAGTTAGTTTTCTGTCTAGCTGGACCCCAAGGTATATTAGATTTTCTTTGCAACTGATTTCAGCACCATCAAGAGTGATTTTAAGTTTAGTCCTTGCTAGTTTGTTGCTAAGAGTCAGCTCAGTATAAAAAGTAAGCACAGTCAGGAAATATATAACACAAAAAGAGGGAGTCTTGATATAACCAACACTTCCATGCATATGGATAATGGTTGAAAGGGATGCGCCACATAAAAACATAGCTGAGACTAAAAAAAATGCTGAGGAAGCCTATTTTCAGGTTAATTGATTAGTTTTTTCATGAAACCTCCACTGGATAAGATGAAAAGGGGAAGAACAAGGAATCTACAAAGAAGCACTTACAGGAATGAAGTATTAAGGTTACAGCTGTATTAAGATATGTAAAGTGGCAGAAAGAAACGATTGATGGAGTCATATAGTCACTGACATGTGAACCAGAGGACACAGTACAATATTAATTGGTTGATGTCGAGATCAGGGTGCACTTATGATCAATCCAATAATATACCAGTATAAGTAAACTCGAGTTTTGTGTGGACAGGTATTCATTGAAGTTGCGAAGGAAATTAACGTCAGCATAATTCTTACTTATTCTGAACTTGAGTAGAAGGCTAATGTTAGCCAGATTCTTACTTATTTTGAACTTGATTAGAAGTATAATGTTAGCCAATGTCTTACTTATTCTGAACTTGATTAGAAGTTTAATGTTAGCCAATTTCTTACTTATTCTTAGCTTGATTAGAAGTATAATGTTGGCCAATTTCTTACTTATTCTGAACTTGATTAGATGTATAATGTTAGCCAATTTCTTACTTATTCTGAGCTTTATTAGAAGTATAATTGTGGAAGGATGATATATTTAATGTGGATTTTGAAAGCACAGGCTTCCAGATTTAGTATAAAATAGTAGTGAGATACAGAAAGGTAGGATAGACAGAATCGATGATGGTGATTCTCTTTATGTGACATTCAATAATCAAGATAACAGGTTACTAAGAGACCTCAATCTTTGTTTTCACCTTCGCTGTTGTTTTGGTTGTTTCCTGGTTATACAGGTAGAAAGGACAAAGAAAGGCCTAGGGAAAACTGCTTGCCTGGTATCAGTTTTTTTGTCTCGATTTAATAAACATGTAAATCATACAAATCGAATAAAAAATAACCACATCACACATCTACCATGGTATATAAAAAATACATGCAACAAATCAAATGGAAAAAATAACTAAGCTGTATGGCATCACATACGGAAAGCAAACATGTACTTGAGAAGAAAAAAAACATGGCAAAGAAAAAAAGTGAAAGAAAGAATATGGAACATGCAGTTACACATAGTCAGGACACTGGACAGGACAACACTTCCTCATGAGGGACAGGTATACCCAGTTTGTCGATTGACATTAGCTAACCTAGTTGGCAGCGCAGCGGATTTCTTAGAAGGTGACAAACAATGTCAAATCCAAGTTCTACACTGCTTGTGGAATCTGCTGTAACTAATGTCTACTATCCTGTAACTCTGACAAGAAAAACTATCTCTGGTCAGCCACTGACAAGTAACTGGTGAGGGGGCCAGGAAAAATTATAAATATATCCACTGAATTGCGCTTGATACTCCACTAAGCATTTATTCAGCTCACTGATAAAAATAAATGATGCAAGCACAGTTGAAGAAAGCCTTTGGCTGCGTAGAAAGGTGGGTACTGCTTGTTTGGCTTCCTCTTATCCTTAAATTATAGGCGATGCTAGTTGTTTTGACTAGCAGCAATTCTACCGGCTGTCGTCCCAAAACAGAAAATCTATATCTGAGACTGTCTGAGGAATTGTCTCTCAGAGAAAGTGTCTGAGGGTGTAGGCGACTGTAAAACTAGAATATAGTAATCCACTTCGCGTGTCCAGTTTTCGTTGCTGCAAGTAAAGGATGGATTTAAGAACTCACTTATATACCCAAAATTTGTCCCAGCTATGCTTCTGAAGTCTGTCATGTATTGTACAGGTGGGCATGAATAGCAGCAAAATTAGCCTGTGACTAAGGTGTTGAAAACATTGCTTTTCCCTCGATGCAACAGGATTAAAGAGTTCCCATCTCTCAGTTGACGTGGAGATGTTACTGTGTAGCCGGGCCTCAAAGGGTTACTCCAAGCAAACCAGCGGACAAAAAAAGCATTGCATGACCAGTGGTCTTACTTCGTCTCAAATGGCTGTAGGGAGCACTAGCCAACCGACATCACAGAATGTTCTGTCGGCTAATGTAGAAGTAACAAGAGAACATGTGTTGGGGCATCTTCCAGTGGCTATTAGGATGAGGACTGACACGCAGAAAGTGCACGACATAGTACTAAATTGTCAAGAAATTTAAAATAGGGCGTGGCGTGGACAAAAGCAGATGTAGGCAAAGCACGAGAATTGACAGGCCTGTTGACCAAATAATTCGGTTCTTGTGTGTTTATGTGTTTATTCACCGGCAGATGAAAATTGTTGAAATTTTCAAGCCAAACCGAGCACCGTACTTTTTCTTGACTGAAAAAGGTAGTTTGTGGTTACATTGTCTGCTTTGTCGGGCATTTCAGTTGTCCATCCTTGCCTTTTGACATACGATGCTTCCCCCCGACAGTGAGCTCCCCCCTCCCCCGTTGTTTGGGAGGGCAAGTTAAAAAAAAAAAATGCGTTCCTCATGCATTCTTAGTTGACACAAACTGTGCGTACGCTTACGACAGACCCTTCACTGCCACCCTCAAACCCCCCCCCCCCGTATTTTTTTTAAAGTATATAAACCAATAAAACGGTATTGAATCAGTTCTACAAGTTAACGGTACACAGGAAACAAGGGACGTTTCGGGTTTTACCCTTCGTCAGCCACAGTTACAAACAGGTGACAAGGACAAGAAATACATTTTTTTTTTAAACACGCCTGCCGTTAATTTAAACAGTAAGGGTAGTCACGTAGCAGATTCTGCAGTAGGGGAGTGAAGTGTTATAGACTTCAATGTACTGGGTCCCAGCTTTATGAGGTGGGGTGGCTTGTTCCCTTCCTCGCTACCATTGCCTTCTCTAACTCAAGATCAAAGTCAGGTACCCTTTTACAGCTGGTTAGACTGATGCGTGACACTACCAAGCTTTGAACCCGAAACCCGGTAACTTATTGCGGTAGTGGAGTGTTAGAGACTTCACCATACTAGGTCCAGCATCGAGAGGTGGGGAGACCAGTTTCCTTCCTCGCTGTCTTTTCCTTCCCTAACTCAAAGTTAAGTACCCATTTATAGCTAGGTAGGCTGGAGCTGTGTGCATTCAGACCCGCTAATATTAGGATGCATGTCAAAGTATACAAGACGTTGTAGCCTGGTAATACCCTCGAGAATCATCAAGTGCTACATATATTCTTCATCATTGTGTAGTTTAGAAACATGGACAATGAACAAGCAGTTAGAGGAAAGAATTGAGGCATTTGAGATGGGGATATATAGAGGAGTGGGGTGCGTCTCATGGATAGAGAGGAAAACAAATAAAGAGGTCACAGACAACCTAGGGATGAAAAGATAATTAATGACGGAGGTTAACATTAGACAGTAAAAAATATGGTGGCCTTGTAAAAAAGACACAGCACCTTACTAAAGACCATAATAGAAGGCGGAGTTAAAGGCAAACGTGCAAGGGGAAGCTATTAGTGGAAATGTAACATCAAGAGATGGACAAGAAAGAGTCCATCACAATATTAAGAGAAAAGGCAGAAGACGCCGGAGAGCCATTGCAGCCGATCTAAGATATTGATATGTCTGATGATGATGATGAATAGTCTTGTTGTTTCCTACCCCCCCCCCCCAAAAAATTTAAAAAATTAATTGACAATCATCTTAACAAGACAATTTCGAGAACTACACGTTAAATCGTTGAAAGTATTTAAAAAGAGACATGAAAATAGGTCGTATATCTTTATCATCACTGTCCTACCTTTTTATGCTTAATACATTCATGTGTCATGCTATCACTGTATAAAACATAGCATGTTTTGCTACGGCTTAACGACGTTCCTTAGACCTAAGGGTCTTTTATATTTGGACATGCGCCCTAATATAACTGACTAGGTTGAACGGGATGCGCCTCGCCAAGACGAGGCAAAAATTTTACATTAAAAATTAATAAATAAATAAAAAATGGGCCATGCTGAAAAATGAGCCATGCTGCCACCCCTACCTGCATAATAGACTAACCCACAACCCCTACCTGCGAAATGGACTAGCCCCTCGCAGGCGAAAAAAAAAAGAAAAAAATTGTAAGAAAAAAAATTTAAGAAAAAGTACGGTGCTCGGTTAGGCTTCGAAATTTAAACAATTTTAATCTGCCGGTGAATAAACACACAAGAACCAATAATTCAAATCAACTCGACACGATAATGTTAGCCAATTTCTTACTTTTTCTAAACTTGATTAGAAGTATAATGTTAGCTAATTTCTTACTTATTCTGAACTTGATTAGAAGTATAATATTAGCCTATTTCTTACTTATTCTGAACTTGAGTAGTAGTATAATTTCAGCCAAAGTCTTATGTATTCTGAACTTGAGTAGCAGTATGTGAGATGCAGTCATTATCTTTACTTAGTAGCTGCCTGTGGGATAAAGTTTGTGTAAGAAATGAAGAGACACACATTTTGCCAGCAACCTCGGACATTGACATGTGGCCTTAATGTTATGGCACCTTTTCTTCTTTCCTTTAAGCACCATGGTGTTGGTGACTGTGCCTGTCCACAGTTTCCTGTCCCTAATGCTGTTGATCAGTTCTTTCTTAGTTTTTTTCTTTTAATGCTTTTAAATGTTCAGTATGTTCTGGCTTTGTCATTCGCTATCAGTCAATTTTTCCTGCTATTTCAGTGTATTCTAATTTTATCTTTGAACATGCCAAAAAAACAAACAAGACCCATTCTTCCTAATTTATGTATAATAAGCTTCCTTTTACATTATCAGGACATCTTTGTTCAGTTCTTTTATGTGTAGGTATTTTATTTTCAACTGTATTTAGTAAAGCCAAATCTCTATAGCCTCCAATGATTGTATTTGTTTATTGATTGTTTATGATTTGCTTTCATTTGACATGGTTAAATCAATATAATGCTTAAGAACTGTCTTAGTTTGATTGGCCAAACTTGGCTGCTTTTGATGCTCCTCGTTTTTCTGTAATGCTCTTTTTGTAAGGACTATTTCTTGTTTATTTCTAAGTTGCTTTTGGCTTTGATTAACAACCTCAGCTTTTCTTGAGAAAAGTCCTAAAGTTATGCTGATGCATTGTTAAGGTTGCACTGATGCTTTGTATTTAAACAAAATTTGTACAACATTATCAAAAAATTACTTACTTACTTAGTCGTTCCCCTTCTACCGTGAGGTGTAGAGGTTTGGAAGAGAGAGCGCCAGACTATCCTATCGGCTGTCTTCCTTCTGGCCTGGTTTTATTCTAGTCCTCAGTCCTTCAAAGATTGTCTAATGTCCTCCCAGCGAACTCTGGGTCGTCCTGGAGGTCTGGATCCCTGGCTCTTTGTTTCCCATGCTTGTCGTGGTAGCCAATCTTCTCCCATTCTGCAGACATGGCCAAACCATTTTAGTTGGGACTGTTCTACTTGGGTCTGCAGGCGGTGGGATTTTAGGCCTTGACGTATCGTCTGGTTGTGGACCATGTCTCTTCTTGTTACTTCAACCACCTTCCTCAGATACCTCATTTCTGAGGTTTGGATCTGGCTTTTGTGGGTTGTAGTCATTGCCCATGACTCGGATCCATATGTCAAGACTGGGACATAGGTGGAGCGGTATACAGCCATCTTCGTTTTCTTACCAACCTCTCTCTTGCTGAGGAATCCTCGATTTATGGCCTGAAAAAGTCTCCCAGCTGCAGCTTTTTGAGTGGCCAATTCTTCTTTGATGCCTCCCTTTCAGTCTATAATAGCGCCGAGATATTTAAAGTGGTCGACCTGCTCCAGGACCTGTTCTCCCAGCTTAATTTGATGTCTTCTTTCTTCTCGTGATATCACCATGGATTTTGTTTTAGAGCTGCTTATGACCATCCCTCTCTTCTCCAGCTCTTCCATACTTGCAGGTTGGATTGGAGATGTGCCTCTGATTTAGCAATCAGGGCAACATCATCAGCAAATGCCAGCTCTGAAATACATACCTGTCTCATCTTCCAGTACCCCACTGAATACTTTCTTGTTCTCACCTTACATGCCTTGATAACATCGTCCATGGAGTATGAAAAGATAAGGTGACAGGATATCACCTTGTCTTACACCAGTGGTGGTCCTGAACTCTTCTGACTTATGGTTTGCTGTCCTCACTCAAAAAATTACTAATTGCTTTAAATTCTTAGATAAAATTGAGTCTGCCATTATAACTATAAAAGTGAGTTAAAAGATATAGATTGTATGAGTCAACAGTATGTGGATTTGTGAAAGATGTGGATTGTTTATGAAACAAACTAAATATCAAATGTTCATAGAAGTTTCAGGTTTATTTTATAGAATATGTTTTTATGTTTGTATATTTCATACAGCCAATTAAACAAGTTACTAAAAGCAAAAATGTAACTATAGTATATGTTAGACAAAAGTGTTGGCTTTATTATTATAGCTAAAAACTAGGGATCATGTATTCAAGCATGTTATATTATTGAACTACCATTTTACTGAACTAGATTTGCTTTGGAAGATTGACATTCCTTCTCTGGTTTCTTTAAAACTGTTTTAAGATAAAGAAACAAAGGAAGATTATGAGAATGTAGTTGTACTTTTTCAGCCAGTGTTAATTATAAAGAGTGTTGCTGTTTTACCGTTAATATTTTTAAAATATAACTTTGGAACTATATTTTATATAAAATATTTTCAGTATTTTATTTGTATTTTTTTGTAGTTAATATGTTTAAGAAGTTACCTGAAACAAGTTTTCTTGAAAGTTTGGTTTATCCCAGAAAAAAGTGGGCGGACATTTTTCACTACATCATTTTAGAAGAATCCACCTTGCAGTTTTATTTGCGTTAGTTACCTTTTAAAATAATACAGTAACGAGCATTAAGTTGTATATAGAACATGAAAAATGTGGCTAGCATGTTATTAGTGTTTACAGTTCATTCTAATGTGTGTTGGTATCTTGTCTTATATGTGGTGGTACGTGTAAATGTTTTTTCCCTCTTTAGTGTTATACAACATCTATGTGATCACTGCTGAATGAATCAGTTTATAATAATTGTTATCACTAGTGTGTGTTGATGTTAATCTTTTTTTATTTTTTTAAATTTTTGTATAAAGCTGTTTTGCTGATATTTTAATGTGAAAGCTTTATTCATAAATTGTTCAAGTCTAATTTTTAAAGTTTACTTTTAGTTCACTCTTTTGGCCAAATTGTACATATGTTTTTCATTGCTTTCCTGCATCTTTTAGCACAGATAATTTATTTTGGCTCTACAATTTTATGAAACATTTCTTTGTGTAATTTAGTACTTTAAAGCAGATCACCCTCTCACACTGCCTCCCTCACACTGCCTACCTCACACTCCCTACCTCACACTCCCTACTTACATAGTTTATGTTTGTCTGTCATCTGCTTAATATCTGCCTGTCATTTGACCACATATCTATTTATCTGTTTGTCTGTAATATATCTTAAACTTACAATGCTCTCAGTGAGCAATCTGATGTCTCAAATAATACATAATAATAGTCTTGAAAATATAAAATTAACATTTGAAAGCTTGTCTATAAAATGAATTTTTGAAAACTTGTTGACAAAATTAAAGTTTATAAGCTTGTTTGTAAAATGAATGTTTGAAAACGTCTACAAAATTAATATTTGTAAGTTTGTTTGTAAAATGAAGTTTTGCAAACTTGTCAGCAAAATTAATGTTTGTAAGCTTGTTTGTAATATGAATTTTTTAAAACGTGTACAAAATTATTGTGTTTGAAAGCACGTTTATGAAAAAGAATACTTTAAAAATTGTAAACAAAATTAATGTTCTAAATCTTTCTCCCATGTGTACACTCAGAAGACTCAGAGCTACAGCCTGATCAGAGTGACTCTTCAAGTATTCAAGAACTGTCTGGTCATCCGCATCGGCCTGTCGGTCGTGGTCCACTAATCATCCCTGATTCTGTCCAGCAGCAGCAACAGCAGTTGCAGCACCAAAGAAACAATGCAGAAACTCTGGTGGCTCAAGTTAGTAATCTGTGTTTGAAAAGGTTTTTGTGATGTGAAGTCATAAATATTAGGATTTCTCATGCTGTTTCAAATATGAGGATTTCTCATGCCATTTCAAATATTAGGATTTCTCATGCTGTTTCTAATATTTAGGATTTTTCATGCTGTTTCTAATATTAGGATTTCTCATGCTGTTTCAAAAATTAGGATTTCTCGTGCTGCTGATTCAAGTATTAGGATTTCTCATGCTGTTTCAAATATTTGGATTTCTCATGCTGTTTCAAATATTAGGATTTCTCTTGCTGTTTCAGATATTAGGATTTCTCATGCCGTTTCAATTATTAGCATTTCTCATGCTTTTTCAAATATTAGGATTTATCATGCTGTTTCAAATATTACGATTTCTCATGCCGTTTCAAATATTAGGATTTCTCATGCTGTTTCAAATATTAGGCTTTCTCATTCTGTTTCAAATATTGGGATTTCTCATGCTGTTTCAGATATTGGGATTTCTCATGCTGTTTTAATTACTAGGATTTCTCATGCTGTTTCAAATATTAGGATTTCTCATGCTATTTCAAATATGAGGATTTCTCATGCCACTTCAAATATTAGGATTTCTCATGCTGTTTCTAATATTTAGGATTTTTCATGCTGTTTCTAATATTAGGATTTCTCATGCTGTTTCAAAAATTAGGATTTCTCATGCTGCTGTTTCAAGTATTAGGATTTCTCATGCTGTTTCAAATATTTGGATTTCTCATGCTGTTTCAAATATTAGGATTTCTCTTGCTGTTTCAGATATTAGGATTTCTCATGCTGTTTCAAATATTGGGATTTCTCATGCTATTTCAAATATTAGGATTTCTCATGCTGTTTCAAATATTAGGATTTCTCATGCCACTTCAAATATTAGGATTTCTCATGCCACTTCAAAAATTAGGATTTCTCATGCTGTTTCAAATATTAGGATTTCTCATGCCACTTCAAATATTAGGATTTCTCATGCTGTTTCTAATATTAGGATTTCTAATGCTGTTTCTAATATTAGGATTTCTCATGCTGTTTCAAAAATTAGGATTTCTCATGCTGTTTCAAAAATTAAGATTTCTCATGCTGTTTCAAAAATTAGGACTTCTCATGCTGTTTCAAATATTAGGATTTCTCATGCTGTTTCAAATATTAGGATTTCTCATGCTGTTTCAAATATTAGGATTTCTCTTGCTGGTTCAAATATTAGGATTTCTCATGCCATTTCAATTATTAGCATTTCTCATGCTTTTTTAAATATTAGGATTTCTCATGCTGTTTCTATTACTAGGATTTCTCATGCTGTTTCAAATATTAGGATTTCTCATGCTGTTTCCAATATTAGGATTTCTCATGCTGTTTCAAATATTAGGATTTCTCATGCTGTTTCAAATATTAGGATTTCTCATGCTATTTCAAAAATTAGGATTTCTCATGCCACTTCAAAAATTAGGATTTCTCATGCTGTGTCAAATATTAGGATTTCTCATGCCACTTCAAATATTAGGATTTCTCATGCCACTTCAAATATTAGGATTTCTCATGCAGTTTCTAATATTAGGATTTCTCATGCTGTTTCAAATATTAGGATTTCTCATGCTGTTTCAAAAATTAGGGTTTCTCATGCTGTTTCAAAAATTAGGATTTCTCATGCTGTTTCAAAAATTAGGATTTCTCATGCTGTTTCAAAAATTAGGATTTCTCATGCTGTTTCAAAAATTAGGATTTCTCATGCTGTTTCAAATATTAGGATTTCTCATGCTGTTTCTAATATTTGGATTTCTCATGCTGTTTCAAATATTAGGATTTCTCTTGCTGTTTCAGATATTAGGATTTCTCATACCGTTTCAATTATTAGCATTTCTCATGCTTTTTCAAATATTAGGATTTATCATGCTGTTTTAAATATTAGGATTTCTCATGCTGTTTCAAATATTAGGATTTCTCATGCTGTTTCAAATATTAGGATTTCTCAAGGCACTTTAAATATTAGGATTTCTCATGCTGTGTCAAATATTAGGATTTCTCATGCTGTTTCAAATATTAGGACTTCTCTTGCTGTTTCAGATATTAGGATTTCTCATGCCGTTACAATATTAGCATTTCTCATGCTTTTTCAAATATTAGGATTTATCATGCTGTTTCAAATATTAGGATTTCTCATGCTGTTTCAAATATTAGGATTTCTCATGCTGTTTCAAATATTAGGATTTCTCATGCTGTTTCAAATATTAGGATTTCTCATGCTGTTTCAAATATTAGGATTTCTCATGCTGTTTCAAATATTAGGATTTCTCATGCCACTTCAAATATTAGGATTTCTCATGCCACTTCAAATATTAGGATTTCTCATGCTGTTTCAAATATTAGGATTTCTCATGCCACTTCAAATATTAGGATTTCTCATGCTGTTTCAAATATTAGGATTTCTCATTCTGTATCAAATATTAGGATTCCTCATGCTGTTTCAAATATTGGGATTTCTCATGCTGTTTCAGATATTGGGATTTCTCATGCTGTTTCAATTACTAGGATTTCTCATGCTGTTTCAAATATTAGGATTTCTCATGCTGTTTCAAATATTAGGATTTCTCATGCTGTTTCAAATATTAGGATTTCTCATGCTGTTTCAAATATTAGGATTTCTCATGCTGTTTCAAATATTAGGATTTCTCATGCTATTTCAAATATTAGGATTCCTCATGCTGTTTCAAATATTGGGATTTCTCATGCTGTTTCAGATATTGGGATTTCTCATGCTGTTTCAATTACTAGGATTTCTCATGCTGTTTCAAATATTAGGATTTCTCATGCTGTTTCCAATATTAGGATTTCTCATGCTGTTTCAAATATTAGGATTTCTCATGCTGTTTCAAATATTAGGATTTCTCATGCTTTTTCAAAAATTAGGATTTCTCATGCCACTTCAAAAATTAGGATTTCTCATGCTATTTCAAATATAAGGATTTCTCATGCTGTTTCAAATATTAGGATTTCTCATGCTATTTCAAATATTAGGATTTCTCATGCTGTTTCAAATATTAGGATTTCTCATGCCACTTCAAAAATTAGGATTTCTCATGCCACTTCAAAAATTAGGATTTCTCATGCTGTGTCAAATATTAGGATTTCTCATGCCACTTCAAATATTAGGATTTCTCATGCCACTTCAAATATTAGGATTTCTCATGCCACTTCAAATATTAGGATTTCTCATGCTGTTTCAAATATTAGGATTTCTCATGCCACTTCAAATATTAGGATTTCTCATGCCACTTCAAATATTAGGATTTCTCATGCCACTTCAAAAATTAGAATTTCTCATGCTGTTTCAAATAATAAAACTAATCGTCATGTTTATTTGAGCTCCTTATGGAGCATGGAGGCCACTTCTGCAGCTGGGCCTATTTGACAAAGCCTCACCAAGCAGCCACATACTCTAGCAGTAGTGGTATCTGTGGCAGTTTGTTTAATCACCTTGTATAACATGCCACAGAGGGTGGTAGTCCTATTCTTTATTTGTCTTTTCAGAGACCACAAGGAACCACACAGAGCAATGAAACAAAAAAAGCTGTAATAATTCTGTTAAAAAATCCATTAACTCTTACTATACGTGAGCTAAATCCTCGTTTTTACGCGCTAGTTTAGCTATCGTTACCGTCGCGCGCCACTTCATGGGGCGAGCCGTAAAATTGGTACTAAACCCGCGCCACTTCACGGGGCTTGCCGGATAGTAAGAGTTAACACATTAACTACCGCAAGCCGCTGTCAGCGGCTCACAAAATAATCACATTTGGACCGCAAGCCGCTCAGAGCGCCAATCTAATTTTAGTAATAAAACGAATGAAATATGTACTGAAACACTCTCTGATCTGGTTCGAGATTTTAAGTTGCCACCGGAAAACAAATTCCCAAAGCATGGTTGTTGTAGAACACTGGAAAATTGATATTATGTTCATATTTTTCAGCATTTTGGGTTACTTACCAAATTGTGTAAAACTGTTTACCGTGGCAACTAGTGATAGGACTACAAAAAATGCGTGTACATCTCGTCTAACGGCTGAATAGGATAGAAACGTGTTTCAACAATTGACTGATAGATCTAGCGACGAGGACAAGAGTGAAAACGGTGTGCACATTGATTGAAATTGTGATTTTGATAGAGATGGGGCACAAGCAGTTATAATTGTGAAAATATTGCAAGTCCTCGGCCATCGGAGGGGCGTTAAATAGCAACAATCTCTATTAGAGTTACAACCGGTGTTTATTGTAATAGTACATTCATTTATCTTTAAAATGACGTGTAATTCATACAAATCTGTAAACAATTACGAAAACTACAGCTTACTTTGTGCAAACACCTATTGGATGAAAATGGGAAAAAAATTTAATTCGGCCACAGTGTGTTTTTCAATTCGGTAGTTAATGTGTTAACCAGCAGTTCTAGCTTTAAATCTGGTGATATTTTTAAGCAGACGAAAAAATGAGACAGTAAAAATGTTGACAGACTTCTCAAACTCTTACAGTACATCTTGGCTGCTTTACAAGTAAATGAAAGAATTTATATTTACCAAGAACAATGAATTTTTGATTCAAGTGAAATGAATCTTTTGTTCTTCATCTATCTGAATATTAAGCATCATAATTATTAAGTGATTGTTCCTTCCCTATTTAAGATTTGAGCATCTTTTCATTTATTAGTGTTCATTCCTCTTTGCTGTGTTAAATTTTCTTTGTTAATTTAAAACAAATGTAACAGGGAAGATGAAGAGTGCACACCTATGCACCCTTTACTAAAACCTGCCACTGATATACACATTTATCTTAAGATTTATAATTGCATACACATTTATCTACAAAACACAGTGATCTTCCTTTTTTATGTGTCCTCAGGTTCTCCAAGACGAGGGTTTGAATCGCTGGGTGGACCCACAGTTCTTTCAACGTGAGATTGCAGAAGCCACCAATATGACTCCAGAGGAGATGAATCGTGCTGCAAGGGAGATTATAAGACAGTCACATCAAATGGGTCATAGTTACCATGATAGTGATGTCCCATTTGGCATGCCACATTCAGATGCCTCATCCCATTACAGATGGTTCCCTTCTAGTCCGCAGCAGCAGCAACAGAACTCTTCTGATTCGGTAGACAAACATGCAGTGGTAAATGTGACTTCATTATAGCATTGAGCATGTGGCAAACTAATTCCTCACTAATCTTGGATTGACAAGTGGCCATACATGTTCAGGAGTGTCTTGCATGTGGGTTTTTCCCCCCTATATGCCACAGTTTCTTTCTCAGACATGTTTGAGAGTCCTCAGAACAGATCCTGACACCATCACCAGAACTATCATGCTTTTCACCCTAGAAGGAAAGTGAAAGAGAGGCCTTCCCAAAATAGCTTGGTGGAGAACTGTGGAGGCCGAGATAAAAAGCATGAACCAGAGATGGGGCACAGCATGAAATATGGCCACAGACCAAGCAAAGTGTAGAGAGTCTGCTGCCCAACAAGACACTACTAGACGTGTTGGTCACTGATTGCTTTATAAGCCATCAGCTAAGGACGCATGACAAAGGATATATGAGAAAAAGTATCACTAACAGAGTTTGTAGTGCATCAGTCATATGGCATTTATCATGATGTAGGTATAATTAACATCATTTATGTGATATGATGCACAAAACCATGCATGAAACAGTAACAACATTTTCCAAGCCTGCATAATATTGTAAGTAACGATTGCAGCAGTCACAGCTGTAGCAGCAGATAAACTAATACACTCAACACTGTGTGTGTGTTTGCATTGGTAGTGTTCACATATGAAATCACAGGTTGTGGTTCCTTAACATGGAAAGGTTGAACTGGCCTTAAATCCCCATTTCTTGTAACAATGCCTACTAAAAAAACACATAACTTGTGATGTGCGTTTGCTTTTTGTTGTTCTTTTTTTAAACAAGCATATTAAATCTATGATTGTCATAATTATTGTACAGTCATATTTTTATAACAGTTATATTTATTGTATTTTTCAAGAGAAATACTTTGGCTGACTTTGATGGTGTTTTTCTTAGTGTTTCTTTGCACAGATAAAAAACTGTATTATTTTTTTTTAAAAATAAGCAGCAACATTATATACAATCTAAAGGAATTATTACATTGAAATAATATGTGAATTATTGTGTAATGAACCTTTTGCCTGTAAAATTAAGTGCAAGATTTTATTCCTTTCACATCAGCTCTTACTTTCTTTATGCCATTATGAATTTTTCAGTTATTTCAAAGATTACATTGTTATGTAAGCGTTGACAGTTACAGGAAATACAAATGGGAGCATCTTACTGACCAAAGTTCTGTAATTAGGAACATGGAATTTGTTTTCATGCTGCATGTTATTAAGTGTTTGAGGAAAGGAGGCAAGTATGTTAACGTATACTGTCACATGTATGTCTTACAAAAACAAGTTTTTGTAATATTCCTCTGGCCTTTATTGCTACATTGTTAACTATAATGCCCTTCCTGGCTAACAAATGTCACCCCTAAGTTGAGCCAATCTGGCCAGTCTGTACTGACCTGAAGTTGGCAAAGGACAGATTTTTATGACTGGGTGCTTGCATAGAGTAGAATAGAATAAAATAGAGTAGGAGGAGTGAAATATTAGTACAAGATGACTAATATGAAATTGATGACATGAACCAGAGATTGGAGCCGCGCTGGTGTAATGGTTAAGACGTTGCGCTAGCAACCAGGTTTTCAAGGTTCAAGCCCGGGCGTGGGCATTTGTAGGAGTGTCATCGACCGGGAATTTGACTGAATAACCTGAACGGCTTCTGCAGATAAACCCTCTGTGGATGGAAAGGAGCGAAGCTCCTGATCGGGTTGGAAGGAAAGTCCACTGGCTCCCCAGCCTCACAATGACATGTCATTGGG
Source organism: Oreohelix idahoensis (assembly GCA_024509875.1). NCBI lineage: Eukaryota > Metazoa > Mollusca > Gastropoda > Stylommatophora > Oreohelicidae > Oreohelix > Oreohelix idahoensis. Next base: position 189,925 of record JAMPIV010016928.1, read on the forward strand.
CCAAAAGGGCTGGAAAGCTCGAGTGCCGCTGGTTAGGGAAAAAAAACCCCAGAGAAGTGCCTGTAGAAGAAGATGCTGATGGTAGATAGGACACACACTGAGGAAACCTGTTGGTAACATTACATTACAGTCCTCATTCTGGAGTACCCAAGGCAAAAGAGGTAGAGGGAGACCAAATAACACGTGGAAATGAGAAGTGGAGACAGAAATAACAGGGATAAAGAAGGCATGGAAAGATCTTGAGGGGAAGGCACAGGACAGGAGAACTTGACACAGGACAGGAGAACTTGACACAGGACAGGAGAACTTGACACAGGACAGGAGAACTTGACACAGGACAGGAGAACTTGACACAGGACAGGAGGACTTGACACAGGACAGGAGGACTTGACACAGGACAGGAGAACTTGACACAGGACAGGAGAACTTGACACAGGACAGGAGAACTTGACACAGGACAGGAGAACTTGACACAGGACAGGAGAACTTGACACAGGACAGGAGGACTTGACACAGGACAGGAGGACTTGACACAGGACAGGAGGACTTGACACAGGACAGGAGGACTTGACACAGGACAGGAGGACTTGACATGAATTTGTTGAAAAGCTAATGCTCCTTGAAGAGCTACAGGATACTTGTGATGGTGGTGATGAATGAACTTAATAGATTGTGGGAATGATAAAATATAATAGCAATATAGATTGTGGGAATAATGGAATATAATTACAATCATTATGACATCCTTTGAAATGTGAAATGAACAAATAATTGATCATGCAGGTCAAGGTTGTGAAAGAAATAGAAACAAGAGCTAATTCTTCTTGTCCTGTCATATTTTGCTTCTCCACATGGTAAATATAAAGAATTAAAGCGGCTCATTCTCTTGTTCTCCGTATGTTTCCTAGTCCAATGACAGCTCCTCTTGCTTTTTGTATTCTTATTTTGATATCACTGTCTGTCCCTCCAACTTTGTCTATATTACTTCCAAGATATGTGTACGATTCTACATCTTTTAGTGGTGTTTCTTCAAGTTCAACCTTGTTATCATTTCTTGCATTTATTCTCAAAATCTTTGTCTTTTCCCTGTGTATTTTCAGGCCCACTTGTTGTGACCTCTCATCGAGAATGTTCATTTTCTCTTGCTTCTGATTATGGTTATGGGACAGAAGAGCCAAGTCATCTGCAAAATCCAGATCATCAAGCTGTTTAGTCAGATTCCGCTGGATTCCATTTCTGTTGTGTGATGTCGATGTTTTCATAACTCAATCTATTGCTAGTAAGAAAAGAAATGGAGACAAGAGGCATCCCTGTCTCACTCCCGTTCTAATCCTAAATGGTTCTGTAAGTTGTCCTTCATGAAGAACTCTACATGTCATATCTTCATAGGTCTTCTTTATTAAGTTAATGATCTTCATGGGAACTCCATAATGCCTCATCAATTTCCAAAGCGATTCTCTGTCTACACTGTCAAATGCCTTGTCAATAGTCCACGAATCCGATGTATAGCGGTGAATTCCATTCCAGACTTTGTTCACCTATTATTCTCAATGTGGCTATCTGGTCTGTACAGGATCTGTTTTGTTGAAAACCTGCTTGTTCATCTCTCAGTTGCTTGTCTATGGACTCTTTTAATCTCTCAAGGATGATTCTGTTTAATACTTTTCCTGGCACTGATAGCAACATTATTCCTCTATAATTTGTGCACTATTGTAAATTTCCCTTCCTAATGAACTTAACCAGATAACCTTCTTTCCATTCTGCTGGTATTTCCTCTCTCTCCCAGACTTTGCCAAGTAGTTTGTATAATATCTCTGTAGAGGAATCAATGCCTGTTTCAATGACCTCTGCTGGAATTCCATCTGAACCAGCTGCTTTTCCATCATTCAGAAGCTTTATGGCTTTTTTTATTTCTTCTCTGCTTGGTCGTTTACAGCTGATTTGTAGGTCCTCTTCTGCTGGCTGGATGTATGGGGGATTAGTTGGAGATGGTCTATTGAGAAGTTCCTCAAAATGTTCTGTCCATCTCTTCATTTGTTCTTGTATATTTCTAAGCAATTTTCCATTCTTATCTTTTATGAGACCATTTGCTTGCTTATATTTCCCTGTTAGCTTCTTTGTGTTGTTTTCAGGTACCTCATATTTCCTTTGGCTGCAGCTTCCTTTGCTTCCCTTGCCAACTCTTCAGTATACTTCCTCTTGTCTCTTTTGATGTTTCTTCTTATTTCTTTGTTTGATTGTATGTATACTTCATGAGCTTTCGCTTTGGTGCTTCTGGTTTTGCTTCTGTTTAAATCTGCTTTCTTGTTTTTCCTGTCTTCTATCTTACTAATGGTTTCTGTTGTTATCCATGCTTTGTGCTGATGTTCTCTTTTTCTCAGTACTTCTTCACATGTCTCGTTCCATATATTTTTTACTTGTTGCCAGTGGTCTTCGGTATCTGTTTCATCTTCCAGCTGTTGGAGTACTTGGTATTTGTTGGATACTGTGATAGAAAACCTTTCTCTTATTTTCTGATTTCTTAGATATCCCACATTATACTGATGTCTATAGCTATATACTGTTGTAAATTTCTTGAGTTTTAATTTTGTTTTAGCCAACAGAAGATGGTAGTCTGATACCACATCTGCTTCTCTACATACTTTTACATCATGCAATAAGTCTTACTTATGCATATATGATCAATCTGATTCTCAGTTCTGTGGTCTAGTGATATCCGTGTTGCTTTTTGTATTCTTTTATGTGGAAATATTCTTCCTCCTATAGCTAGGTGATTTGAAGCACAGAAGTTAGCTAATAGTTCCCCATTAGTGAGTGTCCTTTCTATCTACAATTTTTGTTATTTCAGAATTTTTGTTTCATTCTTTGTTACAAACTTTCCTAAATGGGTACTTGTGTAAGTATTGAAATCAAATGAAAAGTTCACCAATGTGTAACTTATGACAAGAACCAGACAGGTGCCAGTGGAACAGGAAATGATAAAAAGATGCAAGCGATGGATAGAAAGAATACACAGTGAGGAAATCTGTTGACAGCATAACAAGGCAGTCATTGTTCAGGAATCCTCAGGGTAAGACAGGTATAGGGAGACTGAAAAACACATGGAGAAGAGAACTGGAGACAGAAAGAAAGAATAAATAAGACTTGGAAAGATCTTGAAGGGATGGTACAGGACAGACAGACTAGGAATGTATTTGTTGCTAGCCTATGCTGAAGGATAAAGATGATGGGGATGATGATTTGATTCTTTCCATAAATTCTGCATTTGTTATCATTCCAGTCCACTTTAATCTTTCTAGTTTATGTAAGTAGCCAATCATGAACATCTTAACATTTTATTCTTCTTGCTGTCCATGTTTCAGAGCCGTACAATAGTATTGACTTGACATTTGAGTTAAATATTCCTCTTTTCGTGTAAATCTTTGTCTATACCATTTAATCTTTCTAGTTTGTGTAGGTAATGAACTTCTTAACTTCTTATTTATCATTCATGCTGCTGTCCATGTTTCAGAGCCATACAATAGTATTGACTTTATGCAGAACTTGGTGCATATATACCTGGGATGGAAGAGTTGCATGTACTTAAACTAGATTGGTTATAAAGATTGGAATGGTTCCGTACACACTAACTGGTTATGGTTGCCTTCATATTCTGGGATAAAGTGATTGTATTTACACCCAAATGATCACACGTACTTGATTTGATGTGGTTGGTATAGTTAATTATATATATTTGATGTGGTTGGTATAGTTAATTATATATTTGATGTGGTTGGTATAGTTAATTATATATTTGACTTGAAAAACTGCATGTCTTCAAAACAAAGTGCTTCTTTTTTTGTTTTGTTTTTCTTCAAATTTTTGTATAATAATTATTTTTGCAGTGTTCATACGTGCATTCTGAACTGTTTTATTATGCATGTGTCCTAATCGTTATGTTTGTTTCACATATAGAGGAAAGTGATACTGTAAAAACACTGTCATTTTGTGTGTGTGTGTGTGTTTCTACCACAAATGCCTGAAATGTTTTTTTTTAATATAAATTATGTAATATACAAATATTTGTATATGTGTTAAGCTGCTACTGTAAGAATTGATTAATCATATCTGACTTCTTTTTTTTTAAAATTCAACCTCACAGTTTCCTTGTACATTTTACCAAACTTGAGTATAGAAAATGAAAGAAACTGTATTGTACTTGTAATTTGTTCTTATTTTAAGAAACTGTCAGTCTTTTAAGTATTCTGTTGATTCACAATTGAAGTGCTCTGCCTTTTTGTTTTTAATTTTTTTGCATGGACAAATTCCAAGCCTGTTTTTTCCCCCCTTTTTTCAACAATTATTAATAGTAGTGGTCATTAACAATATATATTTCTGTGGTTCTGAAGCTTAATTGTCTTTACTGTTTGCATAGATGTAGTTGGTTTTTGTTGCTTTGTGTTAGTAATTAGATGCTGAAACCCCAGGCTGAGTTAAACACTGAATGTTAATTTGCCTGCGCTTAAGTGAAAGATAGCTGCATGTATCATGTTTATTTGTCTCATCTTCTGCTAGCTGGCATAGGGTGACTGTGTATCTCCACATCTTCTGTCCATGTTGTGCTCTATCATTTTAGTACTATCGTGCCGTATAACTAGTTTGTCTAGTATATTTTCCCTTTCGACAATTCTTTTTTGATCCCTCTTTCCATTATACAACAAAGGAATATCCAAGAAAAAGATTAATACTGGATATGAGACAATGGGATATCCAAGAAAGAAATGAGGACAGGATACAAGGCAAAGGGATGTACCAGAAAAAGATGATGAGCAGGATACAAGACGAAGGGATATCCAAGAAAGAAATGAGAAGCAGGATACAAGATAGATGGACTGTTCATGAAAAATATGAGGACAGAATACAGGACAAGGGAAAGTCCAAAATAAAGATGGGGACAGAATACAACACAAAGCAGTGTCCAAGACAATGGGGGTCTGTCCAAGACTAAGATGAGGACATGATACAAGACAATGGGGGTCTGTCCAGGACTAAGATGAGGACATAATACAAGACAATGGGGGTCTGTCCAGGACTAAGATGACATGATACAAGACATTGGGTTGTCTGTCCAGGACAAAAATGAGGAGATGATACAATACATTGTGTTGTCTGTCCAGGACAAAGATCAGATGATACAAGACATTTGGTTGTCTGTCCAGGACAAAGATGAGGACATGATACAATACATTGGGTTGTCTGTCCAGGACAAAGATGAGATGATACAAGACATTGGGTTGTCTGTCCAGGACAAAGATGAGATGATACAAGACATTGGGTTGTCTGTCCAGGACAAAAATGAGGAGATGAAACAAGACAGTGGGTTGTCTGTCCAGGACACAAATGAGGAGATGATACAAGACAATGGGGTGTCTGTCCAGACAAAGATGAGATGATACAATATATTGGATTGTCTGTCCAGGACAAAAATGAGGAGATGATACAATACATTGGGTTGTCTGACCAGGACAAAGATGAGGAGATGATACAAGACAAGAGAGCATCACAGAAATCAATGACAGCATAGAAATAGACCTGAGAGAGCTAGGAATTTAAAACTAAAGAGAGATCAACAAGAATAGAGAGGGGTAGAAATGGTATGTTCATGTGCAAAAAGCCTTTAGAACCTATGGCCATCTACTTGCTCGTGTTTAGATGTAGGATGTCTGCCTGCTTGCTTGTTGTAATAGAGTTTGAGACTGATGTGTTTATCTTCGTTATTTTGATTGTTAGAGTAAGCTGAATGTGCTGTGGAACAATATCCAGTACGTGAGTAGATAGAAACTAGAAACTTGTGATGTAAAATATCATTCCAAAGCAGGTGGAATTTTGGTCTTTCAGCATCTAATGTGGCACACATCATATTTTAAAAATCTTGACCAATGTGATTGGTCATTTGTCACACTCATCACTATGGTAACCGTCTCAGTCACTGATATTTTCACTTTTTGATTAATATGCCTTCATTATTTAACTAACTTTGTGACTCTTTATTATTGTTTTGTTCAGTGTTACTGTTGCCAGTTGTCATGTGTTGTTATCATCACAGTTTTTTTTTTGTCCAAGATGTGCCTCTATCCAGCTGGTCTGGACATTTGCTGAGGCTGAATTTTTTTCTAACAACTTGCTGAGGCTGATTTGTGCACACTAAATGCTTATAAATTCATCAAACTTTTTTCTCATACATTCATACAGTAATCAGCTGAGGCTGAATTTTTCTGACATTTCCCTGAGGCTGATTTATGCACACTAAACTTTATTTCTCATACATTCATACAGTAATCAGTTAAGGCTGATTTATGTGCACTAAACTTTTTTTTCTCATACATTCATACAGTAATCAGTTAAGGCTGATTTATGTGCACTAAACTTTATTTCTCATACACTCATACAGTAATCAGTTAAGGCTGATTTATGTGCTGTGGCTTACAAACTAACAGCTTGCTGTGGCCCATCTGTGCTGACTAAATTTCTCATTAATTCATCCACTATTTGTCTTATATTATAAATATTTATAAAGTGTGATTATGTAAGTCACAACAATAACAATGCAACAGTTTTTTTTTTTTTTTTGCTTATTGAGGGGAAAATATTGCTGATATTTATGCATATGATGTTGGAGTATGTTTTTTTGCATTATGTATGATGAAGTGACTTGCTAGGTTCTTATATGGGGTAAACAGATAATAACTTTGATTTCCTATATAGGTGAATAGGACACACATTGAGGTTTGATAGCAAAGGCACATCCCCAGAAAATTGACCAAAAAAACACATGGAGAAGAGAACTGGAGATAGAAGTGTGATGTGGAAAGAATGAGGCTAAGAAAATTAGATCTAATAGAAACCTCAAGACCTTTGTCAGGGACAGACTAACAAAAACAGGAGGGAAAGAAAGGGAGAAATAAATGAAAAATAAATAATAATTCCTGATGAAGGCCTTGTGGCTGTAAGACTGGCAGTATTCTTTGTCCTAGCAAGATGTATGATTGTTAACCCCACTGTTTACCATGTATTATTGTTAACCCCACTGTTTACCATGTATTATTGTTAACCCCACTGTTTACCACCAACTTACTGTAATCTTCCTCATTTTCTTAGACTCTTCTACAAATGCATAAAATATAAGATTTAAACAGGTTGACCAAACTGTGAATAGGACTAAACAATGTCTGACAATGGTTTACAGCATTCATTCATATTGCATTCACAGCTTCAGTACATTACAGAAACCTGTGAATTCAAGTATTGTTTTGATTTACAAGTATTACTATGAATTTATTCATAAGGATATATGTATACAGATAAATTATTATAAAAGTGTTCACAGTTTTAATACTTATAAATTATGTGAGACAATTTTTGATATCCAAATAATAATTGAAGATTTGTTTTGGTTATTTTAGCACAAAAAACTGTATTCGTTGTGTTTTTAGAATCATGCATGTAATGAGTGAATAAATGTTGTTGAATTTAGAGTCAGCATCAGTGGCGCCACCAAACACTTATCTGACAGCAAGGATTGACTTGTTTTAAATTAGAGAACATTAAATTACTAGAGAATAACTTAACATTTCTACATAAAAGAATATAGGAAATATAGGAATAAAGGCTTATACGTTAGTAATAAAATTTCATTTAGGTGGACCATAATTTAGTATTATCTTACAGCTTCTTTAGTTTTATCGTTATCTTAAATCTTCAGCAGCATCTTCTGACCTCGAGCAAAAATTCTCAAGGGTCTACTATTCTCATCATTTGACATATTAACAAGTGACAGTTACAAAAATAGTCTCCAAGACCTTTTAGACTACACTCACATATTGTTTGCATTAAACTCAGATTACTAAATGTATATGACCATTTTGCCAAATCTACATAATTATTAACTGCTGTCCTACTGGTTAAATACTGGCCAAAAATTCATTCCTTTTTTTCGCTCCTTATGGAGCATGGAACCACCACTTCTGTTAGTCCCCTTGCAGGAAGCCTGTCCCAGTTATTATCATGCTCTTGTAATGGTGGTTTCTGTAGCAGTGTGTGTTACATGATGAAGTCACCGGGGGCCCCCCTCCCCCATACATAACTTCATATTACTTGCCTCGTACAACATTCCTGAGAAAGTAATAGTCCTATTATGTCTCATCCAAAAATAACAATATTATAAATAACATTAAAGTCGTTGTCTCATACATTTCTCTCTTTAGTTGATTTCGGTACTTCATTATCCTCTCCCTTTTTGTCCTCCCTTATGGAGCATGTATCTTCTACTGCAGCTAGTCTATTTATAGGAAGCCTGCAAGCAAGCATTCATGTGCTGTTGTTGTGGTGGTTTTTGTAGCAGTTTATTTGACATAAGGTTGCCAGCCCCAGCCAGCACTGCCCCCATGTTAGCTGCCTCTTATGACATGCTTAATGGAGCTGTAGTTCTATTCTGTCTTTTGTCTGGCCAGAGACCACAAGGAAATCTGCAGGGTTGATTGGACTTAGTTGTTATAATAGCACAAGACAAATATATGACACTGATCCATGTCAGATTAGCTTACGTCACACAGTCATACACTTTTCTTTGGTTATATATTGTGTGTTTGTTTGCTGGACATGCACTGAGTGAACTTTTTGTATATTTGAAATGTCTGTGTAGTTGTTTGTTTGTAAGTCTGAGATTTTGCTTCCTCAAACAAAAGATAAATAAATAAACTCCTCTTCTATCAAATGATTTATTACTAGTGAAGAAATCACCTTAAATTTAATTAACTCTTAAAGGAGGAAAGGAATGATACTGACCACATCACCCCTAGTGTGCGATGGTCAAGAAAATATAGGCCTAACACCATATTCCCAATATGCCTCAATGGGCGTGTAACAGGATCCTTTACCTTTACCTTTTACCAAAAGGAGGAAAGGCCAGTATTCTGGGCCAATTTTCCCAGGATGTTTTTGTTCTTTAACTAGGGTTACTGAGTGTCTCACACTTTTCCAACCACATTGAAGATGCCTTGGTATTATCTACACTGTCGATCTAGGCTTTTCTAGTGGCTTTTCTGCCATTCTGAAACGTGTTGAGTTGAAGTCATGAGCTTCAGTTTATCCAGCTTGGCTGGAATTTAAAGGATCATCACATCTGGTCCCAAGCTAGGATGACGAAGCTCGTGGCATACTGTGCATTCCCTGCCATCTAAGGGGGCTCTCCAAATATGCAGAGTTAAAATATTGTTCTCTGGTTCTGGGCTCTCCCAAGGAATTGTTATGTCCTACACAGCCACCTCTCAGCTTCCCCTGCCCATCATGAAATTCTCCTGCATGCAGCCAACCAGGTAAAAGCCAGAGTTACATCTGGGGCTCAAGCGACTCCTTCATGCTTAATTTGCAGTGCTGGGTTCTCAACATTTTTCACCACAGGGGGGATCCATGGAAGTGTGGATTATTTCAAGATTCAATGATTAACCTCACAGACAGAGGTTCACTTCCACATCTGAATACTGTAGCATTGTACTTACCTGGAGGTCATATAAGAATGACTCCAGCCAGGTGCTAGTGATGAGTTGCATGCATAATTTTCCCAGGTGCTAGTGATGGGAGTCCAGTTTTCGGGGCCGTTATATTTGTCTTAAGTTTTTGTTTTATTGTGTCCCAATTTTATATTTGATAAATTCTCATTCAGTTTCATTTACAACTATGTATAACATTACTATACTTTTCTTTTTAACTTGGAAAGAACCAACCCTTACAAATCAACACAATATGAAAACTCAACACAACAGGAACTTCTTTGCATCAAGTATGGAAAAACTCCCACATCATTTAAGAGTTAATACTGGTGACTTGAATATCTAATTATACTACTCATCTTTATGCTTGATTTTCTCAGCACATGTTATTCAGCATATTTTTTTCTCCAAAAACTGGTTTTCGCCTAGTTATCAAATTTTAATGATGCTTGTGATATGGTAACCCAATCCATTCAACTAATGATACAGATAACCAGGATGTGAGATGATACCATTAAATTAAACAGCATAAGGGGTATGACTTCACAATTGATATGGCTGCAGCCTCATAAAAAATACTGAATGTTCTTCTGCATGGAGCATGTTTATTGTTAATACTACATTCAGATGTGAGTGCCTTTTTGAAGAACTAACCTGAGTATTAGATAAACTAGTTTACTTGTAGTTTAGTTCATTTGGTAAAGAAAACTCCATACAGAGTATTACAACAGGAGGTAATATGATCATCGGATGTTTCCCCCCCCCCCCCTCCTCCTTCTTTCTTTCTTCCCCCATCAGACAGGGTTTTTCCTGCCCTCCTTTATCCTTGACACTCACAGAATGTGATCTGCTTCTTCTTCGTGACTTCTGTAGGTTTCTGACATTTTGAAGTTCTGTACTGTAAGCATGATTCTTGTAGTTACTTGGGTATCTGACATTTTGAAGTTCTGTACTGTAAGCATAATTCTTGTAGTTCCTTGGGTTTCTGACATTTTGAAGTTCTGTACTGTAAGCATGATTCTTGTAGTTACTTGGGTTTCTGACATTTTGAAGTTCTGTACTGTTAGCATGATTCTTGTAGTTACTTGGCTTTCTGACATTTTGAAGTTTCTTGCATTTCTGACATTTTGAAGTTCTGTACTGTAAGCATGATTCTTGTAGTTACTTGGGTTTCTGACATGTTGAAGTTCTGTACTGTAAGCATGATTCTTGTAGTTACTTGGGTTTCTGACATTTGAAGTTCTGTACTGTAAGCATGATTCTTGTAGTTACTTGGGTTTCTGACATGTTGAAGTTCTGTACTGTAAGCATGATTCTTGTAGTTCCTTGGGTTTCTGACATTTTGAAGTTCTGTACTGTAAGCATGATTCTTGTAGTTACTTGGGTTTCTGACATGTTGAAGTTCTGTACTGTAAGCATGATTCTTGTAGTTATTTGGGTTTCTGACATGTTGAAGTTCTGTACCGTAAAGCATGATTCTTGTAATTACTTGGGTTTCTGAGGAGGTAAAGAAAGAATACGATTACTGCTCCCTTGATCATGTCATACGAGGTAACATATGAAATTGAGCATGGAAGTGGCTCATCATGTTAGTTTCAGAATTCACCACTGCAAGACCGTATGAATGCTTGGGTGCAGGCTTCCTGCAAAGAGGGTAGCAGCATTGGATGCTCTATACTCCTTAAGGAGCAAACAAGAAAGATAATGATGATAATTAAGTCATAGGACAGTTGATTTATCCACAGTTGATTTATCCACAGTTGATTTATTCTTACTCACCATTAAGTTCATCTTTGCCAAGCCATATATTCATATTCTTATTAATCCTCTGCCCTCTCAATGAAGATAGTACCTTCATTGAATCTGTCCAGTGGGTTTTATTCTAAGCCAATTGTTTCACTTCTCCCAATTCATTTTGCTGGCTTTAAATTCCAGTTCAGAGTTCACAGCCATATTGTGCATGGTCAGTGTTCACTGCTTGCCTTGATAGTTTCCCTTTTTCTGCATACCTTGTGATTTCTAGTCTAATGACTTTCTATGCTGCCTTCCTGACCTTAAGTAATAGAGTTCCCAATGCCACCATCAGCCCATATAACAAATTCAGCTTTATTTACAGAAATTCAGTATTTCAGCCTGTCTTTAGAGTTTAGAGCTTAAACATCAGTACTATATTGGTTTTTGACAGTCGTTTGATGAAATTATTTTTTAGGGTTGAGGAATTTTAGAGTTTCAATTGACATCTCCAGATATTGATTGATTTTCTCTTTTCAAACCTACTTATACTGCAGGTATGACACATCAGCGTGCTTGAGTTATCTCTTTGATCCTGACTTACCCACATGGTCAGCCGACTCCTGAGGCGAGCAGTTACCAGCTGCATTTTGTTGAAAGTCAGAGTCCTTGACCTCTGAACCTGCCAACATTTAGCATAATTTGTTTATGCTTGCCCTTGTAGAGTAATGTGACTGACAGCCTTAAATTGTTGATGTGAAAGTCCAGACAATGATTTTTTTCTTACATCAATGACCTGGCTTTTGTTTTTCCCTACATCAACATTTAGGTTATTATAGCACACCATGTTTGATGTTCTTGTGTACAGTCTATGACAAAAGGTGTTTTTGGATTTTGTAAAAAAGAAAAGATGTTTTAGGTTTTTGAACTGTAGAAGATAGGTATATGTAACAAATAGGTGTTTTAGGTTCTTGAACTGTAGGAGATAGGTTTATGTAACAAATAGATGTTTTTGATTTTTTTTTAAACTGTTGCAGATAGCTTTATTTAACAAATAGATGTTTTGTGTTTTTAAACTTTAGGAGATAAGTTTATGTAACAAACAAATGTTTTTGAACTGTAGGAGATAAGTTTATGTAACAAACATATGTTTTAGATTTTTTAACTTTAGGAGATAAGTCTATGAAACAAACAGGTGTTTTAGGTTTTTGGAACTGTTGGAAATAAGTTTATGTAACAAACTGATGTTTTAGGTTTTTGAACTGTAGGAGATAGGTTTATGTAACAAATAGATGTTTTCAGTTTGTTTTTAAACTGTTGGAGATAGCTTTATTTAACAAATAGATGTTTTATGTTTTTGAACTTTAGGAGATCAGTTTATGTAACAAACAAATGTTTTAGGTTTTTGAACTTTAGGAGATAAATTTATGAAACAAACAGGTGTTTTAGGTTTTTGGAACTGTAGGAAATAAGTATGTAACAAACAGGTGTTTTAGGTTTTTGAACTGTAGGAAATAAGTATGTAACAAACAGGTGTTTTAGGTTTTTGAAAAGTACGAGATATTTAAAGTGTCAGGATTATCTGGCAAGAAGGTGTTGGAAGCTTGACTTTTGTATTGATAAAAAGGTGTTTTGAGATGTTGAAGTTTATTTGATAAAAGTGTTTTTATTTTGAGGCTGTATCACAAGAAGGCTTTTATATTTTTAAGGCTTGAGATCTATTTGATCTGAATGTGTTTAGTGTTTGAAGTTTAAGCAGTAATGAGGTATTAAAATGCAAGGTATACGTGATTTGAGGTTTGCTATGATATCCTTTTAACATACATGTCCAGCGTGTGGTTTTATAATTAGATCAAGTATGATTATTTGTATATCCAGTCATTATGACTTGTGTGTGAAAACATAAAGAAAACTTATGACTAATTTTCTTTTTTTTAAGTTGTGTTTAAATTGTCTCTGTAACAAAAAGTTTAGCTCTCACTACATTTACCTTATTTTTATCGTTATTCTTATTAGTTCATCATTTAATAACATAGCTGGTGCTGGTGGACTCTAGAACCATTCTAATGCAGAAAATGTTGCTGAATAGTTAATTAAGATTACACAGTAATTTCAGGAAGTTGATTTTCATAGCTCTCTTTTCTCTGCCAGATTTTGTTAAGTTATTTGCTGAGTATTAATGTCAATGTGTCTGTCTGTGTTTGTCTGTGCTTTGACTTCTGCTGCCAGAATACCTTTCTGACCTGCAGTTTTCTCATCATGTGGAAGCCTTATGGATTTCTTGATTTGACTTATGGCTATATGGTGTGAAATATGTGATTTACATCAGATGAAGTGAATTATCTGTTCGGGATTATTTGATCCATCCAGGATTTATGAATAGCCCCTATCTTCATTTAAACGTATGACTTGAAAACATCTTTTGGATTATAGACTGTCACAAAACATAAAGTGGGAGTATTATTCTAAGATGTGCACAATTGTCTCAGATAGATCGTGGTTCCATAGATGTTTTGTGAATAAAATTTACCATTGATGTTACATGAAGTTAGCAGTTTGGTAGTAATGTAGACTAGGTTTTTTTTCCCCTTAATTCTCTTATTTGTATGGCTTTGGCAGTAAATGTCTCCTACAGAACCCAACAATATTTTCCCATAGTTAACCAGCCCTTCTGCCAGCCAACAGTTTTTTATCTAGCTTTTTGAAGTGTGCAGATTCATGCCTGGTGTATGTTGAATAAATAAGAATGTACCAAAACATTACAAACATTTCACAAGCAAAAAAATGCAGAGTAGTGCATATGTATGTATAAATATATGAAAAACTTAACATAAACATTCGCCCAACATAATAAAAAATAACAATGTAAACTCAAAGCATAAACAGAAAAGAAAAATAAATATGTCGTATATTCCGATTGTCTATCAGCAACCCCATCTAACTCCCAGGGGTCTCTGAAGCAGGAATAGGACTACTGCTGCCTCAAGCATGTCATATAAGGCAACTAGTGTGGGGTTGTTCATGAGGCTGACAACATCATCATGTAAAACACATTGCTACAGGAACTACTGTTACAAGAGTATGAATATACTTGGTGCAGGCTTCCATAAGGAGCAAAAAGGAACATAATGATAATGTCTACCAACACACCAGATCTGCACCATTTTTTTTTCCTTAGAAATACATGAGGAGAAGACAGTTGTGAGTTCTGAGCATGTCTCATAAAGTATATTCAAATTTTTCTTTGCCGGTCAAGCATGCCTAATAACATAAAGTTTTCTAGCTTTTAGAAATCACCCCCCCCCCCATCCACACCTACTCACACACCACTGATCCACCAAATATTCAACACATCCAGCTCAGTTACATCACACCCAGTAGACACATTCTTGGTTATTTCAGTTGAAGTACAAAATGTGGATAAAAGATACAGTAAAACAAAACCTTCAAACCCCTCAAAACACTTTAGGGTAAAGAGAGATAAAAATAGGAACACAGAAGGGGATACACCATAAACACTACAGACATTAGACAACATCACAACAAAAAAAAAAAAAAAAAGGTAACAGATCCCGTTACACGCCCATTGAAGCATATTGGGAATATGGTGTTAGTCCCATATGACCATCGGCACACTAAGGGTGAAGTGGTCAGCATCACACTAGCCGCCTTAACCTTCCCAAAGTTGCTCTGGTACCCAATTCATGAGGCTGGGTCGACCCCAGAGCCATTTATGGTCTAAAAAATCCCACCTCAATTGGGGATCGAACCATTGACCACTGAGCTAGGAAGTACATCATGACAAATGGCAGAGAAATCGATGCCTGGAAGAACCAATACAAGAAAAACAACCAATGTAATATGCTATTTAGAGTATAGATCATGATATACCCAAATTATAAATCACATAGGGTATTCCATGCATAAGATAAACACCAGTTTTCATGTGCATGTACCAAAAACCAAACTAATTGGACAGTTACGATCAAAATTATCTGTGTCTAGGTATACACCATTTTATGTGCTCTCGACCATAAGACCACATGCAAAATTTGAAGCAAACTGGAAAGCACTAACATTGTTCAGAGTCATGACAGTTTAGCAGTTTCAATTTCCTGCCATCATACATCATGATAATGGAAACAAAACCAAGAGCTGCATTTTAGAAAATATTGAAAACACCATCTTTATTTTTTTTTATTTCTTCTTCCTTATATTTGATTTATTTGAAACACCATCTTTATTTTTTTTTTAAATCCTTATATCTGATTTATTGAAAAAATGCTTGCTGTTGTGAACACCTTAACGCCTTGCGAGACTGTGAAGGCATCAGATTGGTCTACTAGGTATAAACTTGTACACAGATGCCTGCATATGCGTATGTACAATCTTACATACATAGACTTCAGCACAGTAATGTATGTAGCATAACTCAAGGCTGTGCCTTATGTGTGTACCCAATATAATTTGATCTTTTTATTCTTGTTGGCCTTGTCACTCCACACAGTTTTGTCATCAACTGTCTATTAATTCCATTTTCATAACCTGAGATCATTATTTCAGAGTTGTGATATTTACACAGTGTGTTTATTCTCATTCATTCTCTTGATCTAAGTGTGTACTAACAGTTGCGTAGGGCAGTTCTGCTTTAGTTATGTCATGGTGAAAAATGCACGAGGGTGTCCACAAAATCATGCATGTTAGGGAAAGTAACATTTTTTTTAATAAGGCCAAATTATTTATTAAAATTATAAATTCATCTTACCAGTGTCAAAAGGTGTTTTGGAAGATTTCTTTGACTGCAACATATCTGGGCTGACATGGTTTTTGTGTTCTCAGATACAATGTTGGACTTAATACATAATGTTTACAACAGTAAACTCATAATTTCAGATATTCACTGACAACAAATATAGGATGGAAGTATGGGGACTGTAGTCTGCTCACACACAATAAATGGTATTCATATGTTGTTTTGTGTTCAGTTTTTTCTTTTATTCTTTTTAAGAACAGCTTTAGAATTGTCTGAAATTGAAAGAAAAAGCATATTTAAATTAAATACTTCCCTAATTTGCAAACTTTGTGGAAACCTTGTATTATATTGTTTTTTCAGATCACTCACATTACAATGGTTCTTGCTTAAGAATTTCCCCCAAATGGACTGCTACTTTTCCCATTTTTAAAGTGAGAAAACATGTAAAAATACCAAGATGATACAATATTCTTATTGATATATATTCAGCACTAAAAAGTTTTATTTCTTACATGAGAAAACCTTGTCGGTGAGATTTTCTTCAGCAGGAGTTACTGTATATTTTTTTTACAAAAATCAATTACGTGGTGCAGAATTTGTGTGGTAAATTTTTGTTGTCTGCGAGCATAAATATTTAAAATTACTGTCGTCAAACAAGAATACAATTTTTGGTTTCTTGTGACTTCGCATGTGCAATATTTGAGTAGTGAGTGAATGTTATTTAAGTATGTATTTATTTATTTTCCAAGACTTGTCTCTTGAGGTTGATATTCCTTCAGGTGTTGAATACAAAACTGTACAGTAACAAGAGAGTTGCAGTAGTTCCCAGTCCCAAAGGTTTCTGATGGGGCAAAGGAAGACTAGGCCAACTGCCACTCAGGCATGTCGTTAGAGGTGACTCAAATAAGGTTGTGCATATGGCTGGCAACCTCATTATGTCAGATAAATAGCTACAGAAACCACCAGTGGAAGAGCATGTCAAAGCTTGGTACAGCCTTCCTGAGGGACCAGCTATGGTGGTGGTTCCATGATCCATACGGAGAGAAAAGGAAAATATTGATGATCATGATAACAGAGAGTTGTTAACACGTTGTGTTAACATGTTGTGCCAACTCGAATATTATCAACTTTGAAAATACTTTTTAAAAAACACATCACCATGATAGACTGTTTTTAAAAAAAGTACAGTAGTGAAAAAAGTAAAGAAATGGAAAACTACATATTTTGGACACTTGGTGATTTCTTCTGGAAAAACAAAAAAATTCTGAGAAACTTGATGGAAAAGAAAAGAATGTAAGGGATAAGGGAATTAGAGCAAGGCACACATGTCCAGTAAGTAAGAGAATCAACATGGCTAAACTGTCTGTAGACTCTAAAAGTGGTCTTAAAAAAGATGAGTAGATGTTGTAGATTGTTAACCACCATGATGGAGAAATTAAATGATGATGAGGATAGTGATGATTTAAATCATAACAGATTGAAAGAAAGAAGTATATTCTCTCAAATATACACAATCAAGTCTGTTGACATTTAGTGTAAATCATTTTTTTAAAAAACATGAGTCTGAAATGTTAAGTATTAGGTGGAGCATTGACAGCATGTTGAGACGTTTACTGAATTCTGGTTATAATGTTGCAAGTGTCCACATTTATTTTAAATGTATTTAAAAGCTTTATGGAAGTGGTGGTTTTTCTGAATAAGAAAAAAAAAGACCTTAGATTTTCTTGAGACCCCAATATGTCAGTTTATCTCAAAATATCAGCATAAAAAATAATTTTCAGCAGGCTCCTGTACTGTTTACAGCTTTTGACAAGAGGTGAAGAATTTATCTCTTTAATTGAGTGTGTGTTTTTTACTAAGAATTGACCTAGTTGTGCATGTGTTTACTGTGTATATTATATTAGCCCTCAAAATATGTGACAGTGTTATGGCACACTAGTGGTTTTGAAATTGTGTATTGCTAACTTCTTTTTATCTATTAGTATATGGTAATTTCTTAGTGAAGTAAAGTCCCCCAACCCAAATGGTTTTGAATTCACCTTTAAACTCACTTAATTTGTCAGTTAATTCAGAAATTAAACTGGATAAAACTTTCAGAGTTCTAGTAAGTGGCAGGGTCATTTCACATTATTTTGATGATCACAGGAAATATACAACTGTACCATCTTCAGTGTGGTAACTTTATTTTCAGAAAGAAGTTATGATTGTAGGTTTTTGTGAGAAATGATAGCTGTTGTCAGCACCAAGAAAGAAGTTCTGATTGTAGGTTTTTGTGAGAAATGATAAATGTTGTCAGCAACAAGAAAGAAGTTATGATTGTAAGTATTTGTGAGGTGATAGTTGTTGTCAGCAAAAAGAAAGAAGTTATGATTGTAGGTTTTTGTGAGAAATGATAACTCTTGTCAGCAACAAGAAAGAAGTTATGATTGTAGGTTTGTTTAGGAAATGATAGCTGTTGTCAGCAACTAGAAAGAAGTTATGATTGTTGGTTTTTGTGAGAAATGATAGCTGTTGTCAGCAAAAAGAAAGAAGTTATGATTGCAGGTTTTTGTGAGAAATGATAACTCTTGTCAGCAACAAGAAAGAAGTTATGATTGTAGGTTTGTTTAGGAAATGATAGCTGTTGTCAGCAACTAGAAAGAAGTTATGATTGTTGGTTTTTGTGAGAAATGATAACTGTTGTCAGCAACAAGAAAGAAAACTTTTGCTTTGTGGTTGTCCTGTCTTATTTTTTGGCTAATGGCTTCTTTGCTGAGCAGTGAGAAAATGGAATGAGTATATATTCTGTTTGCATAATTATATAACTTAAATGAGTGTTTACCTGGTAAAAGGTAAAACGTGTATAAGATATAACTTGTATGATTTATATAAGATATAACTTGTATGATTTATATAACATATAACTTGTATGAGGTATGACTTGTATTACTTGTATAAGATATAACTTGTATGAGGTGTTTCTTGTATAAGTTATAACCTAAATGAGGTGTGACTTGTATAAGATATAACTTGTATGAGGTGTGACTTGTATAAGGTATAACCTAAATGAGGTGTGACTTGTATAAGGTATAACCTATGAGGTGTGACTTGTATAAGGTATAACCTACATGAGGTGTGACTTGTATAAGGTTTAACTTGTATGAGGTATGACTTGTATAAGGTATAACCTATATGAGGTATGACTTGTATAAGGTATAATTTGTATGAGATGTGACTTGTATTAGGTATAACCTGTATTAAGTATGATGTGCATATGGAATAACTTGTACAAAGTTTATATTCTAAAAGGTTTAACTGTTACAAGGTTTAATTTCTATAAGGTATAACTTGTATAAAGTGTAGCTTTTATTGCTGAACTTGCCAAATCTGCCCTTAGTTTGATGAACCTCCTTGTTCCTATCACAAGGTGTCCTTCACCTTCCCCCATCTTACTCTGACTGTTCTTGTGTCAGCAACACCATTTTGCCGTCTGCATTAACTTTAAAACTGTTGACGTGCAATAAATATTTTAACATTATTATTTCCTTAGTATTTTAAATGTTTCTGTTGTTTTTCTATAGAAACTGTGATTGTTTGGTTTGGTTTTTTTCAAGGACCATCTTTATAGCTCACGGATAACTCCAGCAGTACTCCGATCTCCTCCTTTACATCACACAAGGAGGATTCAGCACAGTGAATGAACTCCATAGCACCTTTGAGGATCCCAGTGCATGTGTACAGGAATCACACATTATATAAATATTTTAGTGGTGGGTAGGTTTCCTAATTTTTAAAATTTGCCAGGGCAGCGGCCATATGGCCTACTTTTTATGATTTCCAACTGCTGAGGGATTTATAGCGTGCACAACATGCACATGGGACCTCCTATTTTTTTGCCCTTATTCGAGAAGGTTAGGCATCCAATCTCACTACCCAAGAGATCGGGGGGGGGGGGGGGGGGGGGGGGGGGGGGTTTAACATTAGAAATGACTGGTTCTGGAAAAAAAATTGCTATCAATTATATTTGATGTACTGGGAGCAAATTCAGTACCTTTAGAATTAGAGGCAGACGCGATACCTCTTAGCCACTCTGACACCCTGTGATTGTTACCAAGGAAAATTATTACTCTTGCAACTCTCATCCCCTTTTTGATGAATAGAAATGAGACTACCTACTTGCATGGCAGGAATGAGGCAGAGATGCATATTGTGCCCTTGTATATTCAACAACTACACACACAAATATTCAGACTGATAAAAGAAACATTCTGAGAAGACCATTAAGCAACCTGAGATATACACATAATTCAGTTTTGTTAGCTTAAGTAAACAAGAATTACAGTATAAGGACTAGTGAAGCAAGCTAAAGAGCATCAGTCCTGAATATGGATTAGATATTAATAACACAGAAAACTATGATAATTACCAGAACAGATGAGAAGGCAACTTCATAAATAAGATTAAATGGAAAGATAACTACAATAAGTCTGAAGTTTTTTCAAATTCATCATCATCATTCCTTTCCATTCCCTGTGGAACATAGGGCAGAAACAGTTGCTCTCCATCGATTTCTATTCTGGGCTGTCTTTTTCAGCTGTGCCCAAGTCATTCAAATTTCTCTAGCCTCCTTCAACAGTTCTTCTCCAAGCTCTCTTTGGCCTCCCCACTCTTCTTTTCCCCTGTTGGTTCCAGTCAAGGGCAATTCTGGCTGTGCTTGATTTTTCTCTTCTGAGTGTATGTCCTGTCCATCCCCACTTTCTTACCTTAATTTATGTTTGTATTAGCTGTTGCCCACATCTTTTCCTTAGCTCTATATTGTTATTACATCTGGCCATCTTATACGGATTTTTCAAATTGTGCACACATAATAATGGAGGATGTCAGCTGTGAAACAGGCATTCAAAAGAGCAAATCTACATTCAGCAATATGAGACTACTACTGTTTTTTATTTTTTGACCATCTCATGGTGGTACACTCTGACTCTTTTCTGACCATCTCTTGATAGTACTGTGAGAGACTACTTTCTGACTATCTCTTGATAGTACTGTGAAAGACTACTTTCTGACCATCTCTTGATGGTACTATGAGAGACTACTTTCTGACCATCTCTTGATGGTACACCCTGATAGACTACTTTCTGATCATCTCATGATGGTACTGTGAGAGGCTACTTTCTGATCATCTCATGATGGTACTGTGAGAGGCTACTTTCTGACCATCTCTTGATAGTACTGTGAGAGACTACATTCTGACCATCTCTTGATGGTACTGTGAGAGACTACTTTCTGACTATCTCTTGATAGTACTGTGAGAGACTACATTCTGACCGTCTCTTGATGGTACTGTGAGAGACTACATTCTGACCGTCTCTTGATAGTACTGTGAGAGACTACATTCTGACCGTCTCTTGATAGTACTGTGAGAGACTACTTTCTGACTATCTCTTGATAGTTCTGTGAGAGACTACTTTCTGACCATCTCTTGATGGTACTATGAGAGACTACTTTCTGACCATCTCTTGATGGTACTATGAGAGTCTACTTTCTGACCATCTCTTGATGGTACACCCTGATAGACTACTTTCTGATCATCTCATGATGGTACTGTGAGAGGCTACTTTCTGATCATCTCATGATGGTACTGTGAGAGGCTACTTTCTGACCATCCCTTTGAGAGACTACATTCTGACCATCTCTTGATGGTACTGTGAGAGACTACTTTCTGACTATCTCTTGATAGTATTGTGAGAGACTACATTCTGACCATCTCTTGATGGTACTGTGAGAGACTACATTCTGACTGTCTCTTGATAGTACTGTGAGAGACTACATTCTGACCATCTCTTGATGGTACTGTGAGAGACTACTTTCTGACTATCTCTTGATAGTACTGTGAGAGACTACTTTCTGACCATCTCTTGATGGTGCTGTGAGAAACTACTTTCTGACTATCTCTTGATAGTACTGTGAGAGACTACTTTCTGACCATCTCTTGATGGTACACCCTGATAGACTACTTTCTGATCATCTCATGATGGTACACCCTGACAGACTACGATCATCTCTTGATGGTACACACTGACAGACTACTTTCTGGTCACCTCTTGATGGTACACCCTGACAGACTACTTTCTGATCACCTCTTGATGGTACACAATGACAGACTACTTTCTGATCACCTTTTGAAGGTACACTCTGACAGACTACTTTCTGAGTATCTCTTGATGGTAGACTTCTAAAGACAACTTTCAATCTATATACTTGATGTTTCCTTCACAATTATGACAGTCTTGTCCTCTTGCCTGTTAATATCAAGTGTATTATTTTTAATGATTTTCAACAAAATACCATGTAACTACCTGTGCAACATATTTAATTTTTCTGAGTTTGATCCCTATCTATACTTCATTTTTCATTCATTAAACAAGACAATGGAAGCACCAAGAATTAAAATATAAATCATAATGGAAGCCCTCAGTAGAAGGAAAACAAGATGATGTGCATACACACAATATAGCCATGTGTAGTTGCCTGGGGTCTCTAACAAGACAAAGAAAGAATGGGGCTACTGCTTCAGGTGTGTCTAAGATGCAATTAATATGATGTTGTTTGTGGGTGCTGTCAGCCTCATCACGTAAAACAATTTGATACAGAAGCCACGGCTGCAAGAACACATGGGTGCTTGTGTGCAGGCTTCCTGTAATGAGACCAGCTACAAGAGTGGCTTTGTGTTTCATAGGGAGCAAAAATGGAAATGATAATGACACAAAGACTTGAGAATAAATAAGAGACTAGCCATATATATATATTGTCAGTTTTACTATCAATCTGTCAATACCCTTTAGCTCCCCAAGGAACATAGGCCTTCAACAAACACATGCCAAGTCCTCCTGTCCTGTGCTATCCACTCAAGTTCTTTCCATGATTTCCTCATCATTTTCACCTCTGTATCCAGTTCTTTTCTCCATGTGTTTTTTGGTCTGCCTCAGTCTCTCTTTCCCTGTGGATTCCAGAACAAGAACTGCCTTGTAATGCTATCAACAGGTTTCCTCAATGTGTGTCCTATCCATCACCAGCGTCTTCTTCTCAACTCTTGCTCCACTGGCACTTGTCTGGTTCTTGTCATCAGTTCCACATTGGTAACCTTGTCATACCATTTCAGTCCTTCTATTCTACGCAAGCACCCGTTTATAAAAGTCTGTAGCTTTTTGGTTGTTGTTTTTGTTGTTCTCCATGTTTCAGAGCCATACAATAGGACTGACTTGACATTTGAGTTGAAGATTCTTATTTTCGTGTTGGACTTGATTTCTCTTGTTCTCCATATGTTTCCCTATGCAATGAAAGCTCCTCTTGCTGTATGTATTCTTATTTTGATATCACTGTCTGTCCCTCCAACTTTGTGTATATTACTTCCAAGATATGTGTACAATTCTACATCCTTTAGTGGTGTTTCTTCAAGTTCAACCCTATTATCCTTTCCTGCATTTATTCTCATTATGTTTGTCTTTTCCCTGTGTATTTTCAGACCCACTTGTTGTGTGACCTCTCATCGAGAATTTTCATTTTTTCTTGCATCTGATTATGGTAATGGACAGAAGAGCCCAGTCATCAGCAAAATCTAGATAATCAAGCTGTTTAGTCAGTTTTACAGTAAAGTAATATAACTGTTATTGTTCACTTTTGCGGCAAGGGATTGGCGCCGTTCTGGTGGGTTCTGGTTCCATTGCGGTGGCTTCTAGTTCGAATTTCTGGAGTGTATCGAATTTCTATAAGCCTATCACTTCTATTAGCCTATCATTTCTATTAGCCTATCACTTCTATTAGCCTATCACTTCTATTAGCCTATCACTACTATTTTCATATCACTACTATATGCCTATCACTTCTATTATCCTATCACTTCTATTAGCCTATCACTTCTATTAGCCTATCATTTCTATTACTTGTAAGTTATCTAGTGCCCTCCTTACTTTCTTTCTATCTTACGAATGACTTCTTTGTACCTATTTTCGTTAATTATTC
Organism: Oreohelix idahoensis; assembly: GCA_024509875.1. Classification (NCBI taxonomy): domain Eukaryota; kingdom Metazoa; phylum Mollusca; class Gastropoda; order Stylommatophora; family Oreohelicidae; genus Oreohelix; species Oreohelix idahoensis. The sequence goes on from JAMPIV010016928.1 coordinate 213,937, forward strand.
ACTACTTACTGGCCTCGGGTTTTCCTTTAATTGTGACATCAGTGTCAAATTTAGACAACAGCCACACACACAAAAAAAGACGATTCAAAAGTGGCTAATAAAATACGGGAAAGAAGTGGCCAGAGACAAGGCTGGACCACAAACAGCTGAAGAATATGCTGAGAAACCAAAGATTTGCTGGTTTGCGCAATTTGTTAGAAAGAATTCCTATCAACCGGCGGTATAGGCATGTCAGCTCAGTTGAAAGACATTTGAAATAGAGGACAGAAATAAAGGCGCAGGAAATGATGAGTAACACGTTTTTTTGTTGTTGTTAGAAACACAGCAGACCAAGTTGCGATACATGCACTGAACAGGGAAGCAATAATCGATCCCATTATCGACGCTTGGTAGTATAAGCAGTAGTGTAAATTGCGACGTGAATGAAAATGTGTAATCTATCTGACTGTGACAACGGACAAAGAGAGTTGCCAACGTTACAGCCACAAGGTCTTTGTCTTGAAAGCAGAAGAGCAAAAGAACAAAGTTAAATACAAACAAAATAAATAATTATACGACTCGTCAATAGAAGTAGCGAGTGATTTTCCTATGAAAACCAGTATGAACTAACTGGCCACTGGAATAGATTCGGTGACCGGTAAGATGAAGACAGTTGTGTGTGTCCTAGTAAGACAAAGGCGCAGGAAATGATGAGTTAGAGAGTAACACGCTTTTTGTTAGAAAAACAGCAGACCAAGTTGCGATACATGCACTGAACAGGGAAGCAATAATCGATCACATTATCGACATTTTCGTAGTAAGACAAAGAAGTAAACATAATTTAGCTTAGTTATCTCCCTGTTCATAATTATCTTACTTCATTCATCCTCATTATTTTATACCAGAAGAGTTGAAGGTGGCATGATCAGGCAGCAGGCCAATCATCTATCTTGACATACACCATTTGTGTGCAGTGTATTACTTTGTCATACCTGTCAATATTCTGGTCATTTGCAAAACATTGTTGGACAAACAGAGCTATCTTTGTTTCTTTTCGAAATAAGGAGCCTGATTAGTGTAGCAGCACTTTGATAGAGACGTCTTTGAGGTTGTTCTTACTTTCATTGATGATTAACGGCCTTGGATATTAATGAGACAAAGTCTAGTTCAGCTCCGACAAGGTCAAGAGGATTGTAAAAGATTATATGCAGGTGTCATTTACAGCCTGGTATTAGCTGCTAGTTACACAGCAGTGAAGCCTAGTGCCATATCGCCTGAGATTGAGAATGTTCTCGTGTTACCGTGGTGTTGTTAAAAATAAAGTAAGCAATTCCTGGAGCCTTGTTTAAAATATGTATCTTGTCACAGAGGCTGCGAAGACGGGGAAGTTATAAAGGAACTGGATTTCTTTCCATTAAGAGATACGATGAAGTATGGAGAAATTACTGCTGCAAGCGCGTGTGAATGTTTGACACAGGCTTTCTGCAAGAGGACCAGGTACGGCGGTGGGCCGTTGCTCTGTAAGGAGCACACAGGAAAATAAATGATAATGTTTACATAAACAAAACTTTCCTATATACGGTACTAAACAACACACGAAATATGTAACGACCGTGGTTCTTTCTGGTATTTGCAACACCCGCTTATGGCTTTCTTTGCGGGTTTAATACTATTCAATATATTTTTAATGATAAACTAAAATTTCGGTTATGGAAGCTTTTAAAATTTGTTTATAATTGGGAATATATGTATAATGTTCGTCATGGTCCTTCATTCATTCAGTTATTTCCCTTTTTTCTACACAAGAGCTGTAACTGCAATTGGCCTTCTTGCAGGAAACCTGCACCGAAGATTGAATGTGCTCTCAAGTGTTGTTTCTGTAGAATTTTCATGACATTATAAAGCTGTTATTCCCATGCAATTCTTTTTTAACAATTATGCATTATACGTCTTCTTTCTTGCAGCTCCTTCTGGGCATAATTTTTTTCCTTGGGATTATTCTGACCATCCCTGTACTATGACGCTGTACCGTTCCATTCTGCTCCCTCTCTGTGAGTCTTCTCCGTGGTTCTATAAGCATTAATTCCTCTCTTTTACCTGGAGCTAATAAATTCTCTTTCCTTACTGTTTTTGTTTCCATTTCATCAGTGGTAGTAGTTGCAGTAAAACAATGCCTGGGGGAAAAAATGGACGCTGCATGTTTATTTTCCCGTTATGTATTTTTTATTTTTCCCCAGAACAAAAGAACAGGCTATGACCCACTTGATTTATATACCACCCTGACTAAGAGTAGAAATATTTACTCAATGCCTTCCAGATGTGTCAAGCTTTGCACGTGTGTTTACATATGTATACCTAACAAGTGACTGTTATAGTGAACTATTGTCTACCCTTCTTAACTTTTGTAAAGTTTGTTTTGGGTCGGTATCCAGAAATACCTCACAGGTGTTTCGTTCAGTCTCCTGGTGTAGCATGTGTTAACGTTGTTTCGGTTAACATCATCAATTTCCTTTCGGTGGTTTCTGTAACAATGTGTTTGACATTATGATGCTGCCATCTTCATGTACAATCTCACATAAGTCGCCGTGTACGACATGCCTTAAAGAGCAGTTGTCTTGATCTGTCTTTGTCTCATCAGGGAACAACACAGGGCGGTTTTAGTTCGTTATATTTCTGCTGGCACCAACCACGTAGAGTGGAAACATTAGATATAGAAGTCGTGTGATCAACATACGTCTGTTCCCGCCATAATGAAGATTAACCACAAAGAAAGATAAGCATCTGTCTTCTCTTGACGTCTGTAATGGGTCGTCCATATCTGACGTCACGCAGTTTTTGCCATTTTTTAAAACTCCCCCTCCACCCTTTTGTCAGACTTCGTTACAAAAACCTTGAACCGCCTTGTGACGAACTGGACGACTTCTTAGTGATCTTTGGTTCTCTCCGGCAGTATCGGTACATTTGTGGTACTGATTTTTAATATGTGCTGTAAATTATCGGACTTTTTTTTCTTTCTTTCCTCGTTATTTTTCTGCTAAGTAGCAGATATTTGATTGTATCAAAGCACCCTGTAGGTGATAAATATCACATTTGCAAGGAGCGGCTGATATGGTACATCACATTTGCTTGGCGCTACCCAGATTTGTTGGTTATAGGCGCGGCAGATTAACACGCACATCGGCCAGCGCTTCGGCTTAATCACCGATAAGACACGGAGTTTGCGTACTCATACGACAGATAATGAGATTACTGTCTGTGTGACACACGTGGGCAGATAAGTGCGATATAATCGCTTCCGGTCACTTGGTTAAAATTAATCATGAATTTATTACATTTTAGACAATATGAGTCTACAAATGTGTTTGTGAGAGTGTATGCAAGGCGTCAGATGTCCATATATGGTAATACGTGACCTTTTAAGGCACGCACCTTATTTCACGTGGATTAATATGAAACAAATGTAAAGGTATGTTATCAGGCACTCGCAGGAAATAAAGAAGTAGAACACCAGACAACAGAAAAACAACAGACATGAGTGGCTTACCCAGGATTTGAACACTGGACCTTCCGTGCGACAACCCCGCCTAGCCATGCAAGTAAATCACACTATCCTCCCTGCCATCTGCGCATCATCAAAAATGATGTTTCAATGGCAGGTCATCAATGCGAACCACAAACCACGACACCGGAAGTCCACCATGGGCAGTTCAGCCTATTAATGACGCAATCACTTCTGTTGTTTCTCTATCCTGCAGTATAGGCCAATCCAACAAGACAAGGACCTTAATACTGTGTCCAGTAAATGATAGTAGACTAGAACAGTGAGAACAGTACAGTGGGTAGGTTTGGTATTGTATAAACATTTATAACACACAAGGAAGGGAAACCCGAGGCCTGTAAACAGTAAATTAATATGAAACAAATATAAAGGTATGTTATCAGGCACTCGCAGGAAATAAAGAAGTAGAACACCAGACAACAGAAAAAACAACAGACATGAGTGGCTTACCCAGGATTTGAACACTGGACCTTCCGTGCGACAACCCCGCCTAGCCATGCAAGTGAATCACACTATCCTCCCTGCCATCTACGCATCATCAAAAAATGATGTTTCAATGGCAGGTCATCAGTACAAACCACGACACCGGAAGTCCACCATGGGCAGTTCAGCCTATTAATGACGCAATCACTTCTGTTGTTTCTCTATCCTGCAGTATAGGCCAATCCAACAAGACAAGGACCTTAATACTGTGTCCAGTAAATGATAGTAGACTAGAACAGTACAGTGGGTAGGTTTGGTATTGTATAAACATTTATAACACACAAGGAAGGGAAACCCGAGGCCTGTAAACAGTAAATTAATATGAAACAAATATAAAGGTATGTTATCAGGCACTCGCAGGAAATAAAGAAGTAGAACACCAGACAACAGAAAAACAACAGACATGAGTGGCTTACCCAGGATTTGAACACTGGACCTTCCGTGCGACAACCCCGCCTAGCCATGCAAGTGAATCACACTATCCTCCCTGCCATCTACGCATCATCAAAAAATGATGTTTCAATGGCAGGTCATCAGTGCGAACCACAAACCACGACACCGGAAGTCCACCATGGGCAGTTCAGCCTATTAATGACGCAATCACTTCTGTTGTTTCTCTATCCTGCAGTATAGGCCAATCCAACAAGACAAGGACCTTAATACTGTGTCCAGTAAATGATAGTAGACTAGAACAGTGAGAACAGTACAGTGGGTAGGTTTGGTATTGTATAAACATTTATAACACACAAGGAAGGGAAACCCGAGGCCTGTAAACAGTAAATTAATATGAAACAAATATAAAGGTATGTTATCAGGCACTCGCAGGAAATAAAGAAGTAGAACACCAGACAACAGAAAAACAACAGACATGAGTGGCTTACCCAGGATTTGAACACTGGACCTTCCGTGCGACAACCCCGCCTAGCCATGCAAGTGAATCACACTATCGATGGCAGGGAGGAAAGAGCCAGTTCTGGCTAATAGATATATGCTCCACTCAGGGAGATATCATAATATATTTCAGTGTGTCTTCCCACAACTTGGGAACAAGATACATAACAATATTCATCGAAGACGTCTGTCCATATCAAAGGACTTTCGGATCTGCCTCAAGCATCATAGCTGGATGGCAACAGATCGACGCAACAAGCTGCGCCATTCTCTTCAAATATAGTGCACGACGGCACGCAAATAATTACATTTACAATTAACTTAGATGTGCTCACACGTGCGTCTATAAAATACTAGACTCACATGTGAGGATCTCAAACACTTTATATCCCCACGCGAAAAGAACTTAGCAGCAGTGGCGTATTCTCTATGTGTGCTGTGCGTGCTGCGCACACCTATGCCCGAAGAAAAATAAAAATTAAATTTATTATTCTATAAAATATTTCTCTTCTAATGTTCTGCTTTCGGACCGCACGCACCAGGATAACGGATTTTCCCGCATAGAATCTACGAGTATAATCTAGTTTCAGTTTCCCCAGACGCTTTTTATAGTGCAGTTTTTTATTGGTTGGTAGCAATCGCCCGAAGTTTCTCGGGTAATTCCGTCACAATGCGTGCGGCACGTTTCGGATTCACGTCTGAACACTGGTTTGATTGGATCGGGGTCATGGCCAGATACGTAAATACAATTCGAACATGCGTGCGGTGGTCCTGCAGCTCTCGAGTTGTAAAAATCGGTTGTGTCCGTCCAGTGTTTTTTGTGATTAATTTTTGTTAGTTGCCGGGAATGCAGATTATTACAGTGACAGTGAGTTTCAAGTTGTAAGTTAATTAGTATTTCGGAGATAGTTGACATATACCCCTATCGTTGCGTAATTGAATATAGTTGGTTTTTAAATTAAGAGGGGAAGAAGTTAAATAGTAGGCGTACATATTCATTTTAAGTAGCAGCACGCCTAGCTCGCATTACCAGGATACGCCACTGCTTAGCAGGTTACATCGACCCCCGAAGAAAAAAAAAGGGGGAACCTTTTTTTTTGTTTTTTTTTTAGTTATGATTATTATACATAAGAAAAGTGAGGTCAATCAAATTCCATCCCAACAATCTAAACTATCATATATGTGAAGTCAGAGAATAATAATAGTGGGATGGAAGTGTGTAAAGAGAATCAAACCCCAAATTCAAACAAAAGAAAGGAGACATAGATACACTATGTTCGGCATATAAACCAATAAGTGGTAAGTGAAATGACAGGAGATGGGCAATGATCATAAAAGGCGTAAAAAGGGACGATAATCAACAGAGATGATAAAACATGTCAACCTGATAACAAAAATGAGTTGTGTAATGAATGTATATATGAGCATAAACACAAGTGTGGGAAAACAGAACGAACAAAATTCAATGCCCAAATGTTTTAAAACACGAGAAGAAAGCAACACTCCGAAAAGAGTATGATGGGAGAAATAAAGTAAGTGAAGTAAATCATGAAGCACTAATTATGGTATCATCAAATAATCAATCGCACAAATTAGGTGCTATCGTCGCGCTACCCGTTAAAAATTATGGTAGAAGCTAGGTATTTTACACGTGCAGCTGAAGTGGAAATCAGAAAAAAATGGAAACGCGGCATGTGAACAATTAAAATAATCAAATAGACAAAATATGATAACTAAATGTTCCGCAATGAAACGTTGCAATATAAAAATAATGTCAGGAATTAAACACGCGCTGAATATCAAATACTATTACGTTCAAAGTTAAATGTTAGTGATCAATCACTAATCGCGGAAAGTTTCATGGCGATTGTTATTGATATAATAACGCTCTAATAAGTCCGTCAATGAAAATAAAGCCGAAATCGGCAGAAATAACATCATATTGAAATATGAGAGTATAGTCAGTAAAAATGTGGACAAAATTCCAATCAGTGGCGGATATGAAGATGTCACATACACAAGCGAGGGTATCGCGAGCAAAGTAGTACTTTGTGACGTCAAATGAAATCCGCAGTACAAAACCGATAATGTATCAGCGCAATGGCGGCACAAGATTAGTTGTTCAGTGGAACGGGAGATTGTTGTGGACATCTAGACAGGATGTCGGCCATGACATTGTCGGAACCCCGTATTGCTCGTATGGAGAAATGAAATGGCTGTAAGGAGATTGCGTATCGAGTAGATTTGGAGCTTTTTAAGTCCTTGTTCTGTAGAGCAGTAAGAGCTCTTTGATCAGTTCCCACGATAAAATGTGCGCCGAGGAGAAATCTTTGAAGTTTTAGCATAGACCAAACCATGGCTAAAGTTCACGGTCGAGAACAGAGTAACGCTGTTCCGTTGCAGTCAGTTTCCTGGAAACGTACAATACAGGGTGTAGAGTTCCAGAATACAAGCTCTGCATCAGCAAGGCACCGATTCCCATCGCGGAGGCGTCACTGCGAAGAATAAAAGGGATATCTGCGTTTGGTAATCGTAAGATAGGAGCAGATGAAAATAATAATTTAATTTTATCTAAAGTGGCCTGGCACTCTGGTGACCACCGTACCATGCTAGGCAAACCCCTCTTCAATAGACTAGATAGGGCAGCAGTGATAGTACCCAAGGTATAGATGAAAAGCTCAACGATATGGGACGACAGAATAACATTTGTTCTTGAAAAACAACAGCGTGAGAAGTAAGTCGCGCTGAGAACAATGCTGTGCATAAAATACAGGCATAAGAAACTGTCCGAAAAAATCTGCTGAGTGTGCGAAATGACGTATAGAGAAGTCATGAATATACAAAGGATACCGACGTCAAAAGGAAAAACGATAAGAGAGTAATGATGGCTGACAATCTGAGTCGTCGTGAATGACAAAGGAAACTCAGTTGACAAAGGCCTATCTCTCAAAGGATGAACAGCAGTCATAGCATGTGTACTGGGCAAAGATAAAAGCATGAAATATACAATAAAGATGTAAAAACAGACGGTGGTGAATTTGGACCGGCGGCGGAGTTGAAAAGTGAAGCAGTGAGTGCGACAAAAAGTCTTAGACCAAGAATATACTGAGCTAACCGGCCCAGTAAAAAAGGTAAAAATACCCATAAGATATATATATGCACGAAGTCCGTACATTTGGCAAAGAAGACACTAGTCATTCCACAAAAGTAGTTGCAATCAACGTGACTGGATGTAAATTCAGTTGTGTTAACAAAATTGGCGTGAGTGTCAGACAAAACAAAAGGACCTTCCTCTTTAATAGTACTTAAAGAAGAACTATAATTTGAGCAAGGACGAACTGAAGTATGTCGTTCTGGGCTCAAAGAAGCACCAAAATTGGTATGATGAACAACATCATTATTAGCACTGCAATATTCCCCTACATTCGCAGAACGTATCTGGGGACAAGATTGTACCTTAGTCGTAAATGTGGATACAGTAAGATGATGTTGCTGTTCCCAAGCAGCAATTTGTACCGGAGTACACACCTTTATTTCGTGTATCTGCCCGACAATAAGGTCGGCGATCGGATTCGGAGCATGCATACGTGTATATAATCCGTAAAAAATGGTGTGGCAATGTAGACGATGACAGTTGTAAAAGTCTCAACTGTCCCTCCGTGTCGCAGATATATTTGATGGCGCCCTCTAATTGACGTTGAATGCGAATCCAATTGTCGCATAAAGAGTTTTGTATAGTAAGGAAGATGTGTAGAAAGCACATAGACCTTTAGACACTAGTTTTCACAGATGTGAGCTAGTGTTGAGGGAAAGAGTTAACAGAAGGGCACAGGTTGGTGTCAGTGATTCTCTCACCTTTAGACTGCCAACTCTTGTATTTTTCTGGCGACGACTAACTCTTTCTTACTCAAATCTTTTTGAAGATGAACTAATAGTAACAGGTAATAATACAAGGAGGGTTGAGAATGTTTTTTCTGAACAGAACATATAATCTACTACGTCAAACTCCGAATGATGGTGAGTTACAGAATGTACATAATTACTTTAATTACAGTGGAAAATAAAATCAATGTTGACATATACTTTGAAACAAAGAAATACTAGGAAATTTAGAACTGTCAGTGTCTTTGGTTCAGATAAGAAGTAAGAGGCTATTTTCCTCACGGACGAAAAGTTTATTCCTATGGCTATTTCGTGGAAAAGTGAATTCTGATTTTGGTCTGGGTTTTACGTAGACTTATCTGCTTGGACTCCTCCTGGGCGTCACAGTATGTAGGGATTACCAACTGGAGAATATGATTCAGTGAGCAACAGTCCAAGAGATGACTAGGCTGTTCGTTCACCTGGTTGTGAAGTTGAATTATGATGTTCAGGTGCTGACGAGGTGTTGACTGCTTAAATCGATAGACTGCTCATATGCTATAGACTGATCAGGGTTGCTGACTTGTGATCACCGCTAGAGGGTTTGAGACGTAAGCACTAGTTCTCTCTGTAGCATAGAGCAACTAGGCGGTTTACTCGCAACAATTTACAGCAATCAAAATCCAGAAACTGGCTAGGATTCTGCAACTGGGCTGTGGAAGACAATACAGGCAATCAATTTTCTGTTTGTTTTACAGATATATTAACTACAGCCACTCTGGACATTTCGTCTCAGAATGGTGCCTAATAATATATTTACCTGAAACCGTAACAGTCAGTCTTCCTCAAAGGCGACTGTCCATTTGTTTACAAATTCCTGTCTAGCAGTAGTCTCACACTGGTCAGGTCAGTCAGGTCAACCTTTGTTATAAGCAGACGCCTGGCCGTGTGCGTTCATGCGTGACTGCATTGGAGGAATGCTATTTCATTCACTCGTTCCTTGAACAACATGGTTCTTCTCTCGTTCACAACAGCTTTCTCAAAATCATTAGAATGTAGTACTTTCAGATATCAACCAGTACTCTTACATCATTATAATGCATCAATAACATTCATAATACATAAATGCAAAATAGCTATCAATCTAATGTAAAGAATTAAAACCACAATATTAAGTATTTCACACTTTACATCAATTAACTAATCCCTTGATATTAGAGTTAGCTAATTAAGCGAATACTGAGAGTTTGCTTACCGCTCAGGACTTTATCCGCAGCTTAAGAAATAGAACTTTAGTAGCTTTTACTCTCAGTCACATATACTTGTAGATATGAGGTAAGTTGGGCTTCTCTTCTATAAGCGTGCTTTCTCTCCCGACGGTTAATCAGCAAGTGATCTTAAAACTCAGCATATGTTCGCATGAAGTTAAAATATTTCCTGATTCCCACGCCAAGAGTTAATTATTTCCCGTTTCTCGTTCAGCCATGACAGAAGATTTATCGGGCGGTCTCCAGTTGACCACTGAACACGGAAATTTAATACTCTGGGAACCACTGGTTTCTACCAAGCTAATAAATCGTATAAGACATCCCTAAAGCCTGCTTTTAAGGGCCTTAGAAGAAGAAGATAAAATTTTGGATCGAATGACAGGGCTATTAGTGAGGACTTGAAAAATAGTTAAAGAAACGAACGCAGGTGCAAATATTTCCGTAGAGAAAAACAGACAAAATGGGAAGGAATAGAAAAGTAAGGAATTTTAACATAATCTAGACAAAATCTTCGAGCACTCTGTGACAGATATTCCCCAATTTAAAATAGTTGCAAACTATTCAAAGAGAGAAGGTCTTTGTCTAAATTATAAATTCCTTCTGTCACCCAACCTTTCAATTCTCTCGACCTTTGTCCGCTTGCTAACGCTCCACTTGGCCATGGTTCTACATTTTGAGAATCCCTGAAGTTCCGAGTTATCGAAGAGATAACTTTCGTAATTCGTTCTGGGCCCGTTCGTCTTGCCAAAATGCTGTACTCATTCACCTTTTCACCCAAAAGTCGGGTAGAATGAACTAAGTCTAAGCGTCCACTATATTTTGTCCGTTCGCTGCGCTTAGTCTGCCATTGTTCCGTGGCCCGCTTGAATGGGCGTGCAAAACATCCTTTGTCACGGTAACAATAAGAACTTTGCCGGTGTGTCTTCCATAAAAAATAGGAACTTCTCATGTATCTCCTTAACTCCGCTCCTACGTTTGACCTGCTCAGGCGGTCAATATTCTTTTTCTTTCTTTCTGGATTGAAAGATTTAAATGGGCTACGTGAGTTCAATCTAACAAGAGTTAAGTTTTCTAAACCTCCCAAGTTTGCAGACAACTTGTTCTTTGATAAATCACACCAAGATTGAGTGTCACTGGCGTTCAGGTATGAACGAAGCAGTTTGGGATGGGTGAAAAACAACTTTATAGCTTTTCTCACAAATGGTTTAGTGCGAGAGTCATTCACATTATCTTTTCCCTTCTCGATCACAAGCGTATCTTGTATCTCAGCCTGGGTTTTTCCTATCACTGTTGTGATTTTCTCAAGCAAAATTTTGTTTGGATCTTTCAATGACCCTGGCGTATCTCCTCTAACTTGAAAATATGCATCTCCTGTAAAACTAATCGTCTCCTTGAGAATAGGGAAACTGTTATAGAATGGCTTCTCAGCAGAAGTATGAACTCTGTCATTTTCATCCGTGCACTGAAGCATGAAAGGGTCAGGCTTGGAGCTGACAAGGCGCGTTCCATTGTTTAGTACCGGTGTGCTCCTCTCTAAAATTTCCGTTTGCCTGAGGTTTTCACAGAAGAACCTTTGTCCACCGGGCACTTGTGAATTATGTTCGCAAGGTGCCATGTTCGCTTCTCTCTCACAGAGAAGGGGTGGGGTTTTTGGTGCTGGGTAAAACCCAGTGATATGGCAAGTTTCTGCCGATTTATCCTTTTCCAACATTCCAGTGGATAAAGTCACAGGTAAAAAAAGTTTCCTCCTGAACCTGGTCAACGACCCTAATTAAAGAGCCCATTGTGTCTCTATGAGTCACATGTTTTATCAGCCCTTTTGGTGGTTCCGCGTGTACCATCAAAGGCTGTTTCAGTTCTCCTAGAACTATGTAACTTCCCTTGTCGTTCACTCCGTTAGTGTCAACAATGAGAGGTAACTCTGGGCTACTTTTAAGCTCTCTGTCCTTTTGTTGCCCAGACATTAATCGCGGGATGGGGCCGTTACTGAAGTTATCTGTCTGCTTAGACGTTTCTGTACAGTCCTCATTCCTTCGGTTTTTCCTTTCTTGAAGGGATACCGTGTTTATATTGTTTTGGTAGTCCTGAGCGCTTTTGTTGTGGTTATGAAATCGGTCTTTGTGCTCTTTCTGAGATTGAGCGAAGGCATGTTGTTGCTCATTAGAGATGTTCGGGGTGTCATGGAAATTCCTTTTCTGACGTGTTCCTGACGAGAGTGTACTTTTCCTCATACTACCAGCGTTTATGTGCGTAGGTACCTTCACAAAGGGGTCATGACTTATCGAGTTCGATGTCCGCCTCTCTGCTTTGCCTAAACATTGGCTCTGAGTACTAAGTTGCGCTTCCTGTGGAGCAGAGGGTGCTTCCTCTTGAAATAATGGTTCATCTGACCTGGGAGCGGGGCTCTGGGATTCCGTGGCCTCATGACTAATCATGGGTTTCAAATCTCCTGACGCGTTTTGAGTTTCCAGTGGCGGCGTCTTCAACTTAAGGTAGGGTTGAGCTTCCAGCTCTTCCCTCTCATAAGCTGCTTCACTGCTTATGGCCTCTTCTTTCCACTTGGCTTCCTTCTCGTTCCAGTCGCGAGTCCATTTTTCATCACTCTCTATCATTTCCATCTCTGTTCTCGTGAAAAGTTCTGCCTGTTCTAAGACATGTTTCGCAATTAACTTTCTCGAGTAACCTCTTTCCTCGCCTTCCAAATAAGAGTCACTTATCCATGTATCTAAACATCTTATAATTTTTATGAAATCAATCACTTTGTGATCTATCAGATATTGAAAAAAATTGACTTCTAAGTTCAGCTACTGCGTTCATTTTAGATCGCTGGGCAGGTAGTTCAATCTCTCAGTATACGCTGTACTAGTTTCCAGTTATTACTAATAATTCTATGAAGTATTGTAATAATAAACCACTGATCAATTTACAGAAGCTCGAGGTAATACTATTAAGTCTACTGACGTAATGTATCCCTTTACAAATGCTAGTATAATTGATATTTTAATAATACTTATTTCTGCTGAATTAAGGTATTATTAACTTTAGACAGACGCTACACTTGCTTCCGATTATTACTAATAATTCTATGAAGTATTGTAATAATAACCACTAATCAATTTACTGAAGCTCGAGGTAATACTATTAAGTCTACTGACGTAATGTATCCCTTTTCAGGAGACTAGTATAATTGATAGTTTAATAATATACTTATTTCTACTGAATTAAGATATTATTAACTTGAGCCAGACTCAAGTATAATTTATTTATTTTTAACCCTGTGTATACTCTTATTTCTTCTGAAGTAAGGTATTACAATTGCAGCCAGTCTTTCACACACAATCATCAACTTGTACACTTAGTTATCTTAAGCCACTAATTAACTTAATGAACTTAATTAATCTAAGTAACTTAATTAATTAAATAATTAATTAATTTATTCCAGGACCATTCAGATTTCACTTTCCTTATTCTACTGTGTAATTCCACAATTCTGTTCAGAAAATATAAGAAGTTTCGTTGTCTAGGGATATACAATAGGTTCTACTCCAAGGTATTGATAGACTACTAGTTAAAGATTCAATAATTATTATGCAGATAGGTCACCAAAGGTAAGATCCCGGACGAGCCCCCAAATTGTCGCAGATATATTTGATGGCGCCCTCTAATTGACGTTGAATGCGAATCCAATTGTCGCATAAAGAGTTTTGTATAGTAAGGAAGATGTGTAGAAAGCACATAGACCTTTAGACACTAGTTTTCACAGATGTGAGCTGGAGTTGAGGGAAAGAGTTAACAGAAGGGCACAGGTTGGTGTCAGTGATTCTCTCACCTTTAGACTGCCAACTCTTGTATTTTTCTGGCGACGACTAACTCTTTCTTACTCAAATCTTTTTGAAGATGAACTAATAGTAACAGGTAATAATACAAGGAGGGTTGAGAATGTTTTTCTGAACAGAACATATAATCTACTAAGTCAAACTCCGAATGATGGTGAGTTACAGAATGTACATAATTACTTTAATTACAGTGGAAAATAAAATCAATGTTGACATATACTTTGAAACAAAGAAATACTAGGAAATTTAGAACTGTCAGTGTCTTTGGTTCAGATAAGAAGTAAGAGGCTATTTTCCTCACGGACGAAAAGTTTATTCCTATGGCTATTTCGTGGAAAAGTGAATTCTGATTTTGGTCTGGGTTTTACGTAGACTTATCTGCTTGGACTCCTCCTGGGCGTCACAGTAGGTAGGGATTACCAACTGGAGAATATGATTCAGTGAGCAACAGTCCAAGAGATGACTAGGCTGTTCGTTCACCTGGTTGTGAAGTTGAATTATGATGTTCAGGTGCTGACGAGGTGTTGACTGCTTAAATCGATAGACTGCTCATATGCTATAGACTGATCAGGGTTGCTGACTTGTGATCACCGCTAGAGGGTTTGAGACGTAAGCACTAGTTCTCTCTGTAGCATAGAGCAACTAGGCGGTTTACTCGCAACAATTTACAGCAATCAAAATCCAGAAACTGGCTAGGATTCTGCAACTGGGCTGTGGAAGACAATACAGGCAATCAATTTTCTGTTTGTTTTACAGATATATTAACTACAGCCACTCTGGACATTTCGTCTCAGAATGGTGCCTAATAATATATTTACCTGAAACCGTAACAGTCAGTCTTCCTCAAAGGCGACTGTCCATTTGTTTACAAATTCCTGTCTAGCAGTAGTCTCACACTGGTCAGGTCAGTCAGGTCAACCTTTGTTATAAGCAGACGCCTGGCCGTGTGCGTTCATGCGTGACTGCATTGGAGGAATGCTATTTCATTCACTCGTTCCTTGAACAACATGGTTCTTCTTTCGTTCACAACAGCTTTCTCAAAATCATTAGAATGTAGTACTTTCAGATATCAGCCAGTACTCTTTCATCATTATAATGCATCAATAACATTCATAATACATAAATGCAAAATAGCTATCAATCTAATGTAAAGAATTAAAACCACAATATTAAGTATTTCACACTTTACATCAATATTAGAGTTAGCTAATTAAGCGAATACTGAGAGTTTGCTTACCGCTCAGGACTTTATCCGCAGCTTAAGAAATAGAACTTTAGTAGCTTTTACTCTCAATCACATATACTTGTAGATATGAGGTAAGTTGGGCTTCTCTTCTATAAGCGTGCTTTCTCTCCCGACGGTTAATCAGCAAGTGATCTTAAAACTCAGCATATGTTCGCATGAAGTTAAAATATTTCCTGATTCCCACGCCAAGAGTTAATTATTTCCCGTTTCTCGTTCAGCCATGACAGAAGATTTATCGGGCGGTCTCCAGTTGACCACTGAACACGGAAATTTAATACTCTGGGAACCACTGGTTTCTACCAAGCTAATAAATCGTATAAGACATCCCTAAAGCCTGCTATTAAGGGCCCTAGAAGAAGAAGATAAAATTTTGGATCGAATGACAGGGCTATTAGTGAGGACTTGAAAAATAGTTAAAGAAACGAACGCAGGTGCAAATATTTCCGTAGAGAAAAACAGACAAAATGGGAAGGAATAGAAAAGTAAGGAATTTTAACATAATCTAGACAAAATCTTCGAGCACTCTGTGACACTCCGAACGTCACACATTTTACTACATTACCGGTAGCGCAAGACGGGTGAACCAGAGACTGCCTAATTCCAACAGTCGTGCACCCCGAATCCTGGAGCACTGAGAAGGGAATATTATTTAGAAACCCCCTGTGTAGTGTTAGAGAACCTGTTCCATCATGTGCAGACAAGGCTGGAAGAGTCAGGAGAGGATGACCGCAACTCAAAGTTGTAACTGCTGCAGGCTGAAATAGAGTTGTGCACTCAGGGCACTGAGATGCGCGATTAAAATCAACAGAACAAAAAGACGCAGCATGATTAACATTATTAATGTCACTTTGATTTAAACTAACTTGAGGCTCATGTTGAGCTGAGTTAGCATGTTGAATAGATCTTGGATGTGCTGTTAAGAATTTGTTCAGTAATATTTAAGTTAGCCGGCCTTCGTTCATGTAGGAAGGAGAGAAATGATGCGTTGACTGAAGACATGACTTTATCGCGAAGCATTAAGTCTACGAGGGCGTGATAAGTGTGCTCAATTTTTGAAAGCTCAACCTATCGAGAAAACGTAAGACGTATATTCGCTATAAACTCCGAGAAATCCTTTCCAGTCTCCGGCAATAAAGATTTAAAGCGGAGCCGATAACCATCTTCATCAAGTTGGAATTTTTTTTAGCAAAATAGCCCTGACAGCACTGTAGTCGTTTTTTTCAGGTCCTTCTATAATATATACAGCTGTCATAGCCTCTCCTGAGAGAAGTTCCATAAGTCGTGTGTAATATTCCGATTTATCAATCTTATGAGACTCACAAATGGCCTCGAATCTATTCAAATAGAATAGGACGTCATCGGAAGGAGGTTTAAATGGTGGTAATCTGATCTTGTAAGAACCAGAATGGTTCTTATGTGGAGAAGCCTGAGTATGCGGAGCATTGTGTGTATTATTTCCATTCATTAACTTGATTTTTTCAAGTTCCAAAGATAACAATTTCTGCTCATGAAGTCTACGGTTTTCATTCTCAGCAGCTTCTAATTGCATTCTCTGTGCTTCAGCGTCCATTTGACGTTTCTATTTATCAGCTTCCATCTGAAGTTTTTGTTTATCAGCTTCCATCTGAAGTTTCTGTTTATCAGCTTCCATCTGAAGTTTCTGTTTATCAGCTTCCATGGCTTTAGCATATTCAGTAGTCGCGAACAGCTTTAACTCCTCAGGTTCCATGCCAAGCGCCTTTCCTTGCTGATAAAATAGTCTAATGTAGACATCTTGTCGAAGCTTATGAGTAGTTAACTTAGTCAAATATTTCCTAAAGAAATTAAAATTATCCCCTAATTAATGTGTAGCAAGTTTCTGTCCACAGAACATGTGTATAAATTTCTATTAATGTAAGGAGAGCAACTATTATCACCTAATTATCAATCAATCATTAAATCATGCATTAAAAAGAAGTTAATAGAGCCTATAAGACAAGAATAAATGATGAAGGTACAGAGAACAACTGATATAAAGACGAGATACCCAAGAACAAATGACAACGTTCGCATAATCAAATAAGTAATAAAGCAGAAATAAAGAAAAAATATTGCAAAGAATTGCAACGACACTGCAAAAGAAGAAACGAGAGAAGCAACAGCACAGGGTATAAATAGAAACTTTGTATATAAATCAAGGATAGCAAGATGGAGAATGACAAGTACAAACAAAGTCAATCATGAAATTAAGGCACAGAGAAAAATTTGACGATAACAACAATAAAAACAGCACTTCACGTCTAAACAATTAGGTGTCACAGACAATCAGACGCAGTGGACCGAAAATCCTCCAGCTAATATATGCTGGAATTTCCACTGTGGGAAATCTGCAAAAATTCCTATAGAACGCTTACGTGGGCCCTGGTGTGAAACTGGGATGTACCCCAACGTAAGTCTCCACCCAACCAACCCGCATGGAACATAGAACATGAAGAAAAAAGGTGGACATAAAGAAGAAAGGCTCACTTAAACATGCCACAGTGGCAAGGTGCACATACACAAATTGCCACTTATCTGAAAAAAATCCCGGTCCTATCGAAAGTAACGACGATGGACATCGGGCGTTGCATGGTGAACCGAAGAAGTATAAGCAGTCGGACGTTGACTGATGGCTGGAACATTCAGAGGTCAGTAAGGTCAACCGTTACACAGACAGCAGACTGCTAGAGATCCTGCTTGGTGGCGTTTTCTTCAAACGTGACCTACTGGCAACTGGACACATATTCGTTTTAACTGGTTTTCCTCATCTGCTGGCCGCTAGCTGTTACTGGTGTGTATTATCATGTTGGTGGTGGTGCGGCCTGTCGGGCTTACTGTTAGTGGCCGACGTATTTATAATTAAGCGAATGCCTATGGGCCGTTAATACGTTTAGGATGATGATACCAACACAACAGTAATGACAGGGTCATAAGATGGACCAACTGGGAAGTCAAGCAGGCTGGACTCATTGTTGAAAATATATCTCTGACGAGAAAATTTATTATACGAAGACGACGTTAACATCATGGGAAGGTACAGCACATCATCAAAGGTTTTCATGGCAGAAACAAATACTTAGTTAATACATATCATCAAGATGGATGTTGACCGATCCCACTAACCGTCACCATCTCAAGGGCGGCGGAAGCTCTGCGGCAAAATGTCCATATAATCTTAGTTTCCATTACAAGACTTGTATAATATTGCAGGACTTCCATAGATATAATGTGTGATGATCCGATAAACCTCCCAGCAGGAATTAGGACGCACTAGCGACACGTCATAGCTAGACGTGCCGAAGCTCTTCCAAATACTTGCAATCTATAAACTGAGTATCTACAGGATACTTGAAAGAGCCAGTTCTGGCAAATAGATATATGCTCCACTCAGGGAGATATAATATATTTCAGTGTGTCTTCCCACAACTTGGGACCAAGACACATAACAATATTCATCGAAGACGTTTGTCCATATCAAAGGACTTTCGGATCTGCCTCAAGCATCATAGCTGGATGGCAACAGATCGACACAACAAGCTGCGCCATTCTCTTTAAATATAGTGCACGACGGCACGCAAATAATTACATATACAATTAACTTAGATGTGCTCACACGTGCGTCTATAAAATACTAGACTCACATGTGAGGATCTCAAACACTTTAATCCCCACGCGAAAAGAACTTAACACCTTTAATAGATACTCCTGAGTTTTGACCACTGTTGGACCACTACTGCAAAGGAGGGGAGGCAATACCGTTGCAAAGGAGGGGAGGCAATACCGTCACACGCCTCTTATGTGACGTTACAATATCTCTCCCCCATTTTTTCGTACTACTGAAAAGAAAGAATGTAATCGAATGTAAATTAGTCAACAAGTGCAGGCTAAATAACAATCTTTCAAGTAAACTTGTATTTTATTAATCAGCTTTTTACAGTAATTACTTTGCTGGTTAAATGTTGCTGAATTTATTTAAAATATCGCTCATTTTGGCTTAATTTAAAACAATAAAACATAAAATTAAATTTAAAGTAAACACATCAGTTCTTACACGAAAAAATAAACTTGATAGAAAATCCACAAGAATACAAGGGTTTAAAAAGTGAAGTTCTTATCAGTGAATAATTTCTCTTCGTTATCATTATTTGACGGTAAAGTAAGATGGTCCTCTATTGAAGGAACTAGAAATCCGTTATCTTCCAGATTAACATCGTTTAGTTGAAAGAAGTATATTACATTATTTTTAAAAAAGGATATGTATAATTTAAAAATAGAAAAAAAGTTTAAAACAGCTTAAGGTTGTAACCAGGGTTGTGGAGTCGGCCATAATGTAATGAAATTTTAGAAATCCGACTCCCGTCCCTGACTACAGTTTTTTTACTAGTCATATGGCATAACATTATGCACTTTTATGGAGTCATGTGTATAAGTATGGTATATGTGTGAGTAAATTACTACGCTGCTTTCGTAGATTACATTTTTAACTGTTCATTCATTCATACAATAATTCCAAACAACAACTCAAAATGTATTTTAAAATATGATCATTTTTTTTATTGAATTGGCCCTTTAAAAAAAAAAAAAAAAAAGGATCGCTTCTAATAGGTCCGGCCTCATTGCTACTCTCAGATCAGATAAAATGTACTAAGTCAATAATAAACAACTACTTAGAAGTGTTATTTCAAATTTTTTTTTTTTTAAAAACGATCCTTTAAATGCAAGCCAAGCTAGAGAAACTGGAGCTCATGACTTCGACTCAACATGTTTCGGATTGGCAGAAAAGCCACAGGAAAAGCCCAGATCTACAGTGTAGATAATACCAAGGAGTCTTCAACTTGGTATTGGCTGCTAAAGAGCGAGAAGCTAAGCAGCCCTAGTTAAACAACAACAACAAGCGATCACATAATTAAACAAGTACGTTTTTATGAAGTTTTGTGTAATTTATAACCCAAATTATAACCGATATAGGGTTGAACCTGGTTATCTATGCACAAAACAAACACCAAGTTTTGTGTGCAATCAACAGGAAAGTTCTCAAGTAACTTCTGAGCATAGGCCTTAAAAACTGCAGCCGAGGTTCCAGTGACAGAGGAAAGCACAGAAAGACAAGTTGCTTTCTTCACAGACGCACTGTCAGTAAATGCAACGCTGAAGAGCCAGAATAATACAGACCTGGATGACCTAAGAGTAGTGCTCCACAAACTATGTCAACAATTCAAAAGAGTTGTGATACAATGGATCCCATCTCATTGTAACATCCCCGGCAATGAAGAGGCTGACAGATTGGCACAGGAAGGTGGAAAGCTACCTCAGCCTGATGCAAGCAAAAGAGACAAAGGGTTTTATCAGAATTAGATACAGAAACAAATGGGATGCAGAGCACCCACTCGACACACACAATGATGCATGTTACCAGCTCAGCAGAAGGGAACATGTGATAATTGTTAGACTCCGCACAGGTCACAACAGATTGGGAAACCATCTATTCAACAAGTTAAAGAAAGGAACTACCGATGAGTGTAACTGTGGCACCGATAAAATGACTGCTGAACATCTGCTTCAAAGATGCCCAATATACGAGGAACAGAAAAATCACATATGGCCGTCTCCCGTACAATTTCTGGAAAAACTCTATGGAGATACAGATAGCCTCAAGCTGACCACTGCATTTTTTTGAAAATCTTCAAGTAGTCGTCTGAGGGTGTAGGAAGATGAAAATATTCAAGTAGACGTCTGAGGGTGTAGGAAGATAAAAATATTCAAGTAGACGTCTGAGGGTGTAGGAAGATGAAAATATTCAAGTAGACGTCTGAGGGTGTAGGAAGATGAAAATATTCAAGTAGACGTCTGAGGGTGTAGGAAGATGAAAATATTCAAGTAGACGTCTGAGGGTGTAGGAAGATGAAAATATTCAAGTAGACGTCTGAGGGTGTAGGAAGATGAAAATATTCAAGTAGGTGTCTGAGGGTGTAGGAAGATGAAAATATTCAAGTAGATGTCCGAGAGTGTAGGAAGAAGAAGAAATTAAGAATAATTAAATATTGACCATGTGGTGAAGTGGGATGTTATAAATACTTATAGGGAACTTAGTGTACTGACTGAGATCAGCTGTGAAGGTATCTATATCTATTAAGAGTAGTGTATTATAGATAACCTTACTTGCTACCACATATCTATATATCTCAGTCAGAATTATTCTGGAATAGTGTGATGCTACGTTATGTGTCTAGGGTATGAGTATGGTGAAGTGTAAGTCACAACTACAGACAGATAAACAATTTAATTTAATCCACTACTCTTGACAACACTGTGACACTCACATACATATAACACTCTACAAAGATATCTTAAAAGAGTCACTGATAAACTTTCAAATAACAATATGTATTCATTACTGGCATGAATGAATATGTGTCCTGATTCAACTACAAGGGAACCAGGAATCACAATCAATTTAAATTACAAGTTATGTACAGAATGTATTTAATATGAATATTGTAGTGACATATATTATTACAAATGTTCTATGTGTGTCAGTTGTGTAGTAGTAAAATGAGGTAATACTGGTTTTGTTTTGTTCAAGCTCTGTTGGTATTTGTCATCATGACTTCAATAGTTTGTCTTTAGGGACTAGTATTGGAGATGTTCACAGTTCCTGATTTTAAGACAAGTAAATTCCCCTCTTAATGTTAATTTTAAAAAATCAGTTCAAGATGAGGGGACATAATGTTGAGCTCAGCTGGCCAACTCTGCTTATCTTGAGTGATGGCGGCAGGAAAGGACTCCTCTGCTCGAATTCTCCTCTGGGCTCAGGAGACACCTCACTGATAGCTAAAAAGACCAAGGAGTATGCTGTCCGACTCTGGATTCAGCAAAGCTCTGACCAGGTGCTGCTCACTACCATCAAGACCACTGTCCCTGAAATCAAGAAGGATGTACCTTCTACTTCATAACTAATTTATATTTTCTTTTTACACTGATCACAATACATCACAAACATTGCGTTCAGAGCGTTAGGCCAACAGTCAGCTTCATCTGAAATACTTTATTCCAGTATTACCCTTCCTAATGGTTACTACGCCTCTGCACTTCCAGCATTATTTCTTTCTAGTCAATCATCCAGGTGTCAGTGTACTGTTTGGCCATTCCATGCCGTTTTACTTCTCTCCGACACCCTCTGTTCAGGCTGGAGCATTTTAGGCTTTACCTCACGTTTGCCACTGAACTACACATATATATACAGGCATAAATCAACAATTCACATTCAATTTTCATTAAAAGATATTAAATGGTTCAAGCTTACCACAATTCATACGAATAAACACAGATACGTTGATTAGCAATGAATTCTGGCACAAACTGGCACAAATTTCCATCTGCTTATCTTCCAGGCTTTTATTGAGCAAAATTTTAGCTGGCTTCAACGCACTGATGCTTTATCAAGATCATTTAAACAAGTGGTCTCGAACTAACGCTCCCAAGTGTGTATATCAGCGAGACTGGCCAATGAGCCACGTTTCGACAAGTGTTTGAAAAAATGTTATCTTTTCCCGTCTCCCCTAACAACCAAGATAGTATTTATAGCCCGACCAATCGTGGTTAGGCTTTCATTTGTTGCGCTCCAATCAATTTGGAGTTTACATGGTAGGCTATTTCTGTAACGTAAGGTTTTTTTTCAAACACGTTATAAAAAAAATTTTATGAGCAGAAATGATTTTATGCTGTCAGGCACCCCCAATATTTTATTTTGGGTATAATTTATTAATTCCTGGACTATTTGCGTAACGTTTTACATATTATTTGTCAGCAAGCCCTAAGGAACCCAAAAATACTAATTTAAAGGAGCTACGTGGCTGCGTTCAAAATATGCAATTTCTAGGATAGTCGTATAGTTGTTTTATTTTTTATGTGAGAACCGCCACCTGTCCTGCTGTACTGTCAGACTAATGTCAGGATTTCGGACATAAAACAGTAGAATGTCAGGTTTCCCCAATAAGCGTTTTTTATGATTTTAAAACCTAACTCTGGGAAAGGGTAGTGTATTTTATCACTGTCCGTCTGAAAAAGTTAGTGCTTGTAGACTTACACGCGTGATAGTAGTAATTGTGTATCGCGCGACGCGTGTTTAATGTTCGGCTTTCTGCCTCTCCCTTCTCGCTATCCTTTTGTCCATCTGTTCGTTCGTTTTGGTAACGTAATATAATTAATGTTAGGATTAATTTAGGTCATTACGCAGGGCCTCTCAATGCTTTTCCAAGAAATACAGCACACGTTTCATTGAAGAAAGCGGGTAATAATACAGTAAGCTTTTATATCAACGTGAAAGCGTTACAATTTGCAGACGAAGCAGAAAACAAGGGGGATTTCGAGTACATTCCTTGTGACAGCACTGTCATTTTACCATTGCTCTTCTCTTTATTAATTTTATTTGTTAGGCTTCATATTTACCTAATAATTTATATATGTGGATTAGAATATTTCATGACACCTCCCCTCTTAAAACAGACATTATATGTCAGTCCTTTATTCTATATACACATAGAGAATTTTATTATTATTTCTGGGGTTTACGGTGATTCTCATCACACGGATGGCGGCTTAAAAAATCCGCTCCCAGATTGGTTTTTCCAGATATATATTCAATGCTAAAATTATATGGAGCCAGAAGCTAAGACCATCGGAGTAACCTAGAGTTCTCATGCTTAGCCTGTGCTAAAAACGATAAAGGTTTGTGGTCAGTTTGCAACTTAAATGCCTTCCCATATAGATAAATATTGAATTTCTTTATTGCCCATATTACTGCAAGACATTCTTTTTCGCTAGTTGAGTAGTTGATTTCAGCTTTATTCAACTTTCTGCTAGCATATGCCACTGGGCTTAATTCCCCATCCAATGCATCTGATTTCTGTAGTAAAGTTGCACCTAACCCAATATTACTTGCATCCGTCCTTACTATGAATTCTTGACTTAAGTCAGGTAATTTCAAAATGGGTTTACTTGTGAGCTTTTCCTTCAATTCTTGGTAAGTCATTTCACATTGTGGTGTCCATGTAATGCGATCTGGATGTCCTTTACGTGTCAATTCAGTTAACGGTGCACATATGGAATTAAAGTTTTTGATATACTTCTGGTAGAAACCACATAATGAGACAAAGGATCTCACGTCCTTCTTGGTTTGTGGTCTCGGGGCTTTCTGTAGTTTCTCTAAGTTCTTTGGGTCAGGGGTCATGTTTCCCTGATAAACTGTGTGTCCCAAAAATTCCAATTCTTTACATCCAACGCAACATTTGGTTGGACGGGCTGTTAAATTTGCCTCCCTAAGTCGATCAAACAGCATGTTCAGAGAGTCAATGTGTTCCTCAAATGTTTCTGTTGCTATAAGGATATCATCCATAAAATTTGTTATACAGGGATTATTCAGAGGATCCAATAATTTTCTCATCATTCTAGAGAAGACACTAGGCGCATTCTTCAATCCAAATGGCAATCTATTAAACTCATAGTGTCCTTCTGAGGTACTAAAAGCTAGGTATGGTCTAACCTCAGGCTTTACTGGAATCTGATAGTATCCTTTACTCAGATCCACTTTTGAGAAATATTTAGCTTTATTTAGTCTGGCAAACAGCTGATTTGTATCCGGCAATGGATCCACCTGTCCTTCTGTAATAGCATTCAGTCTCCTGTAATCTATACAGAGTCTATGTTCTCCAGAGGGCTTCCTTAAGAGTACAACACCGGAACTATACGAAGACTCACTGTGCGAAATAATTCCTTCCTTCAATAGATAGTCTATCTCTTCCTTCAAAGCTTTTTCCTTAGCAAACGGAATCGAATATGGTTTCATACAGACAGGTGTGGAGTCTATGAGTTTCATATCATATTCCAATAGGTTTGTATGCCCTGGTCGGTCTGTTAACACCTCTGCATGATTATTTAGAACCTGTTGCACTCTCTCTTTCTGAGTTTTCGTTAAATGTGTACTGATTTTCACCTGTGCTGCTGTCTCACAGGGGTGTAATGGATATTCAAATGATGAAAGTGGTTCCTTTTTCATCTCCATGGCGATGGACAAGGTCAACAAGTGTGTCTCTTCCTGATGTTCTCTTTCCAAATATTTCTTCAGGAGATTCACATGATAGATTTTTTCTTTCCCTTTCTTATCTATCTTATAATTTGTTCTAGACACCTTCTCTAGAACTGTATATGGACCCTGCCATCCAATTTGTAACTTATTCTGACTCCCGGGCAAAAGAAGCAGTACCTTCTCTCCCACAGCCAAATTTCTGTCTTTCGCCTTCCTGTTATAATAGGCAGCATGTTTCTTCCTGGCTTGTTTCAAATTTTCATTGGCAAGTTTCCAGCCAGTTTTCAACCGAGTGGTCAGCTCATTCACATATTGGTATGAAGATGTAATGTTTTCCTCTGCCTTTTCATCAGTCCACGTTCTTAACATAGCTACATATGGACCTTTAATTGTGTGGACCTATTTGTCCATGCACCGGTATGGTCTCTTCCACTCGAAGCTTTATAGTGATGATTTTTCCTCCCAGAATTTTCATGCACAAAACGACCGCTACCAATTTTTCTCTTGGGGCTGTCTCCCCACTTAAAATTCTTGATGAGAGATTTCCTCTCTACATCTTCTTCCTCCAGTTGGTTTAAGTCCGATTGAGGGATTTTCGGCTTATCCTGGGGTAAGACATCTTTTTGCACTCTCCGCATCGTGGCCATTGTAAAACAGTTAAGTGAAGCTTGTCCGTGAAAAGGGGCTTCCCATTCCATTTGGTCCACTTTATCAAATCTATATTTCTTTTTATTATCAGGCCTAATTTTGCCCCGTGGCGTGTCCAGGTCCTGATCCATGTTCCCACTTGTGGGTGTTCCCTCATGTGCTATGCTACACCTTTCTACAAAATTCTCAATGTCCCATCTTGCTTTGGGCCAATAATAATTGTGAGCCACCTTTTGAATGATGGTACCTATCTTCTCATGGTCCCCATCTGGTTTCACATGTAGGCTCCTTATTAAGTCTGTCCTATATCTTTTTGGAAGAACCAGCTGTCCGTGACCATTGGATCTAGCTCCAGTCTTCCTATACATCAACTTGTTTTTCATGTAGAAATCTCCCTTGCCTGGAGTTGTATGACAAGTTGACAATTTTCTGAAACATGGCTTGAGTGTTTTATCCCCAGCCTGTGCCTTCCTCATCTCTTCTGGAGTGGTATCCAACATAATATCCTCCTCCTGTCTTGAGGTCGACCTGACCTGAAGGGTTGCCATATACACAGGTTTCCTTCTGCAACGGTCAGTGTCATGATTGTCCATCTGACAATTTTTACACCACCTTTTTCCTTGGTTGAAAGATTTTCTTTCATCATATTTCCTTTCATCGAATTGTGGGAATTTATTTTTATTGTCATACCGTGGCCTATCAAATTGGTGCTTACCTTTATTTTGATCCCTAGGATCAAATTTATTAAAGTTCTGTGGTGCCCTAAAGTTATCCACTTGTTTCTTTTTATTACCTGTTACCTCTGCTTGAGCTGCTTGATACCTTTCAGCAACATTTAGCAACTCACCCAGCCTCTCTGCACCTTGTTCCATGAGAAACTTTCTCAGGTCTGGAGCCATGGACTCTCTTAGTTGCTCTATAAGGACCATTTCCTTAAGATCTTGGGTTTTCCCCAGAGAAGTCCATTTCTCCAAGTATGTCTCTATTCGTGCAGAGAACTGGTGATAGGTTTCACCTGACAGTAGTTTAGCATTCCTAAATTTTTTTCTATAGAATTCTGCATTCTTTTCATACCTTAACAAAAGAGCCTGCTTTAGCATGTCATAATTTTCCTGATCACCTCTGCTCATTTTTGCAAAAACTTCATAAGCTGCCCCACGAAGTCCCTGAGATAACTTTAAGCTCCACCTTTCTCTCTTCAACCCATACGTGGTAGCTAATAGTTCATACCTATTTATATAGCTCTCAATATCATCGTCTTTCTCAACAAAATGATCTAAATGAAAATTCATAGCTGAGATTGAGGCTCCTTGAGTAACCGTAGCATCAGAGGCAAAGGGACTGGCACCATTTTCAGGAGCATGGCCTTGAAACTCAAACTCCCTTAGTCGTAACTCATGTTCCCTTTGTAATCTTTTATCTTCTGCTTCCCTTTCTGCAGCTAATTTCCTCTCTTCCCTTTCTGCAGCCAATTTCTTCTCTTCCCTTTCTGCAGCCAATTTCTTCTCTTCCCTTTCTGCAGCCAATCGTTTGTCTTCTCTTTCTGCCTCCAATTTCTTAGCCTCAGCCTCAATCTGCAACCTCTTAGTCTCAGCCTCAGCTTCAAACTGTAACTTCTTAATTTCCCTTTCAGCCTCTAACCTTCTTTCGGCTTCTTTTTCTAATCTTCTTTCTTCGCGTTCAATAAATTTGTCACATTCCGTTGTGACATAGGCAACCATAACTTGCCCATCTAATCCTAACTCTTTTGCAGTCTGAACCGCAGCAGATCGAAATTTGGCCAGGTCCGCCATTGTCTATTATGTAACTTAATACAATGTCTAACCAACAATTCAATCTCTAATGGACAACACAGGCACCGTGAGCTCAACCTTATTTAATTCCACCCAAGGATACCTTTTAATTCTTATATTCCCTGAAGTGAATTACCCCCAATATTTTTAATAGTTAAAGATTCAAAATCCCAAGAGCGAGACCCCAATATATGTGGTGAAGTGGGATGTTATAAATACTTATAGGGAACTTAGTGTACTGACTGAGATCAGCTGTGAAGGTATCTATATCTATTAAGAGTAGTGTATTATAGATAACCTTACTTGCTACCACATATCTATATATCTCAGTCAGAATTATTCTGGAATAGTGTGATGCTACGTTATGTGTCTAGGGTATGAGTATGGTGAAGTGTAAGTCACAACTACAGACAGATAAACAATTTAATTTAATCCACTACTCTTGACAACACTGTGACACTCACATACATATAACACTCTACAAAGATATCTTAAAAGAGTCACTGATAAACTTTCAAATAACAATATGTATTCATTACTGGCATGAATGAATATGTGTCCTGATTCAACTACAAGGGAACCAGGAATCACAATCAATTTAAATTACAAGTTATGTACAGAATGTATTTAATATGAATATTGTAGTGACATATATTATTACAAATGTTCTATGTGTGTCAGTTGTGTAGTAGTAAAATGAGGTAATACTGGTTTTGTTTTGTTCAAGCTCTGTTGGTATTTGTCATCATGACTTCAATAGTTTGTCTTTAGGGACTAGTATTGGAGATGTTCACAGTTCCTGATTTTAAGACAAGTAAATTCCCCTCTTAATGTTAATTTTAAAAAATCAGTTCAAGATGAGGGGACATAATGTTGAGCTCAGCTGGCCAACTCTGCTTATCTTGAGTGATGGCGGCAGGAAAGGACTCCTCTGCTCGAATTCTCCTCTGGGCTCAGGAGACACCTCACTGATAGCTAAAAAGACCAAGGAGTATGCTGTCCGACTCTGGATTCAGCAAAGCTCTGACCAGGTGCTGCTCACTACCATCAAGACCACTGTCCCTGAAATCAAGAAGGATGTACCTTCTACTTCATAACTAATTTATATTTTCTTTTTACACTGATCACAATACATCACAAACATTGCGTTCAGAGCGTTAGGCCAACAGTCAGCTTCATCTGAAATACTTTATTCCAGTATTACCCTTCCTAATGGTTACTACGCCTCTGCACTTCCAGCATTATTTCTTTCTAGTCAATCATCCAGGTGTCAGTGTACTGTTTGGCCATTCCATGCCGTTTTACTTCTCTCCGACACCCTCTGTTCAGGCTGGAGCATTTTAGGCTTTACCTCACGTTTGCCACTGAACTACACATATATATACAGGCATAAATCAACAATTCACATTCAATTTTCATTAAAAGATATTAAATGGTTCAAGCTTACCACAATTCATACGAATAACACAGATACGTTGATTAGCAATGAATTCTGGCACAAACTGGCACAAATTTCCATCTGCTTATCTTCCAGGCTTTTATTGAGCAAAATTTTAGCTGGCTTCAACGCACTGATGCTTTTATCAAGATCATTTAAAACAAGTGGTCTCGAACTAACGCTCCCAAGTGTGTATATCAGCGAGACTGGCCAATGAGCCACGTTTCGACAAGTGTTTGAAAAAATGTTATCTTTTCCCGTCTCCCCTAACAACCAAGATAGTATTTATAGCCCGACCAATCGTGGTTAGGCTTTCATTTGTTGCGCTCCAATCAATTTGGAGTTTACATGGTAGGCTATTTCTGTAACGTAAATTTTTTTCAAACACGTTAAAAAAAAATCTTATGAGCAGAAATGATTTTATGCTGTCAGGCACCCCCAATATTTTATTTTGGGTATAATTTATTAATTCCTGGACTATTTGCGTAACGTTTTACATATTATTTGTCAGCAAGCCCTAAGGAACCCAAAAATACTAATTTAAAGGAGCTACGTGGCTGCGTTCAAAATATGCAATTTCTAGGATAGTCGTATAGTTGTTTTATTTTTTATGTGAGAACCGCCACCTGTCCTGCTGTACTGTCAGACTAATGTCAGGATTTCGGACATAAAACAGTAGAATGTCAGGTTTCCCCAATAAGCGTTTTTTATGATTTTAAAACCTAACTCTGGGAAAGGGTAGTGTATTTTATCACTGTCCGTCTGAAAAAGTTAGTGCTTGTAGACTTACACGCGTGATAGTAGTAATTGTGTATCGCGCGACGCGTGTTTAATGTTCGGCTTTCTGCCTCTCCCTTCTCGCTATCCTTTTGTCCATCTGTTCGTTCGTTTTGGTAACGTAATATAATTAATGTTAGGATTAATTTAGGTCATTACGCAGGGCCTCTCAATGCTTTTCCAAGAAATACAGCACACGTTTCATTGAAGAAAGCGGGTAATAATACAGTAAGCTTTTATATCAACGTGAAAGCGTTACAATTTGCAGACGAAGCAGAAAACAAGGGGGATTTCGAGTACATTCCTTGTGACAGCACTGTCATTTTACCATTGCTCTTCTCTTTATTAATTTTATTTGTTAGGCTTCATATTTACCTAATAATTTATATATGTGGATTAGAATATTTCATGACAGACCAACGTAGCCCAAGCTTTCTCCCCACCCTCCACATACAACAGAAGAAGTATGTAGAATGTTCCATTTTAATGCAACGGGGAAGGGGAGGGGGGAGTGAGGGGATGAACACACTCGCACACACACAAAGAGGAAATTTTCATTTATGTTTTAGGCAGTAATTGCCGAGGGGGAATAATAGTATAAACAAACAGCGAGTGTTGAACATACAATCTGAAATGAGAGACAATATACTTCCTATAAAAGTCTTCACAACCATCATCAACAATTTTAACAATTATAATTTTTAATTCCTTTAAAATAGTATCAGTGGTGGTGGTGGGGATAATGAGAGGGGGAAGGAGGACGCAAGGCTAAACAAATTTCAGTTATAAACAGAAAGATCTCCCAACTGTCCTTGCGAGTAATGCAGGAAACTTTTCCGTTTTCCTAAAGGAGGAAGATGTATTGTCTATAACAAAGGCTGGGAGCCGCGCTGGTGTAATGGCTTCGGCGTTGTACTGGCGACCAGGCGTTCATGGTTCAAACCCGGGCGTCGGCGTTTGAAGAAATGTTTACGGCCGGAAATTTGACTGAATAGCCTGAACAGCTCCTGTGATAAACCCTCTGTGGATGGGAAGGAGCGAAGCTCCTGACCGGGTTGGAAGGAAAGTCCTCAGGTTCCCCAGCCTCGCAATGACATGTCATTGGGCCGAAGGGCTGAAAGCCTAAGTGCCGCTGGTTAAAAAAAAATAAATAAATAAATAAATAACAAAGGCTAACAAAGCAAACGGTTCATCTGTTCAGGACAGCAAACAATAGAAAAGGGGCTCTAAATCTAAACAGACACCAACTAACCCCCCCTTCCCAACCAAAAATACTCACTATAAACCACACAACTCCATACACACACCACCCACCTACTCTACTACCATCACACCATGTACCTACCTCACTCACACACTCAGACCACCATCTATCCCAATCCCAAACTGTAACATAACAATACAAGTACCTCTTGTCATTATATGTAGTCTCTATACGTCAACCCTCACCCCACCCAGTACTCTCTGCCATCCCAAATACCTCACCCTCGTGTGTGCATTCCTCACCAACCAATAGACTCTCACAACACAACTCCACACTCCAAAACCCACATAAGCAAACATGTGTAAACACACAAACGCGACACCCCAAAAATACAAACACCAAAACAACCAATAAACCGGTAACTAGCACACCTCTCACGCTATAACAAACGCAACCCTTCCCCGCTGGTCTCAACCCGCACGCGCATTTTCACGATACGACGTGATGACACTTCCCTAAACAATCCCTCATCAAGTCCAAAACGACCCACTCTCCTCACCTACTTCTCAATAACCAACCCTCCTACACCATCATCTACCTCCCCGTACATCGCCTATATACTCATCTCCCCCACACAATCACCACTCGTTCCTCAATCTAACACTCTTCCCACAAAACTCCGATGTGCCTAGACATCAAAAGTACTCTCCCACCTCTACTGTCCGCCTCCATCCCCCCCCTAGACTGTACCTCGGACAACGGAACATACTCCCCATGATCAATCTGTCTCTCACAACGCTAGAACTGATTTTCTCGCGGTGAAATCACGTGTGTGGATCGCACCATCCTCACACTCACACCCTAGACTGTCCTGTCACTACTAGACATCCCCCAATACACCCCCTCACTGACCCTCATGTGATCACAATACCCACCAACTGTCACCCCCATGCACTCCACCTCCCTTCGGCACAAAATCCCCATACCACTTCTAACACGACAACTCGCATCACCATCGGAAACATAATTGACAGTGTGACCCACATACCCACTCCCACCACACTCAAAGCACCCGCCACAAACACGACCCCCCCACAACCACCACCACTCTACCCACAGCATTGCCAAAGAGCAACAACCACTTTCACCAACCACCCCATTCCAAACCCAGCTCAAAACCAACGCCCCACCAACCCTCTCACCGACCACAACCACTGCCTCAGTTGCAGACACTGCAGCATCCCAGCTCATAATACCACACCAGGAGGATCTTCCTCCAAGTCACCATTCTATCTCAGACTAAGCACGGTCCATTCCAACAGCTCAGGCTCCATATGTGTCTCTCCTCGACTTCTCTTTAATAATATACTCTTACTCTCCACTCTTCCCTAACCAACATCCCCACCACAGAAACCTCTAATAGCAGATCCAATTACTGTCCCACCACCATACCACTCGCCTCCCAACATACCAACAAACCACCACAACACAATCCAATCAGACTCCTCGTGGCTAATTACTAATCCATTCCTTTAAGACAAAGAACTCCTCTCCTCCCCGTACCTTCTCTCTTAGTCGAAGATGTCAGCTGCTTAATCTTACTTCTTTCAGGAGAATGCTCCCCAAAAGTGCATGATAATACTGGTATCTCCACTCAATGACCACATTCCCTATTGATTGAGACCACCTAATCGCATTTCTTGCTCACTATTAATACAGCCTCATCGTCACACTTTCAATATCAATGGTGCTGTACCAAATTCTGGGACCTACAGTCAGAGCTACCCACCTGCCACATACTATTTTCTTCAATCCAACCTCCCCACACACCACCATCAGCAACCTCAGAGGATATTGCACTCCTCACTAGTAGGTTCACACTATCCTACACATCTCACACCCTCCACTCCATCGACGCGTCCCACCAATTGGACATGTCACATTTCTCCAGCTCTGCAAAATCAAACTCTATCTCTCCTCCTCAGGTCATTAACCCATGCCGGCTGCCCAGCCCAACACCCCCCACAATCTCATCCGCTCCCATACACATTCCATACCACTCGTATATTCATCTACCACCGCCATCCTACCCTCTCCCTCTGCTCTCTAGCTATTTACCTCCACTATTGTTGAATCGTCTCACCCACAATAACTACGTCTCCAACCGCCACCCAGATATTCACACAAATACCACGTTTAGGCTCTACTAATTGAGATATCCAACAAACTCGCACGCTCCATAACAACTATACAAGCCACTAGTAGCTCTGTCGCTGTGAACCACTCAGGCCATATCTCTGTCTCTTCGATCACTAATATTTCCTTCTCTAATTGCCCGCTTCTTCGACATACGTCATGAGCCCAATAATCTCTCGACCTCTATTTATCCACTCCTATATACACTTCCTCAGACTTCTTACTCTATCGAAATCGTCATTACCGAATATATACCATAAAACTCTCTCCATCCAGATTCGACTGAACTGACGCATCCTATAACAAATGTGAAGCCTACCCAGCTTCACTAGACAACCAGTGAATAAAGTCCCTTCCATTCCAAAATCATCCTACCTGAAGACAGCTAAATGCAATGTACTAGAGATCTTGACGTTGGCCACTTCTCACTCACCTAAAACTCCTCGCAAAATCAGCGACTAGACACATGCAGCCAACGTCTGATCCGTTGACCACATCCTACTTCATGTTAACATCACTCTCTCCGCCACTGATGCAACTAAAACACCAAAAAACGCTATAGATCATATAATCCTCTCTCTCATAAACCCAAACTTATGAGTCCAACTAGTGCCTTTCCTCGCACAGCTTCAAGACTATAGATCCTTCACACTCCATCTCCATTCGCCCAATCATCATAAACAGACAATACCAACCCACAAACCCTCCGCCTCCACCACACGTTCAACCACTCCACATACAAAACCAAAACATACCCAACCTCCTACCACTCCACAACCCACCAGCTAACAAACACACGCTCCTCCACTCATTAGTTTCAAACTTCACCATCATATTGCTTCCCAGCTTCCCCAACTTACCCATTCCTGTACACCTCAAAACACTCCACACCCATTACACACACACGCACGTAGTCAACAACAAAATTACAATTCTCTCAAATCACCACAACTCCTCCACCACCAACTATAACCAACACACCCCCCACCCCACCAGCCACACCTCATTCACACACTAGTTATCCACATCCCAGGTGTGTGAAGTCCGTACACCACACGAACTAACACACTCAAACAACCTACAAACTCACACGCGCTCGTACCAACTCCTAGGATCAGGCATCTCGAGCATACCGCGACCTAGAACCATTTTGCGCATTTGCTAGACCCCAACCGCACCCACCGATACTAACATAATGTCTCTGTTTGAGAGAGATTTCAATCTCCCCTTTCCCCACACTCTCATCCCAAGACCCACCAACCACCCTAATCAGTAAATTCACCTCAAACGTTGAAAGCTCACCTGGTATGGGCATGTAAACTCGTCATGGCTTCCTTTCGAAAACGATCATCCAAGCAACACATCGAAGGTCAACGGAGACAGTGAAGGCACCCAATCGATCACTGGGCCTAACCACAACCTCAAACAACACAGTCCAGGGACACGGTTTTTCCACCACTTGTACGAATTGCTGGAGGATAGAGACAGTGGAGGACTCCTGTCTCCCACTGATGCTTACACCATGGCACCCCTTACCCCCCCCCCCGGTTGAGGGTTGAGATGATGAATACTCTCCCGAAAACAGTAACCCTCTCGATAAACACCCACCACCAACTCTTACTCTCACCCCCGTACTCTCCACCCCAGGAACCTCTCCGCAAAGCTTGGTGTGCTTGCCGCATGTGACACACTGGCGTTACACAGATGTCCTCACCGCCTCACCATCCACAACTCATCAAATACAGCCACCATACCATCATAAAAACACCGCTCACACTCTGTTGTCTACCTCGTCATATACTCTGATTTCAAAACGGAGTTTACACGGCTTATATCCTCTGGAGACGGAGTGTTCATCCCTTCTCTGTGTACCGCCCCCGTTGATTCTCATCCCTCTCCCGATCATATTCACCCTAAATGTCCTCACAACATTCTCTGACGGGCTTTTACATAGCCCACAACACACCAGTCTTCAGATCAGCAACTACCCCCCGCCCCCCCCAAACACTATCCCCCCCCCCCAATGCAAGCACACTAGGATCGCACAACCACATGATAGAGAGAACAAAAAGTCCCCGCTCCCGGAAGTAAGCTCTCCCAACCCATACTCAACCTATAACCATATACTCCTCCCACTAATTGCACAGATTGACATCAGCCCCACCCGCCAATTACGCTATCACATCGTCAGGCTCGTATACCAACATCGGCCTCGATACAGTGCTAACCACTACCCCCGGGCAACCAGAACACACGACATGACCACGAGTCACCCCCCCAGTCACACACTTGAATCAACTCCCCGCGTGCGGATCACCCCCAAGCTCACCCCCGATTTACCCCACAACCACACGCGAACCACGAGCTTGTATGACCACTGCAGACATCGCTACACAACGAACACTACCGCACGCGCAAACACCCACACACCCCCCCCCCCCAGTATGAATCACTGGGGTCGGTATGGACTATAGGGAATGTACTCCCACAGCGTCTGTTCGTCCACCACCCCCCCCCCCAGGTTGCGTGAGAGTGCCGTACCACGTTTACACTGCCCACACACTCACGACCGTAGGGACCTATTATCGACGATTTATAGGTAGAATCTCCCCCATTTATCCACTCCTATATTGGAAAAATTTCGACCTGAAGATGATTGATGATCACGCGTCCCACGCGCAAATCTGCTGCCGGCGCGTAAGTGAAAAATGGAAGGAGGGGTTTTTGTTTGTGGTGATGTTGGTATTGTGTCCCCCCCTCATCTGTCTAGTCATAATCTCCCATGCCACATCAAATATATCTACGGAATCTAGGAGGTATCACGCATGAGGACTCTCGCTGTCTCTCTTCTCAGTCCCTCCCCCCCCTCCCCCCCCCAGCGATATACTCATCGCTAACCCCCCCGTAGTCAAGCACATCTAGCAACTAGATTCTCTCGACTATTCAGCTCCCCGTCCTCGTTAGCTCGCGTCTCTCGCATATGCCCACGTAAATATCGACAGATGAGCTCCCGAAGTCCGCGACCACAGATCGGACCCCCGGTGAGCCCGCACTCTCCCCCCCACCCCCCCCGCCATTCTCGGCTGCCTTGCTTCGGTCGCGTTGTATTGTCTACCTCTCGCATGGTACATCGTTCACGTTTAAATGCACATCTGGCATATTGATCAGCCCTGCAGATCATCGTTAAACCTTCATCGGACTCCCCCCGCCCCGCCAAGTTCTCTCTCCCCCCAAAATACCAACAATCATGCTCATCCCCCCCCCCCCATCTAGACTCGCCATATCTGTAACCAGCTTTCAGCGTACTCTGATGAATCCAAGATCTCACCACACAGATATACTCTATACACTCCCTCCCCCTCCCCCTCCCCCCCCCCACCCCCACACCCCATAAACACATCCCCTCCCGAGCTATGTAAACAGGAGCCGCCTGGTGGTCAAAACTGGTCAGTTAGCACTGGCAATCACAGGCCAAACACAACACACCTACACACGCCTCTGACACCAACAAACACAACCCCGAAACCAAATACACTGGCGTCCACCAGTGACAAAACACTCCGTCCCACAAACGACACCCCCCCTGGTAACGCCCCCCCTCCCAGCCGCAAATGGGTAGCTAGCACAGGGTTCACTACCGCTGCCGCCCAGTCCGGAAGTCGGCCCCCGCTGCCCCGATAACTTGGTCGCGGTTGTTGGGGCGGAATCACAACTCTCCCCCACACTACACCTACCCCTCGGTTCTGTGCCCGCTGTCACAACACGACCCCCCCGCACCCGCATGATAGTATCGGGCCAACAAGCTATCACCCCGGCCCCGCCAAAAACCACATCACCGACAACGCATTGGCTTTGTCCGTTACCACCAACACACCAATACCACAACCACACTCTCTCCCTTTAACACCATCACACCCACAACCACAACCGCACAACACCAACACCGCACCCGCACTTCACAATCACCACACACCAGCAACCACCCGAACACACCAACACCACGCGCCGCACCACCCACAACACACCCCCAAACACCACTCAGCCCACCCCCCGGCCCACGACACACCCGGCCCCGGTCCCGGCATTTACAGTCACCTACCACCCCCCCCCCTGTCCGCCCCCCCCCGCCATCCCCCCCGCCCCCCTCCCCCCCCATCCCCCCCGTAGCTCCCCTCGCGTCTCCCATCTTTTTGGGGGCTTGGGTGGTTCTTGGGTTGGCCTCTGGTTGGGGGTGGGGATGTGGGTCGATCGACCAGAGGTAAGGAAGAGCCGTTTTAAGCCGTTTGTGGCCTAAAAATTTTTCCGCCTCATCTGGGGATCGAACCATAGACCACTGCGCTAGGAAGCCAGTGCACTAACCACTATGCTACCGCGGCTCCTTTATGCTATATGTTGATTTAGAAAATGATTGTTTTGCCATTTTCAACAAATTGTATTTCTTGATTATAATTTGGTTCGATTTGGTTTGATTGACACCTTCATTGCACACAGACAACTCCATCAAGGCTCCAATCTCCTCCCTTAGATCACACAAGGAGGATCTCAGCACAGTGCATGAACTCCGTAGCACCGGCGAGAATCCCAATGTGTTCTATAAACATTTCTGTGGCGGGTAGGTTTCTCATTTTAAATTTTTGCCAGGGCAGTGACCTTATGGCCTACTCTTTACGATTTCCAACTGCTTTGGGATTTTAAAGTACGCAACATGCACACGGCACCTCCTATTTTTTCCCCCTTATCCGAGAAGGCTAGGCATCCCATCTCACTACTGGGGAGACCAGGGGGAAGTATGACATCATTAGGATCACTGGTTCTGAAAAAAAAAATTTCCATAAATTGTATACTCTCTACTGGGAATCGAACCCGGTACCTCTAGAATTCGAGGTGGACGCCATACCTCTTAGCCACCCGACCCCAGAGATTATAATTAATGTTGTTTTAATGTGCAGATGTTGTTACTTCTCTTGTATAACGTTACATAACTTGAAATAAATATTTAAAACGCTGGCGAAAATAAATGAATACAGAATAACAGATGAGAGAAAGAAAAGGCCGATTGTTAGACGGGCATGCATGCCCAATTCGCAACAATTTGAAAATAAAGTTCCTACACTCGTTCCCTGCCTTTTCTCGAAGGTGATTACAACATTCATTAAATTGGAATGGAAAAACTAGTAAGCTTTGGAGTTTGGAGACCCTGGGATAAAATCTTATAACTTCTACATTTTTATTTGTTCGTGGAGACATGTTCATCTACGTGCCCAGGCATGGTACTTACAGAAGTAGAAGAATAAGATGGAGAAGGAAAATAAGAAGAGGAGCAGGCATATTATCAGGACTATGAAGAAGAAAGGGAAGTATAAAATGAAACAGAGGAAGAAAAAGAAGAAAAGGGAGTAGCACAAGAAGAAGAGAAAGAAGAGGAGGAAGAACAGAGAGAAGAAGGAGAAGAGGACTGAAAAGAAGATACAGAAGATGATGATGAAGAGGTAGAGGAAGAAAAAAGGAGAAGAGGAAGAAGAAGGGGGAAAAAGGAAGAGGAAGAAGATTAGCTTGGTACTCGGGTACTTTTATCTTTTTTCCTCTTTTCAGTGCTTCACAAACATGTCGTTTGTCGTCTACATCAGTGGTTCTTAACGTGAGACATAGGTCCCTCAGGGGGCCATGCCGTATGTCTATGGGTCTACAGCTCAGGGGGCCATGACGTATGTCTATGGGGCTGCAATAAGATATTAAAGTACATTTTTCCAGCTAACAGCGACTATGGGGGTGGGGTGGGGGGGGAGGAATGAGGCTCAGAAGGGGGCCATGAGCAAAAAATGTTGAGAACCACTGGTCTAAATCAGCGTGTAAGTTATAAACTGGTAGC
The DNA here is from genome assembly GCA_024509875.1 of Oreohelix idahoensis. Lineage (NCBI taxonomy): Eukaryota > Metazoa > Mollusca > Gastropoda > Stylommatophora > Oreohelicidae > Oreohelix > Oreohelix idahoensis. The sequence continues at coordinate 253,087 of JAMPIV010016928.1, forward strand.
TGCGAGCTAGTAATATTACTTCTTCTTCTTTCGAACCCAAGGGATTCGAGTTTTCACTGTCTACCCTTGTAGCAATTTCGGGATGCGGTTTTGGGTTTTCTTGAAACCCCAAAAGGACTTCCCCAACTCAACGGGTTCAGCTGGTGGAGGTCACTCAAGACCCACTAATTGGCGGGTGATGCAGTATCACTAGAAGGTTGGTCCTCTACCATGGTAGGGGGGTCAGTAACCGTGCAGATAAAATAGTACATCCTCCCCCTCCCTCTTGTCCCCACACAAGTTTATAAAAAGGGTGGGGGGGGGGGGAACAACATAATACAGACTAGGTGTAAGAGTAAACTTCGTTGTGTAACAGGGACGACAATACACATTTTTCTGACCCACCGTGCTGTATTCAGACTAAATACACGTATGTTTCTTACTTAATTTGCCTTACAGTGACTGAATAGATAGAAAGGCCTTTGTTGATGTCCGTTATATAAGCACTCGCGTGTACCGAAAAGATAACAGTGCACAGACGTCGTAGGCACACTAACATTTTAGTAAGTTACAGAGTCCGCTGAATGATTCTTCACCCGTTTATGCGGATGTTCTGTTTTGTGAACACTCATTTTGTGAATGTTTAATTTAGCGGCATTTCTTTGTGAGGCGGTCAAACTTCACCTCAGCGTGATTGTTACTTGCTGTCAACGATCTTCTAAAAGTGACTGCGGCTTTAGGTGTGCGGTTAGAATCATTGTCATTTTGTGTATTTGTTTAGAACGTCTGCCTCGTGCAGTTTTGTCTCACCGATCTTTTTGTTACATCAATGTTTTTGAAAAACGACAATTGATGTTAAATCCAGGAAAAAGTGTATTGTATTTACAGATGGGTGAAAGTTTTCTATAATTTGTATACAGTGTTAGATATAGGTTTCAGTATATCAACTTCCGATATAAACAGTGGTAAGTTAAATGTGTAGTAGTCAGTTAAAATGTTTCGTATTCCAGTTTGGTCTCTCCTCGTATTGTCAGATCAATGTCTTTTTAAATACGACAGTGGGTTTACCCTTAGCATTCAGTGAATCTAAAATATTAGTGTCTTGTAGTTAGATATTCCTGTAATTATTGAGTGTTAGAAGTATGTTTAAATATATTCACTTCAGTTATAGCCAATGGTAAGTTAAGCGTACAGTAGTAAGTTAAAATCATTATATTTCAGTTTTCTTTTTAAAAACAAATGCATCAAGGGACGTCACCCTGAAGGTCAGAAGAGATTGAGATGAAATCGGTGACGTACTGCGCATGAAAATAGTGTAGTATAAACGGCCACGACTAATATTGGACTAGACTTGACATCGTCATGTTACATTGGCTGATACTGGCGAAGATGATTATTACTAGCATCTGGTCTGGTTTTTTATAGGTATGTAATTATCAAGACTGATATGCTGCCAGAAACATATATAATATACTTCGTGCTTCACTGATCATAATTATGCACGGCGCCGAAAGACGTTCGGATATCATATTTCGCGGCATCAAATGGTCTCATAGTCCGTCTGCTACCGGAGCCTGAAAGAGGAGCAAGGAATATTAGTACCGTAAACTGTCAGGCATGTCGTAAAAGGTGACCACGGAAGGTTAGGCATGGGGCCAGCTACTTTATCCTGTGAAAATATGTAAGCCACTTAAACCTGAACAATAATATGGACAAGTGAACTAAGAAAAGCACGAGGAAGCAGGCAGTTCTTTCTTTCTTTATATCATCAAAGACCCCTGGGGGAAAAAAGGGGGGGGGGGGAACTTCCAGTGAACAATATTCAGTAGACGGTTAAAGAAATTGTAACACTGAAATACCTTTTTTTAATTTCAGATAGATTTACTCCCAGCTTAACGTATCATTTGAGATGTTTGCAACATACAAGTAGATAATAAAGATGACCGAACAATCTACAATGAGGTTTAAACAGTCGTTGACACAGCACGTATTGAGAAATTAAAAATATGTTGTTATGGACACCTAGTGATGATGAATCCATGTATACAGGACGACCAAGTTGAAGAGGATCTATGGAGTGACATATCTTAAAGAAATACAACAAGACAGCATACAAAACAGCATTGCGTGCGTTTCGTCGGAAACTAACCATGAGCTTCACCAGTGACTCATCACAGTATAAGCCAGTGTTTCTCAAGCGGTGTGCCGTGAACACAAAAAGGTTGAGAAACACTGGCATAAACAATCATCACTACTACAACTATTTCCCAGGAAGCATACACCAACGTGTTCATGTAGTCTTGTAGCAGTAGTTTCTTTAGCTATTAGTTTTACATGATCGGGTAGCCAGCTCCACTAAGCATTAGGTCATAGTTAAAAGAAAAACAATATAGAAGAAGAACGTGTCATTTTTTATAACGAAACAATTTAAAGAAATAATCCATTCTTTTAAACACAGTTATGTGCATGAAAATTGAATATGTCCTATATTGTTTGCCGAGGGAAAGAGGAACGCATCTCGTTCTTGGCAATTTCTTGGTTGTCTCTCTTCGTTGTTGACTTAGTCCTTTTACATACCTGCGACCTATTCACGGTGTTTTCCCATTGAAAATGTCACGAGGTCATTAACGTGCGGGCCGTGCTCAGGACAAATGAATAGGACCAACCATTATCTGCTGAGCCGCGAACGTGATTAAAGTTCGTTTTCAGAGTTTCGAACCTATTATATTTTTCCAAACTTTTCCGTGTGGAATTAGGCCCCCAACTGTTAACCAAACATATTTCCATATACAATTCATGAGTTTTTTGTTTTTTTTTTTAAACTGAAAAACAAAGAAAAGAAACGTGAAAGATTTTGAAATGTACCGAGATCAGACATTGTGTGCGTATCTTCAAAATTCACAAAACTTTTGTAGCAAACTTCGAGTTTATGATGCTGACCTGCCTGCATTTTAAATATTAAATGTGTTTTATTGTTTCTTTTATACAGACAAGGTTAGGTTTAGTGATGAAACTTATCTTGAGTAATTCTTCCTGGAGTACACACAATGACTGTTCATTTTCTTGCCTTCGTATTATTATTATTCGATTGTACCCCCCCCCCCCCCCCCTTTATCTTTATAAGTATGCAGAGCTGAACAGTGTGTTAAATCACCAACTTATGTGTATATGTATATATATATGTGTGTGTGCGTGTATATATATATATATGTGTGTATATGTGCGTATATATATATATATGTGTGTGTACATATGTGTGTGTATATGTGTGTGTGTGTATATGTATATATATATATATATATATATATATATATATATATATATATATATATATATATATATATATATATATATATATATATATTATATATATATATATAAAGAAGAAGACGATGGCGATGAATAAAAGACACACGCTGAGGAAATCTGTTGATAGCATTACAAGGCAGTTCTTATTCTAGAATTTCCAGGTTAAAAGAAATGGAAGGAGGCCGAAAAACTCACGGAGAAGAGAACTGGAGAAAGATGAAATTGAAAATTAAAACATGGGACGATCTTGAGCATTAGGTACAGGACAGGAGGATATGACACAAATTAGTTGTAGGCCTATGCTCCTTAGGAAGCTAACGGTAACGATGAATGATTAATAGACGTAACTCAGGATAAGTTAAGTGTTCTGGTTGTGATTTGTGCTCATGTATTTACGTCAACACAGCGTTCACTTTTGTGTGATCTACGTCATTCTACCTTCAAGTTCACAATAATTTTCATAATAAACACTTACCTTGAAAATGGGAATTAATTTTTAGGATACTTGAAAATGGTATAATAATATCAAATGTTTGACCAAAATAAAAGATCGTGATGTCATTGCTAACCTGATTAAACAGAATACTGCCTTTTCCCGGAATAATAATATCCAGTCCCTAAATTGTTCAGAGCGGAAAATACGTTGTGACGTAGTTTACAGCTGAGTACGATATCTGCGCCTTTCGGCCCGGCACATCAGATTTCAGTAAGCATTTTTTTTTCGGGTTTGGTGTCCTTAGCCCCTGACTATCCCCAGCCTACCTGCAAGGCAGCAGGTGGTTTAAAATCAGAGTTTTCCTTCTCTAGATGAAGTACCACTCAAGGCTTAAGAGCTTCATCTACCCGGGATTTAACTCATAAAGTACTCGGCTCACGGGGCGACAGATTTAACAAACGTATGATAAGTTCTAATGTCACGTGCCATAAAGTCAAGGTCTTTCCATGTGTAATAAAACGCTGTTATTTTTAGGATAAAAACAAAATTATGTGCCATAAAATAAATAAGTTCCTCTAGTCATATAACGTTTTTTTTTCTCCTCCAAAAAATATGAATAAATTATAGATGCCTCTTATATGGCGGGAAATCCTACGCCAAAGCACATACTATTGGTTTCTGTGACAATGTTTTTACATAATGAGTTTGGCAGACCCAGGCGCAACAGTATATCAGTCGCTCTTTACGTTTCATTCAAGGAGGTCTCGGAGGGAACAAAGAAATAAATACCAAAGCTCCCCCAAGATGGTGGTTGGAGGAGATTGAGATTAGGTTGTGCACGGTGCTGGCAGCTTTATCATGTAAAAATATATTGCTCTAGAAACCACTGCTACGGAGGCATCAACCGAATTTTAAAAACTAGTTCTAATCATTATAACAATGCATTGCAAGATTACAATTAAAAAGTCCTAACAGAAAGGAAATACGTGTACTGTACTTCCAAGATGAGCTTGTTCAGTCGACTAAACGGTACGCTGCTCTTTCTGCCAAACGCAACCACACCTTTCGTGTACGGCGTTAGCTCCAAATTTCTTGGATATTTATGGTAAATTTCAAAGTATAACATACTGCATTAAAGAGTCTATGTGTGTGTATTTAGGAACACATATGTATCTGTATATATACGCATAATTATATCAGTTTATTTATGAGCATCATGAATTAACTAAATCCTTAACGTACATGTTTCTTGTGAGTTCACGACCTGTTGTCAAAAATAAAACGAAAAAAAGGGAAACACGTGTACATGTAATGTTTTTAATTCGATGCTAATATATATGCTTTTATCCATAGAAAAAAAAAACACTCACGTAAAACGGAAAACGCTGTTATAACAATGTACTTGTGCGTTATTCGGACTGCGCTAACGGTGCTTTCCATGGAGTGGGTCGTACACTGCACCATCATCGACCTGACACACCCCCTGTCTTCAGCGACAGTCTACTGGCCAGGGGTACCCGGCTTCAATAGGACTCGGGTGCTATCCGGGGTTAATGAGAATAACGTCTGGTAAGCAGCTGTTTCATTATAACTACGTTTACGAAATTAATACTTGTTAAGTACATATGGTCTATCATATGTTGTGTCAGCATAATACGATAAGGTGTACTACTGCAAGTGTGGACGAGCAAACTTTTATCATATGTACATTTTATATCAGGGATCGGCAACCGGTCGAACTTGATGTCCCAGTAGATCTCAGTGGATCATTTAGTAAATATTTAGATGGCGAAGAAGGAAAAAAATAATTTGTCACCGGTTAATAGTGGGCTAACCTTTTCTTTCCAGCACTCAAAAGTGCGGCGTGCCCAGGTTTAAATGCAGTTTTACTACTTTCCAGTGAAAACCTGCAAGATAGCTCACTAACATTCACTTTAGTCGTAAACTGTATAAAATAGGAAGCGATCTTTGGTTTGAAGTGAAGTTAACACATCGGTAAAACATCATTAATTTTGAAGTGAAGTTAACATTCCGTAAAACATCATTTAGCTTTAAGTAAAGTTAACATTCGGTAAAACATCATTTATTTTGAAGTGAAGTTAACATTCGGTAAATCATCAATTATTTTGAAGTGAAGTTAACAATCGGTAAAATATCGTTTTGTTTGATGTGAAGTTAACAGTCGGTAAAATATTTTTTTTTTAAACTGAAGTTAACAATCAGTAAAACATCATTTATTTTGAAGTGAAGTTAACAGTCGGTACAATAACGTTTAGTTTGAAGTGAAGTTAACATTCGGTAAAACATCATTTATTTTGAAGTGAAGTTAATAGTCTGTAAAATATCAGTTTGCTTGAATTGTCCACCGCTCTGTCGATGGGATTATAGGAAGAGGATTATCCGATACAAACAAAAATTACAGTAAGGCTGCACGTAATCCAAAATCTAAATTCCCTGAAACTTGAAAACATACATGATTTTATCAATGTAAATCTTTATGGTAGATCCCATGGCTCATGGGTTGCCGACATCTTCCTGTATATCATTATGATGTTCCTGACGTAGCATGGAGCCACCATTGTATCTGGTCCCCGCTGTGTAGGAAACCTGCAACAAACATTCACATGTTCTTGACGTAGCATGGAGCCACCATTGTATCTGGTCCCCGCTGTGTAGGAAGCCTGCACCAAACATTCACATGTTCATGACGTAGCATGGAGCCACTATTGTATCTGGTCCCCGCTGTGTAGGAAACCTGCACCAAACATTCACATGTTCTTGACGTAGCATGGAGCCACCATTGTATCTGGTCCCCGCTGTGTAGGAAACCTGCACCAAACATTCACATGTTCTTGACGTAGCATGGAGCCACCATTGTATCTGGTCCCCGCTGTGTAGGAAACCTGCACCAAACATTCACATGTTCTTGACGTAGCATGGAGCCACCATTGTATCTGGTCCCCGCTGTGTAGGAAACCTACACCAAACATTCACATGTTCTTGACGTAGCATGGAGCCACCATTGTATCTGGTCCCCGCTGTGTAGGAAACCTGCACCAAACATTCACATGTTCTTGACGTAGCATGGAGCCACCATTGTATCTGGTCCCCGCTGTGTAGGAAACCTGCACCAAAAATTCACATGTTCTTGACGTAGCATGGAGCCACCATTGTATCTGGTCCCCGCTGTGTAGGAAACCTGCACCAAACATTCACATGTTCTTGACGTAGCATGGAGCCACCATTGTATCTGGTCCCCGCTGTGTAGGAAACCTGCACAAAACATTCACATGTTCTTGACGTAGCATGGAGCCACCATTGTATCTGGTCCCCGCTGTGTAGGAAACCTGCACCAAACATTCACATGTTCTTGACGTAGCATGGGGCCACCATTGTATCTGGTCTCCACTGTGTAGGAAACCTGCACCAAACATTCACATGTTCTTGACGTAGCATGGAGCCACCATTGTATCTGGTCCCCGCTGTGTAGGAAACCTGCACCAAACATTCACATGTTCTTGACGTAGCATGGAGCCACCATTGTATCTGGTCCCCGCTGTGTAAGAAACCTGCAACAAACATTCACATGTTCTTGACGTAGCATGGAGCCACCATTGTATCTGGTCCCCGCTGTGTAGGAAACCTGCACCAAACATTCACATGTTCTTGACGTAGCATGGAGCCACCATTGTATCTGGTCCCCGCTGTGTAGGAAACCTGCACCAAACATTCACATGTTCTTGACGTAGCATGGAGCCACCATTGTATCTGGTCCCCGCTGTGTAGGAAACCTGCACCAAACATTCACATGTTCTTGACGTAGCATGGAGCCACCATTGTATCTGGTCCCTGCTGTGTAGGAAACCTGCACCAAACATTCACATGTTCTTGACGTAGCATGGAGCCACCATTGTATCTGGTCCCTGCTGTGTAGGAAACCTGCACCAAACATTCACATGTTCTTGACGTAGCATGGAGCCACCATTGTATCTGGTCCCTGCTGTGTAGGAAACCTGCACCAAACATTCACATGTTCTTGACGTAGCATGGAGCCACCATTGTATCTGGTCCCCGCTGTGTAGGAAACCTGCACCAAACATTCACATGCTCCTGCAGCTGTGGTTTATGTAACTATTTTGTTTTACATGACGAGGTTACCAGCCTCGTGCACCTCACATTAGTGGCCTTCTACGACATACCAGAGGGTGCAGTGATTCTATATTTTTCTTTATCACTTCAGAGAACCCCCGGGCGCTGCACAGCACGTATTAAAGTCATTAAACAGGTAGACCATAAAGTCATTAAACAGGTAGACCATAAAGTCATTAAACAGGTAGACCATAAAGTCATTAAACAGGTAGACCATAAAGTCATTAAACAGGTAGACCATAAAGTCATTAAACAGGTAGACCATAAAGTCATTAAACAGGTAGACCATAAAGTCATTAAACAGGTAGACCATAAAGTCATTAAACAGGTAGACCATAAAGTCATTAAACAGGTTGACCATAAAGTCATTAAACAGGTTGACCATAAAGTCATTAAACAGGTTGACCATAAAGTCATTAAACAGGTTGACCATAAAGTCGTTAAACAGGTAGACAATAAAGTCATTAAACAGGTAGTTCCTGTGGTCGATGAGGGGACAAAGACAGAATATGACTACTACTCCCTCATGCATGTCGTACAAGGCCACTAATATGAGGTTGTGCATGAGGCTGGCAACCACATAATATAAAACAAATTGCAGCAGGAAATAATTGCAGCAGGAAATAATTGCAGCAGGAAATAATTGCAGCAGGAAATAATTGCAGCAGGAAATAATTGCAGCAGGAGCATATGAATCCTTGGTGCAGGTTTCCTGCTAGGAGTCCAGATGCAGTGGTGGTCTATGTTCTACAGGTTGCGAAAAAAGATGATGATGTAGATGATTCCTAATGACAGTTGAAAGAATTGAGGCTCTTGAAATGTGGATATATAGAAGAATGGGGCGCATCTCATGGAAAGAGATGAAAACAAATAAGGAGGTCCTAGAAAATCTAGGTATGAAAAGAGAACTAATGAGGGAGATCAAAGTTCGGCAGCTAAAATACTTTGGCCACATAAAAAGACATTAACACCTTGCAAGAAGACCATAATATAAGGGAGAGGTGAAGGCAAACGTGCAAGGGGAAGACAGCGCTATAAGTGGGAAGATAACATCAAGAGATGGACAGGGAAGAGCCTATCAGAGTGCACCACCAAGACAAGAGACAGAAGACGTTGGAGATCCATTACAGCCAACCTTTGTTGTGGAGATGGCAGCTGATGATGAAAGACAGATGTTAGATTAGACATGTTGTCTTGATTTGAGAAATAAAGTCATGATAAAAGAACAATAACAAAATTAATTAAACACGCCAAGAAATCTCTTGACAGAAAAGTGTGTAGTCAGAGGACATAACCACCTTTCTTATGAGAAGAGAGATTTGAATAAATTCACGTCAGGAGAAAATAACTCTCAACAATTTTGTTTTTGTTTAGGATTGAAGTTGGCGCTTTTAGCAGCGGGGAACATGGCGGCACCCATATCGATGTTCCGCGCCATTTTAGCCCAACAGGCGCTGACCTCAGTGACTTGCCCCTGGAACGAACGATTGCAGATGGGGTTATGATAGATGCTAAAGCTGAGGCTGCACACAGCAGTGACTACGCGCTTACAACGGCAAAGGTAGATCTGGTGTTATTTTATTCAAGGTGCCAATAGACTTCAGGAATCATAATTATCTCCGCATTTATACTTACCAACGTACGTAGTACCTACCTACCTAAAGAAACCTAATTTACTTACCTACTTGCCAGCGTGCCGTTCTGCCTGCCTACTTAACAATTACTTACCTACCTATCTGCCTAAAAACATACTTGCCTACATACTATCTGCTTGCCTCCTTACCTGCCGCCAGACTACTTACCTACCTGTCTGCTTACAATCTAAGCCTTAGATGATAATAATGATAATATTTGTAGCTGCGGCGATGTTGGGTCTACTTTATTTGAGTGTACTTCATTATCTACTCCGTAGTTTATATCTGTACAACCAACTGTTGGCCAAAAAAAAAATGCAACTCTTGAAATTTTAGAAGCCCGACTCGGACTACAGTTTATTTTACTAGTTATATGGCATCAAATTCGGAGTCTGAGTCCGGATATTCTTTTCCGATTCCGACTCAACTAAAACAACGACCGATTCCACAACTCTGACTCCTCAGCCCTGAAATGAACCAAACAAATATGGGTAGAAAAAGAGGTGAGAAAAAGTTACTGGCGTTGGGAAGGATACACACTGGGGAAACCAGTTGACAGTGTGGCAGTGATTAGTCTGATCAAAGTTCTGGTCAAAAGGAAGTAATGTAGAGAAACATAGACGGGTGAATAGTAGAGATAAAGGTTACATCCCTTTAGGTTATAACGTAGATAAATTGCTGATCTGGTAATACGAGTGTGTAGGCAAGATCCACGTGCATTGGGTGAACTCTGTTTACAAACGGGAAGAAATTGAATTCTAGATGGTTCGAGGAAAGTTGTCTTTGCAAATCAGAAGTTAAGATTTAAGGAGTTGGTTTTGAAACGTGACAGAGTGTGCATCGTGTCAAGAGATAGTCCTCGAGTTAGTAGATCAGCCTAGTTAGTTGTTCGTCTGTAGTTTACAGACTTTACTACCGTACTCGTAATGCTCGTTTTGCCACTCATGTGATTTAGAGATTTAGATTCAAGCAGTAGGTTCTGAAATATGACATTGTGTGCATCGTGTCAAGAGTTAGTTCTCGAGTTAGTAGAAACAGCCTAGTTGTTTGTCTGTAGTTTACAGACTTTACTACTCGTAATGCTCTTTTTTGCCACTCATGTGTTGTGACACATTCAGTAAGGAAAGAGATGACAGATATTCGTTGTCTAGTGAGGATTGAGTTTTTCTGAACACCAGGTACGTGTTGAAATAACCTGTATGATAGGAAACTCTATACAGAGCGATACAACTGGAGGAAATCTGATCATCAGAAATGGTCCCACCGACGATCAATTGTTTCGGCCCCTTATTCTCCTTTACACTCAAAAAAAGGGGGGGGGGGCGGGGTGGACCCACCTGGGTCATGACTCCGAAGGTGTTTCAGCCTCCTGTTGTCTTGTGTAGAAAATGAGCCACCTTGGTTGCAGCTTTAAAATCCATAATTCCGCCAGCCGGAGGCAATTGTGAAAGCAACCCCTATGTTGAAAACAATTTATTGCGATCGTTCCACAGCACACCACGACTAGAGACATAAAATGACACACCTGCGTGAAACCGACAAGGCATGAAGCCATTGCGAGCTGGCAACTGAAATTTAACTGCACTCGACACCTCAGATAGAACACCGCGGGTTACTTGTAAGCCACCGTCCTTTCACCAATACAACGAAAAACTCAATGTATTGCGGATTTTGAATAATTTCAGGATGTTTCCTATACCGTAGGTGGGGCTAGATTTTACTGCCAGGAGTTCCATAGCCCATTGTGGTTGTTCCACAGCCAGCATGATGCCTTTTCACTAAGGCTTTTCAGTGTCCTTGTTCTCAACTGTCCCTTCAGCCCCAACAGTTTCAATAAATCATACATTGATGCAGCCACGAGCCCTCTTGCACCCGTTTCAACAGCCATGACCCTTGCAGCGAACCCACCGTGTCTCAGATCTGCGGCCAGATCACTATACTTTGCTTTTTTGAACGAATGTTGCTCGTCCAATCTGGATTCAAATGTCACGGTCAGTTTATCCATATAACCTGATGCGATGAAGAAGAATGCAGCACTATATCCGGCCGTCTTCGAGATTTTCTGATGCTCTCTGGAAATGCCCCTCTTCCAGGTAGGTCTGCCGCCATCTCCCAGTCATTTTCACAGTCAAGAAGAGATGGTAAACTGCTACTTGATTTACTCGGTTTGAGATGTGCCGACTTTCCTGGTCTCAGATAGTATATATTTGCGGTGCTCGGCTTGACTTTGCTATTCGCCTTCATCCTTGCCAGAGCTATTGTCGCAGCCAGCTCAATTAGCACTTTGCTGTGGCGCCATGTCAAACCTGTAGTTTGAAGTGTCGTAAAGAAAGACTTGGGATAAACAGAACTAGTATGAAGTAGAATAGAAACTTGGTAGACCTTATATCCCTTGCGGTAGGCCAGTTTCATAACGATATACCAAGACGACATTTACGAAGTAACGTTGAAAAAGAAAGGATGTTTTATAAATGAAATGACAGTAGGGGATAAAAGAAAAACGTGTAAACCTGCAGTGGTTCTCAGCATGGGACCAGGCCACCACAAGAGCGTGAGAGCGAACGGCAGCAGATGTTTGTTTTGTACAAGGTAGACAGCAAGTATATTGGAAGGCTGGTTGCTGTGAACTTTGCCAACCTTTTTTCAAGTTCTTCATTTGTTTTGTAAATAAAGTTGATATAAATTGGAGAAGCCTTGCTGTCGTCGTTCTCGTCAAATATGTGAGTCAGTGAGTCTGGTTATGGAAAAAAAATGATAATAGAGCTAACATGATAGGGTCGTGATACGAATCTACATTATACGATCAGCAACTACACGAAAGTTGTTTGTGGCATGCGCCAAATAGACGTGAAGAACAGTAGACACAGGCGGTCAACGGCCACAGTAGCATTACTAGGCAGGCCTTGTTCTTGAATTCCCAGGGCAAGAGAAATAGAGGAGACCTCAAGTATACGGGGAAGAAAATTTAAAGCAGACTCGGAAAGGATAAAAGAAGACACGGAAAGACATTGGGCGGACTGCACAGGACAGGAAGTCTTGGCGTGGAGTCATTAAAACGTATGCAACAGGGGGAATGGAAGAATAATAAATCAATTAATTAATCAATCAATTAGCTATTTCCTAAATTATTTATTACCTAGTGATTTATTGTTTTCCTTGATGTCTATCTACGAGCGTCATATTGGCGTAACGGTTAGAGCGCCTTCCTCTCGCGGCGAAGTTACCGGGATCAAAACCTTGTAGCTTCAAGATCCAGTCTACCTTGCTGTAAATGGGTACCTGACTCCTGCTCTTGAAGGCAAAAGTCAGCGAGGAGTGAAGCTGGTCACCCCCACATCTTAAAATAGCTGGACCTAGTTGTAGCGGTCAGTTTGCTGAGTCTATAGTATGTAAAATGTACCTGGTTTATGTTGGAGACCTTATCTATTAAATTCTTGGTCTAAGGGGATTAATTCATGTTTTACTGGGATGGTAGTTAACAGGGGTGGTTGTCCCACTTGGCTGTTAACCCAGCGTCTAATTTTAGAACCGATGTCAGCTTTTCCTGACAGGTTCATCCATCTGAGTTTTGCTCAAAGATTTAGCGTCTCGACGCATGTGCGAAGAATCTGGCACAATTTAAGACATCCGGTGTTGAGGAGTCGAGCTGTAGTTTTTGGAAGGGTCAAGACGATTTCGGGGAAAGTCCTATGTGTGTTCGACCGAAGTGGTCAAAGTCTGTTCCCTATATTATATTCTGAAGCGCCTAGGAGGCGAGTGAGTTTTGTGGTGATTATTCTATAGGAACATTAAGGTAATTTACCCTTATAACAGTTTCTTTTGTGAGAGAATCATGTATGACATTTTTGTAGCCAGCTCAGTGACTTTTCCCCGGGGCGGGTGTAGTGGTTTTTGATGTTATTGTATGGTTGATATGTTACCTAGTGTACTGTATGAGGTCAGCTGTGAAGGCTCCTGAGATAAAAGTTTATGGGAGTTACAGGAGGCCTTTCTGCTACCACTTTACGACCTCAAACAGACCTATTCTACTATAATGAGTGTTAGCTACGTTAAAAGTCTAGGGTACTGAAATGTAATGTGTAGGTAATAAAATACACTGACACACACATGTAAATAATAAGTCTAATAATAATAATAATCTCTACAATACACTGAACTAACACTGGCTGTTAAAGTTTAAGTTTAAAATTTTTTTAATTTATTAGTCCTGAACCAATCTTTTCTTTTGGTCAGAACTTATGAAATGATAGGTATTTATCAATGAAATGCATATATATATTGCATAATCAAATATAACTTTTGTACATAGGTATATTATTACAATGGTTAATATGAATGGTATCTACAAAGTCTTGGGAACACTATCACTGGATGGTTAGTTGGGGTGGCGTCATCATGCTCAATCTATGGTTACAAAAGTTTATAGTCCTTAACATATGGACTGATGTTAATGTTTCTTTAACACGCCTTATTTCGTTATTTATGGTGGAAATATTGAATGAATCTCCAGCAGGCCAGGTTTGCAGTTTACTGGCCTGTAATGATGTAGTATAGGATTCTTGTGGCCCACTCCTCTCAATAGCTGGAGTAAAATGTTAGGCTGCACAGACACCCGCTCTTGTACTTCTACAAGATTATCTGGCACAATCGTAGTGCCAGATCAGAAACTCTGAAACAAAATTTGTGCCATGTGTCAGTACTCTATTCACTGCGCCACTCTTACATACAACACCACAAAACAACACTACACAGATTGAGTCAGATCTCTCTGACCAACGTAACACATCTCACCCAGTTGTTATCAATTTGTACAAGTTCCCCAAGACTGCATTGCATCCGAAATATGTTCAATAGTTTCTTCTTCTATTTAATAAGGTGGGTGATATGTTCCCACTGATGTCAATAATCGATCCTCCTTCCATAGTCTTAGGTAGGTTTTCATATATTATTAGTTTGTCTCTAGGCCCTGGACTGCGGCTGGGGACCTAGAGCAAGCACTCACTTGTCGTAATCATTTTTCATGATATGGCAGTATCAATCACTCAAAATATTAAAATAAACAAGATAAATGCTTTTTGCCTTACCACAATTCAGAAATGAGAACACAGTTATTTAGGACTAGCAAAACTCAGCTGAGCTGCTGGCTAGACTAGGGCGTCCCACTGATTTTTATTTGTTAATTCCGGGAATTCACCTCTATCATTCTAGAACTGTGTTACTGGACAGTCTTCTAACAAATGGTACAAGTGCGCGTCTCCCATTCACCAATATAAATACATTTGTCCAATCACGGACTTCCCCTCTAACTTTTTTTCAAATATTCAAACTAAAAGTCAAATTTCAGTCACATCTCAGTCAAGTGTGTATTATTGTCTGTTGGTCCGTCTGTCTCTACTTGGTTTTTCACAAAAATACACTTGTTTCTTGAACCAACTACACGTAAAAACTGCACAAACCTGCCCCTTTAAGTTATTTTTAGCTTCTATCCTCCGACTTTGCCCCTCTAGTTCATTGCAGTTTGATTTTTGCATTTTTAGGGCTCAAGGACACCAAAAAGTAACTTTAGTGAAGTATGCACAAAAAACTGTTCGCTAGTCTGATGTGAACAATACAGTCTTTCGTCAATATCTTCCGTGTTATCTGTCCGTCTGTATAATTAAAAGTATATTCTTTCTCTGCTCAAGATGGGCTATCAAACTAGCTAGGTTTTATTTTCATAACTTTATTATTACAGAAAATCCTACTTTTCTCAAGGTTAGTTTTTTTTGAAAGATGTTTTTGAACCTTCGTCCACTGCGTTTGCCGCTGTATTCAAATAAAACAACCAATTACCGTAAAAGCGTCCAAGATATGACTGTTTCTAATAAGAGCCAAGGTCCCTTTTCTACCAATTCCTTACATTGTGTCAACTAGTGGCGTGATTTTTTTCTTTAAACTACAACTTGCGTCTTTTTGCTTTTTAGATTCAAACACGTGTTCAGTCATATTTTTTCCTTTTTATCTCCGTTTTCCCTCCCGTCTAAAAGGGTAAACCGTTTCGTCTGCATGTCTACTAGTTAGTTTCAATGGCGGTAGAAACCGCGGGCGTAGGTGAAGAAGCCTCGCCATATCTTACGTATAATTTTATCCCTACATTTTATCTTACCCGTTATCTTTATAATTGGAGATATTTTAACGTTGTATCACTGTATTTTTCATCACAGCAGGAAAAAGTCCGTTTAAGATTGCCATTATGATTATTTGCATCAGGCTTGTGTATGCCTAAAGTACTTTATATTTGTTGTATCCCGCTATCTGCGGTGATGCCATTTAGCGGGTTTGATTCACCCTGTTTGTTGAAATACCACGGAGGCCATCATATCTATAAGCCCGCCATATTGCGCGGCCTGCTGTAGACCCATATATTTATATCTGACTTACTGATGTCAGAAGGAGTAGTGTGAACTCACATATTTGCTGTATTTTGCTATAGCTGACGAAGGTGGAATTGTACGAGATCAGCTTTATTATATACATGCACAGCTTGCCGAATGAACTGTATTCATACATGCCATGTCCTGATTTGTCAATGACTATTTATGTTAATGTCGGCGTACCTGTCGTTGTGAGGTAATAAAGTCCATCAAACGTCAGAGGTGTTCCAAGAACTATATTGAATTACTGCATGTAATTACTTCAACCAGTGTGATGTTATTTAGAAGCCTTGTCTTCCACGAACTCTCATACACGCATTCGCATCCATTGAGGTGTACTCACACTCTATATTAACACTACACCTCAATACTTCCAAGCCATCCGAACGAATGCCAGCATTGTTGCGGCCAACCAGGGCCTGTGTATAATTATGTCCGCCTGTGTGGCTTAGAATCGTTTCCTATATTGATTCTGGACATTTTACACGTTCAACTCTACATTTGCAGTGGCCAAACTGAGGCTGTCCTATTTGGGTCACGGACACCCGTTACGCTTGGACGGAACGCAGACCATTCCTGACTGTTTACATTTATAGTGGTCAGTACGGGCTTTACAGTTATTGACACTCAACATTTATTGACGACACAGATATTAACCCTCAACACTAGTATGGTGAAGCCTCTAACACTTCACTTCCCTACAGTAGTATCAGCTATGGGACGACCTTTACCTTCATCTTTTATCCTATCAACCTTTATCCTATCATCCTTTATCCTATCATCCTTTTCATTAGCTTTAGCCCATTCTGTCCAACCAAATTCATTCACATATGCATAACTCACGTGTTCTGAAACGTCATGCAGATTCAAGAATGGGAGAAGGAACATGGACGCATCCCTGACGAAGCCGCTGTTGTCATTAATACAGGATGGAGCTCCCGCTGGCGTGATCCCAGACTCTTCCTCAACTCTCACGCTATAAATAACCAGACGTTAGTATCTTTGCTTGTCTGTACGTGTATTTAATCGTGAGTCATGTGTGAGATTGTTCTCTGTGGATCTCCGAAGAGGCAAGGATAGGACATGATTTCTACTCCCTCAGAGCGTTCGATTGACTGAGTAGTTAGAGCACCAGTCTCTCGCAGGTGTCACGGGTTGCCGCCTCTTGCTCTGCAGTAGTAATCTAACAGTGGCCCAAAACTTAGAGTATCTAATGTTGGTCTTCAGAGATGTCTACCTTTGCACAAAATTACTCTTAGCAGAGTTGTATATAGAAGGATAATAATGTTTCTGCCTCGAGGTAATATTCACAAGATATTTCAGAAGTCAAAAACAATGCTGAATTAGCCTGAGCACGTTAACTTTTTAATCTGACCCGCCGCCTTTTGTGAAGATGTATATTGTATTATTTAGCTCGTTCAAGCCCCCAGCTGATTTAATTCAGCGAAATTACTCTTATTATTTTTGTTCTTAGTGGCTCTTCAGATGTAGATATAACTATATGCATTAAAATCCGGATTCACACG
Source organism: Oreohelix idahoensis (assembly GCA_024509875.1). Taxonomy (NCBI): domain Eukaryota; kingdom Metazoa; phylum Mollusca; class Gastropoda; order Stylommatophora; family Oreohelicidae; genus Oreohelix; species Oreohelix idahoensis. The sequence goes on from JAMPIV010016928.1 coordinate 270,533, forward strand.
TGTGCAGTTCGCTCTGTAGTAATTAATTCAACTATGGCTGTCATAATCAACATATACAAATTTAATGATCCTGAGTCGACCCAGCTCAAATGGGTACTCTCCGAAGACGGCGAGTATCTGCCTGAATGACGAGAGGATACTTGTCAGCGTACAGGGAAAATGGGATACTCACATAAAATCAGGCTCAGGTTAGACATACTAACTCTGACGGTATTGCCTCCCCTGCTTTGCAGTAATGGGCCAACAGTGGCCAAAACTCAAGAGTGTCTATTATATGCTTCAATGGAGTCTATCTTTACACAAGATTACTCTTGGCAGAAATGTAGATAGAAGAGTAGTAAAGCTTCTATCACATGGGAGTCTTCATAAGATATTCAGATAAGCGAAAACAATGCCGGCTGTCGCTAAGCACGTTAATTTTATAATCTGCCGACACTTTTATGAAAAATTTAGCAATGGTTTATTCTAGCTCGTTAAGCCCCCCACCACTGAGTTAATCAGTGGAATTATTATTATTATTATGGGACAAACATGTAGTACATTTAAAAGATTAAATTGAAGTTAAATTTGTAACAATACAAATAACAAAAGTTAATAATCATTTTAGGTTTTAACAGTTGGAAAATAATTTGAATAGTTATGAATCAAGAAAAGTTGCTCATCACGTTGGTGATGGTAGTGTGGGGTTATAACAAGTTCAAGAGGCAGCATATAGGTTAACTTAGCTGCAAATGATGATTCTAATCCTCCTCCTGATGGGTAGGTTTTCTGTACACTGCTGTTACTCGTTTCTGGTCAAGGTTTGTAGGGTGAAGCTCGTTTCCCAAGAAAGTCTAGGAGAGTCTTCAAAGCTGGTCTGCCGTCTTAATGCGTCAACCGCTTGTGCCAGAAATGGTCCTTTCTGCTGGTACCACCTATAAGCCAATCCTGGCTACAGACTTGTCGCACAGATGAATACAAGAGACGAATCTTTTTCTTTCATATGTCTGGGATTTCTTTTAATTTTACAATAGATTGCTGCAAATCACAAAGAAATAAAAATGTGAAATTGTCAGCCTATATTCCCTCCAATGATGTTATGAATCTGATCAGAAAAGATCCAATCAATTCAAACAGGTCGGGTGTGGCACTTTCCAAATATTTCCTACACGGAAAATTTAGCAAAAGGTCACGTCTCCCATATATGGTAATATGATGTCTTGCATACACTCTCACCAACCTATTTGTAGACTCATATTGTCTAAAATGTAATAAATCCATGATTACTTTTTACCAAGTGACCGGTAGCGATTTTATCACTCTTCTCTGCTCACAGGTGTCACACAGACGGTAATATTGGTGTAGCAAGGATGACCTGGAAGCGCTTATGTCATACGTTCCTCCTCCTGCACGGGTTATCATGTGTTTCGCCAGACAAACAAATCTGGTTCTATTCAACACTCCTTGTCGCTTGAAAAGATGGTCAGACCGAAATTGTGATAAAATACTGTCGCTGGCCGTCTAATAACCTGGCGTAACTTAACAGTCTTCGTGAAGGGTGAATGCGACACAATAAGATAAGAATTACTCCCGAAGGAAATACTGCCACAGGGGAGTGGCGTGTTAGAGACTTCACAATGCTATGTCCAGCATGGAGCAAAATAGTGAAAATACAAATGAAAAGGCATGATTTGTGCCAAATAAAAGCGATGAGTGAGAAACATGAAGAAAAAGCAAGGATACTGCCGGAGGGCTGAAGGTGTAAAAGATCACCCAAAAGAGCATGTTCAGACGTTTTGTCACACTAACCTGATATTTCGCCTCGAGTAATAGCGGTCGTACGTTAAAAAAAAATGATCAATTACTTTGAAACAAATGTAAATAAATATGACTGGTGATTATGAAAAAATAAGTTTCGTCATTGAAACTGGGTTTTAGGACTGGAATACAGTTCTTTGGCTTTGGCCTGTTAAAAATGGGACATGCCAAAATGTTGAAGTGCCGATGTTTCTTTTCCGTAGATTCGTCTCTGTGGTGAGGGGTACATTTCCAGATCCGTTCAGGAAGTAACCTCTCCTTGTCAAGGCAAGAATCTTCAAGTGTCGATCTGAAGCTTCGAACCACAAACTAGTAGTACAGCAGCAAATGGTCTCTCCGGGCCGTACTGCAAATAGTCGGGTCGCCTCGTACTGGTACCACAGACTTTAGAGGGAATAAAAGAACAAATTCTGCTGCTAAATATCTGTGTTCTTGATGTCCGTCATCCGTTTGTTTTCTCAGATTTTTTACTCTCCCTAATCGTATATCATATCATTTAAAGCATGTGATGAAAAATCACCAGTTTGTCAGTTAATTTAAGGAAACATTTGTGACTGGACAACGTCAGTGGCTTTTGCTTGAAGAAACAAATTAAATTTACATACATTCACCAAATGATAATATACAACTATTCACAAGTTAATGTAATCACCACTGACTCCCTGCTCCATTCGGAGTCTGGGGGTATTTCTTCTTTTGGTTCTTCCGTAAGGACTAGCATGAAGCAATCACTAGCGTTTGCTGTGGTGGTTCATGAATGTATCATTTTCACATTCTGAGGTTGCCAACCTAGTATGAATCTTTAACACCACTAACATGTCAAATTCACAGCATAAAATGTATGTTTACAACTTACCCCAATAGGGAAGATAGATTTCGTGCTCAGTAGAATAGTCTTGGCAACTTAACACAGATACCACGAACATACGTCTGGGGTATTATTTCTATTTCAGAATCCCTCTGTGACTTGTGAGTGGTCCTGTAAAATTCCGGGTTCTGTATTAATATTGGCGAGTTTCTACTGATGTACAGATTTGCTCTTAATACGTTTCATCCGGTCCTATAAATTCAGAATCCAACTCTATTCTTTTTCTGTGGCAAGATCCGAACTGTCTATGTTGACGATTTCTGGAATGCAGTACCGTATGTCAAACTTCTTCTACGTTATATCGTAGGTTCCCGGCCCACGCTTCCACCTGGCGTTTTCGACAAAACTCCCAATCAACGCGAATGTTTTTAGGCGCATCAAATGCCAGCCAATACGTTCAGAAGTTCATGTTATGAAAACTTTTCCTCATGTGGTATTCTGTATGACTCAGGCGTTTGAAAATTTCAAACAGTCATCCTCCGTATATGGAGTTGCTACAACCGACAATTCTTGGTAATGTTTACATATCAACTTCTTACATTTATTCCTGATCATAACCAGTGTGTCTGCAAGTTTCCTTACATCATTCATGTCTGTACCTGCCACCAGATCGCTAATTGACCGGCACTCCTAGTGTAAACACACACGGGGCCACTCCACGAAAATGACCTCGCTAGCCAAGCTGGGCTGATAGGTGTCTACTCTCAGGTAAACAAACACGACTCGAAACGAATGGAAGGAGTGTAAACATTGACACGAAAAATACTAATTACCTGTCGGAAGGTAGGAAATTATAATGTGCTAACAATTAAATAATGCTCATAATTCAGTACGCACAACAAATGTAGTTCAATATTGCCAAAGAGGAGAAGAGAGCGCACAAATTATATCACAGCAGGGAAGGTGCCGTGTTCGATTCACGGTATCGTCAGGTTTCAGTCTACCCAACTGTAAACGGGTGCCTGACTTTCCTCTGAATTAGGAAAGGAAAATGTCACCTCACCTCTCGATGCTGGACCTATTATAGTAAAGTATTTAACTATACTACACAGCACTACGACAGTATCTGCTATGAGACTACCTTTACTCGCTCATGCATGTTGTAAAAGGTTACTAATAATAGGTTATGACATGGGGCTGGCAATCTCATCACGTAAAACAAATTGCTACACAACCCACTACTACAAGAGTTTGTATTTGGCATAGCTTTCTCAAGGACTCAGCTTCAGCAGTGGTTCCATGCTTCATAGGGAGGGAAAAGGAACATGATGATGATGTCTAGAGCATAGTAGACAACAGCAGGGTTAAAGAAGTAGTCACTTATTTATTAAAATGAATCAGCCAATAGCTCCGACCAGGCATGTTGGTAGAGGATACTAAGGTGAGGTTTGTATGGGGCTGAAAACGTTATCGTGTAAAACAAATTGCTGCATAAACTAGTACTACAACAATAAATGAAGTGATTTGGTGCAGGCTTATAGAATGATGACAGGATTCCTTTATTTATTGACGTCGTCTATTCATTCATTTACTTGTGCCATTTCATTTATTCATTAGTGTATGCCCACGCCTCCTTCGGATGCATAACTCGGTATTCAAATTCATCCATTCGTTTCGTCTCTTTGACACGCTCTCCATATTTTTTATAGTGTCTTTTCTCAATTTTCTTGGACTTCCCCACTTACTCTTTACCTATGGATTTTATGTTTTGCTTCTTTAGTTATGCAAGATGTGGGTTTGTTCAATGTATGTACACACTCTGTACACAAAATATAAGGTTATGGCTGGCACTTTCATCATGTAAAACAAGCTATTAGAGAAACCACCGCTGAAAGAGCATATGAATACTGTGGTACAGGCTTCCTGGAGACATGCTGCAATGGTAGTGCCATGCCCCATAGGGAGGAAAAAAAGCGAAGTAATGACGGGGACTTGTTAATCGGTATGATACATACATATATTGTATGCCACTACAACGTCTCTTTTTTGTTATCACTCTAAATCGGGTTTTCTTTCCTCTGTATTTTTTATGTTATTTTTTTTTTTTTTAGAACCTTCCACTTCCCGATAGTCTCCAGAGAAGCTGCCCAATGGTTGGTCACAAATCGAAAGCTGAAAATGTTGGGCCTTGATGTCCCCGGTCCAGACGGGCCCAGAGACAACACGTTCCCTGTACATGCTCTACTTCTGACCAACAATATCGTCATACTAGAAAATATGCTGATTCCTGACCAACTTCCAGCACGTGGCTTTCGTGTGCACGCCGCGCCAATCAGAATCGTAGGTGGCACTGGCGCGCCCACCCGGATATACGCCATGTTGTACAACAGTAACGAGGCTAGCTCGTGCTGTATAAAAAATGTTTTAATTTGTTTGTTTGTTGTTTTTACGACAATATTTTCAAGCAGATTTCCATTCCCATCTTTGTAGCACAGTGATGTTTTGTGTTTTCATTATTGCTTTTTCAATAAAAAATTGTTAACACTACTTCTTGATTAAGAAATTCGTCAGTGTATTTTTTTAAACTATGTTGTTTGGTCATCGGGGGGTCGTCCCCCATATGACGTCACACAATTTTGGCCATTTTTAACCCACTTCTTCCCTTTGCCAAATGTCGTCACAAAAACTCAGAACCCCCGTACGTGACATCACAAATCTCTTACCCCCCACCTCTTTTTTATTCCTCCTTATTTTTAATTACTGAAAAGAAACAATGTAATCGAATGTACGTTAGTTAACTAGTCATCATCATCATCATCATCTACATCATCATCATCATCTACATCATCATCATCATTTGTCATACCATTACAATACTTCTATTTTAGACAATCACCCATTAGTGATATTGTCATAAAATTACAGTAATTCTATTTTAGACAATCACCCATTAGTGATCTTGTCATAACATTACAATAATTTTATTTTAGACAATCACCCATTAGTGATCTTGTCATAACATTACAATAATTCTATTTTAGACAATCACCCATTAGTGATCTTGTCATAACATTACAATAATTCTATTTTAGACAATCACCCATTAGTGATCTTGTCATAACATTACAATAATTCTATTTTAGACAATCACCCATTAGTGATCTTGTCATACCATTACAATAATTCTATTTTAGATAATCACCCATTAGTGATCTTGTCATACCATTACAATAATTCTATTTTAGACAATCACCCATTAGTGATCTTGTCATAACATTACAATAATTCTATTTTAGACAATCACCCATTAGTGATCTTGTCATACCATTACAATAATTCTATTTTAGACAATCACCCATTAGTGATCTTGTCATAACATTACAGTGATTCTATTTTAGATAATCACCCATTAGTTATCTTGTCATAACATTACAATAATTCTATTTTAGACAATCACGCATTAGCGATTTTGTCGTAACATTACAATAATTCTATTTTAGACAATCACCCATTAGCGAACAATGGCATAGTCGATCGTTCGCTTTTATCAGCCACTGGTGTAAGACAAGGTGATATCCTATCACCTTACCTCTTCATACTCCTTATGGACGATGTCATCAAGGCATGTAAGGAGAGAACAAGAAAGTATTCAGTGGGGTACTGGAAGATGAGACAGGTCTATATTTCGGAGCTGGCATTTGCTGATGATGTTGCCCTGATTACTAAATCAGAGGCACATCTCCAATCCAACCTGCAAGTCTGGAAGGAAGAGCTGGAGAAGAGAGGGATGGTCATAAGCAGCTCTAAAACAAAATCCATGGTGATATCACGAGAAGAAAGAAAACATCAGATTAAGCTGGGGAACAGGTCCTGGAGCAGGTCGACCACTTTAAATACCTCGGAGCTATTATAGACCGAAAGGGAGGCATCAAAGAAGAGTTGGCCACTCGAAAAGCAGCAGCTGGGAGACTTTTTCAGGCCATAAATCGAGGATTCCTCAGCAAGAGAGAGGTTGGTAAGAAAACGAAGATGGCTGTATACCGCTCCACCTATGTCCCAGTCTTGACATACGGATGCGAGTCATGGGCAATGACTACAACCCATAAAAGCCAGATCCAAACCTCAGAAATGAGGTATCTGAGGAAGGTGGTTGAAGTAACAAGAAGAGACATGGTACGCAACCAGACGATACGTCAAGGCCTTAAATCCTACCCCCTGCAGACCCAAGTAGAACAGTCCCAATTAAGATGGTTTGGCCATGTCTGCAGAATGGGAGAAGATCGGATACCACGACAAGCATGGGAAACAAAGAGCCAAGGATCCAGACCCCGAGGACGACCCAGAGTCCGCTGGGAGGACAACATTAGACAATCTTTGAAGAATCGAGGACTAGAATGGAACCAGGCCAGGAGGAAGACAGCCGATAGGATAGTCTGGCGCTCTCTCTTCCAAACCTCTACACCTCACGGTAGAAGGGGAACGACTAAGTAAGTAAGTACCCATTAGCGATCTTGTCGTAACATTACAATAATTCTATTTTAGACAATCACCCATTTGTGATCTTGTCATAACATTACAATAATTCTATTTTAGACAACCACCCATTAGTGATCTTGTCATAACATTACAATAATTCTATTTGAGACAATCACCCATTAGTGATCTTGTCATAACATTACAATAATTCTATTTTCGACAATCACCCATTAGTGATCTTGTCGTACCATTACAATAATTCTGTTTCAGACAATCACCCCTTTACGAGAGCGTATGTCTTCTACTTCTTGGATCCTTAGCCCGCTGACTGACACGGCAGTCAGTGGCCATCACGCCTAGTGGCGTCTTGTAGCGCAGCAACAAAATGTACCCATTTTGCTCAGTCGGTGGCCATATATAGTGCTGTGCCCCAACTCTGGTTCATGTTTTGCATCTTAGCCTCCACTGTTCTCCGCCAGGTTGTCTTTGGTCTGCCTCTCTATCGTCGTCCTTCTGGGGTCCATAGCGTAGCAGTTCTGGTTATGGTGTCAGGGTGCCTTCTGAGGACATGACCAACCCAGTTCCAGCGTCTGTTTGCAATGATGGTGTGCATGCCTTTTTCACTGCACCGTATAAGTGGTTCCTGGTTGGAGATGGTATTCGGTCATCAACTGTGTCTATGAGATGGTATTTGGCCATCAATGGGGTCTATACCTTGAAGCCATATGGCGGCTTGTGTACCCTGACAACCCCCCAGAGCTATGCCAGCGGGAGTTTTACTCCTGGCAAGTTCTACCAATCTGGACAGGTCTGCGCGAGTAATGATGAGACAAAAGCAGACACCCTCAAGTTTGGGGTTTTTAGCACAGGGCCGACACCCCTGCCTATTTTAAAAAGAAATCAAGTTACGGAAACAACAATAAATGAGAGCGTCTGTGGTTAGAGTAAATGGATACCTGATTCTGCTCTTGGGTTAGGAAAGGTAAAGGCAGCCAGGAGAGGAACTGGTTACCCTACCTCTCGAAGCTCAACTTAGTATTATGAAGTCTCTAACACTTCCTTCCCCTACGGCAGTATCTGATATGAGACTACCTATTTATTCAACCCATTTATGAAAGTATGAGGCTTTCTGATTGTTTTTGTTGTTCTTCATGCTCAGAGCCATACAATAGAGCTGACTTGACTTTTGAATAGAAGATTCAGATTTTTATGTTGACCTTGACGTCTTTTGATCTTCGTATATTTCCCAATTCAATGAAAGCTTCTGTAACCTTTTGTATTCTTATTTTGATATCATTGTCTGTTTCTCCACCTGTCTAGATTGCAGCCAAGGTACATATGTGTATCTTCATGTTGTAGTGATGTTTCTTCAAGTGCAGTATTCTTATCGTTTTCTGCATTTACTCGCATCAACTTTGTATTTTTTACACAGTACAGTTTATTTAGTCTGGTTTTTTTTTTATTAAGGCGTGTATTACATTAAAAAAAAAAAATATGATTAAAATTAATCTAAATGAGTTAAAGGTTATAACAATTTCCAATATTTCAGCTGAGATCATAATATTAATATTAGCCACCCACAAGGGAGTTGTTAACTATTGCGGATAAAAGTTTACTAATTCGGATGAAAGTTAAGTAATGGAGGTAAAAGTTTATTGCGGGTAAAAATTAACTATTGCGGATAAATGTTAACTAATTCAGATGAAAGTTAAGTTATGAGGATATAAGTTTATTGCCAGTAAACGTTAACTATTGCGAATAAAAGTTAACTTATGCGGATAAAAGTTAACTATTGCGGATAAATAGAAACATTATTTATGAAAGAGGCGAGTGTGATGTCACACTTGTCCAACCCCCCCCCCCCCCCCCCCCCCCCCCCTCCCCCTTTTTTTTCTATCGTCTCACAACGTCACAAAATGTTGAGCCTACTCGCTGCGTGACGTCATATGTCGACGACCCTTCGTTTGGCGCGCTGTTCACAGCAAAGGAGTCTCCATAGAAATAAACTAAGATAGAAACCCGAGGTCTGTGAACAGTATAAAAAACAAACACAAATGGATATGTGCAGGCACTCTGAAGAACATGAAGATGGAAACAAGACAACAGAAGAGAAACTAAAGTCTTAGGTTTACAGGGAAATCGAACCCAGGACCAACTAACAGTACGGCACCATCGCCTCGTTACGGGAGTGAATCGTAGTTAAACACACTGCCAACTTACGAGTGCCCGCAACATAAAGTTTCTTCATGTGTCTTTACTTGTCTTTATTTTCTACAATCGTCATCGTCAATGGCTTCTTTTTGTTTCTTCCAAAGGATGGGTCACTCACTAGAGCTGGCCGTTTACTAGGAAGTCTGCAGCAAAGCATTCCCATTCTCTTGGTTGGGTCTGCAGCAATGTGTTTTACATGGAGCATAATGTGGTTGGGTCTGCAGCAATCTGTTTTACATGGAGCATAATGTGGTTGGGTCTGCAGCAATCTGTTTTACATGGAGCATAATGTGGTTGGGTCTGCAGCAATCTGTTTTACATGGAGCATAATGTGGTTGGGTCTGCAGCAATCTGTTTTACATGGAGCATAATGTGGTTGGGTCTGTAGCAATCTGTTTTACATGGAGCATAATGTGGTTGGGTCTGTAGCAATGTGTTTTACATGGAGCATAATGTGGTTGCTAGCCTCATGCACAACCTCACATTAGTTGCCTCGAACGACATGCCTGAGAGAGCATTAGTACTATTCTTTCGTGTTCTCACCAGAGAAAGACCCCCTGCTAGTTTTATTTTACGCGTCCTTGCGTGTTTGTAATCCGTTTAGTATGGGGGGAAGGGGGGAAAGGAAAGGGGGGGGGGGGGCACTTGAGAAGACAAAGACAAGATAAAAACCCAGTTCCTTATCGTAAAAGACGACTAATTTGAGGCTGTCCATGGCGCTGGTAACATCACAATGTAAAATGCATTGCTGCAGAGTCTACAAGCGGTAGGAGTGCAACAAGATAAACTGCAGGTGGTGTCGCAGGTTGTCTCCCTTGCTCTGCAGTAGTGGTCAACTAATGGCCAACTTCGAGTCAAATGATGAGTTTTTTTGTTTTGGGAAAAAGGTAGATAACTTCGCTGAAGGTTACTCTTGGCTGATAATGTAAGTACGGGGTTTTATGCCCTTATTTTACGGAGTCTCACAGAGAGTTTAGCATGGCAAGTACAAGAACTGAGTCCTCTAAATTAATTATAAACTTTATATTCTCCGCCCACTTCTGTGAGAAAAATATTTTTGACTCGTATTTATTGAGCCCCCAGCTGAAGGTAATTTAGCAAAGTACTAATTTAATATCTCTGTACATGTGTATTTAAAAAATGAGTCATCGTTGAGGATTGTTGCATGGTTTACGAGCATTTTGGTTTATCTTGATTTGAATGGTCGCACCATGCAACACCTCAACTAACTAGACTTCAAAGGGTCTATAATGTATATAACCATCATGTGAATGCTTTTAAAGCTGATGTAATAATATGTGTTAAGGACCAGTGAGTCCATAATTGTGTAAAGCGTTAAGATTAACGGTTAATGTATATAACCGTCGATGTAAATGCTTTTAAAGCTGATATAATAATATGTGTTTGAGGACCGGTGAGTCCATAATTGTGTAAAGCGTTAAGAATAAAACGCAAGAATTTGTATACGCGATATTCGAGAATTACGAACGCGAAGTTAGTGTATAACACTAATGAAAATGATATGGCTGGTGTAGCCTGGCTAGTGATGCCAAATTGAGATTATTATACAGACAAAGTTCCGACGTGAATGTTAGGCATTGATCCTAAGCAATAATGGAATAATTAGCAGAAATGAATTAATTCTGCTTAAATATGATAATTGTGCCAGGTATTTGGATAAGGATAATGGACAATAATTATGACGGTTAAATAATGGACGCCCAATGTCTTGGGCACTATACACTACGAACTGTGATGTATCCAGTTTCTTCCAATGTGGAAAATATGTGATTTCAGTAACTCATGCTGTATATATTGAAGATATTAAATTATTTGTGAAGTCGTCCATACGAGACTTATCTTGTGGAGAAGTTTATAAAGTTACAGTTCAGACTGTTGTGTTGAATTGACCGTTGACCTTCATCGTGTTGGTCAATGTGTAAAACTCTGTCATATTAATAAGAATTCAAAGAAATAATAGAACACAACAAAATATCAAATACGAAATGAAATTTATTAACTAAACGTTTACACTCAGATGTCTGAAACTCAAAATGAACCCACTGTTACAGCAGTGAAAGACAGAAGAAGAAAATTATATGATACGAAATTAGCCCATAAAAGAAAGTCTGCAACAGTCATGTGGCTGCAGACATCAAATTCACCCAACCAATTTATTATCTCCAACTAAGGATTTACATAGATAACAAGAGATTTATTTATGAAATGTTTGATCAACAGAGTTGACATGAATAAAATTGATTTGTCAGAAAAAAGTCATGGATTATGTATCTTCCTCGGAAAATATTACTGTACAATGGAGTTAAAAAAATAATATTGTCCATTCACTGAGATCGGTAAATTTGGACTTAGCTTTGCAGATGGCCACATTGAATTGTCTTTGGATTCTGGTTCTCAGTGAAGTCTTGGCTGTTCCTTCTCAAGTCAGGAATGGCGTAGTTGCACGTTCGCTGCTGTGCAGGAGTGTCGTGAGTGCGTTGGTTTTAGAAGTATTTGTCGAGTTCGACAATTTAAGTGAAATCGACAATGTGAATGAACTGTCAGAAATATGTAGAAATGTGTAAAAATTGGGTGAACTTATGACAGCCTGGTCGACTGAGGACAACTGTCCTTCTCTCGCGCTCTTATCCGGCGCTGTGAAATACGATAGACGTGCCTCTAATACCGAACTCGATGCGTAAATCCGGTTGGGTCTGGTTTGAGACCTTATGGTGACTGAGCACTCAGTTTAAGCACGCAGTCAGATGCTTTCAATTCAGCTGGTGAAGATGTGTAAGATGCGGTATTGGATGCCACTAGAGCTATGAGTTGTAATAAATAGGCGAGTAGGGATGCACTACTGCTCAATTCGACGTCAGATTGCGGTTGCTCGTTAAACACTGCGTGAGCGGAATTTCCGTTAGAGGGTTGCAATTTCAGGTACGTTATGACAACTCGTGGAGTTCGTTGTCGGCGTCTGTGGCCTAATGGATATGAACGCAGTTTCATAATCCAGATATACCAGGTTCGAAACCTGCTGCAGGCGGTTTGGTAGCAGATCGCTTTGTGTGGATTTTTAACAATGGTATAAGCGCCGTACCGTTCAGAAAGCAATGGCAAACTACTGAACGTAAAAATTGCCTAGAATAATCACAAACAGCCAATAAAAGCTGGGGTTGATTGCCACGTCCTGTAAAGGATAAGCAACTAACTATGACAACTCGTGGAGTTCGTTGCTTACTGGAATCGGGAGGTCGAGGAGAATGTTACATTCCTTGACTGAGATCCAGCTGTAACAGTGGGGTACCCTGGAACTAAGACCAAAACAAACAAACAAACATTACTTCCAGCAAAAAATACAATCATAACAATGCTATAATACCTGTTATGCCCCACTTTAGTATGCGTATTATAATTATGCTAGGTAAATCTCAGTGCTGTCTTTATCCACATGCGGGTCCTCCTGTTAATTTCCCCTATCAATTATATTAAAATATACCAAGAAAATTAGCTGAGTGCAAAGTTTCAGTTTTCAGCGAGGTGTAGAACGTAATGCTTTTTCGCGTCAAAGATTTGAAACATCCAAACAACGAGTGTGTCAAGTTAATAAAAATTGTTTTAGAAATACAGAGAAATGACAGCCAAGAACATCATAATATGCTGAAAATACCAACAAAATGGAATAGAATAAAGTTAACAATTTAACTGAAGGGGAAAAATGGTAACCAGAAGCTGTTAAGACACGTGATCGCCCCAAACAGCGTTGGGGTTACAAAGATATGTTCTGACTGCTTTCTGTATGCTATTTTCAGCATTAATCTAAAGTTTCTGTTTATGTTCTTGTCACACTGTTTTTTCAGCAGTTATTCTCAAATGTCTGTTTATGTTTTATTCTGCTACTCTATTTTCAGCATTATTCTAAAGTTTCTATTCAAGTTTTGTCACTTTATTTTCAGCATCATTCTCAGATTTCATGTTTTGTCCGTTTTCAGCATTATTCTCAAGGTTCTATACATGTTTTGTCACTCTATTTTCAGCCTTATTCTCTGTTAGTCTTTTTTTCTGTCCAGGATATTCTCAACATCCTTCTGTAGCATTTCATTTCGAATGATGTATCGTAATCTTTTTTGCAACTGTTTTATTGAGTGTCCAAGTCTCGCAGCCGTATGTTGCTACGGGGAATATACATGCTCTGATCAGCTGTAACTTTGTTTCTTTGCTTGTGCCTTGCCATAGGTTTTTCATCTGTATTAGTTTATGTGAAGCAATAGTTAACAATACAAAAAATAATTCCTAAAACTTTGATTTTGCATTTGGTTGTTTATTTTATTATCTAGAACTACACATCACATAAAACTTTAAAGCAAGCACAATTACCTGTAAATAAAAACAAATCGTCACACCAAATGTAGAGAGTAATGTCCAAAAGTCGATTAACGGGTTCAGCTACAAAATTGGACTACAATGCCAACTGGGATTAATCTAAATTCGGGTTATTTATATTCTCTTGAATCTTAATAATTTCAAAATATTTTGTCATAAAACATTCTAAGTAGCTGTATTTTGATTTTATAAATTGTATTTACTAAAGAAACCTGTGCTTTTCTGATGAAGAAAATCTTGAATTTCTTAGAATCATGTTTTATACGACTAATTTTTCAAACAACTTGCGTATTTCCTAGTCAATTAGTGTGAGATTTGGCACATATACTTTCCATTATATAATTTAAAAACAAGCCAAATCTGATTTTTGATACTGTATCGAAATTTAAATATATTGCGAATAGTGTAAAATTTTGAAAACATAGTTACTGTTGTAAGATACATCCTTTAAAGTTCTATATCTCAGTGTCTATTTAAGTTATCTCAAATCTAATCTTCAAATATAATGATGAGCTTCCATTTCAACTTTGACGCTCATAACTGAACAAATAAAACAGTCTTGGGGACTGGAAATATGACAGTAAAATACAACGTGACAGCCATTTCCATGGCAACCAATTGCTTTATTTCATCAAGTGCATTGGTATGTATAGCTATTGAAGTCGTAAGTCAGCCCTGTGCACATGTATCGAAATCCCGCAGTTATTTATGAAAACAGTATTTTACTACAGGTCCTACTCTTATAGATAGTTTCTGAAGGGCACGCTAATGTTACTGTTATAAGTTCCCAGGTAGTTAACGTAGTCTCTGACAAGACAAAGACAGAACAGGACTTCTGATTCCTCAGGAAATTCTTAAGAGGTGACGAAAATGAGGTTATGCATGTAGATGGCAGCCTCACCATGTTCAAGAAATTGCTATAGAAACTACCCATTGTAGAGCACTTGGATACTTTTGTGCAGGCTCCTTGCAACGGACCAGCTGCCTTGGTGACGTCATGCTCCATTTAGAAGGAAAGGGAAATAATGTGCATCAGTTGTAGCATTCTGTGAGTTAATCATTTCCCAGTGAGTTCGGTCAAGGGTAGTATTTTTTAGTTCAGAAGAATTATGAAAAGTCACACAATAACAACAATATTGGTTCACGAGTAATTCACCCGCCAAAGTATAGCAGGAAATAATTATGTCGTGTTCTTTCCTCTTCATGCCCTGATGATTGCACTGAATTCTTTCATGGTCCTTTCATTCATTTCCATTTTGCGTCAGATGTACCGTCGCAACATGACAATCATTCATTTGTTTTTACTTTCTATCCTTTTCCACTCTTCTGTCGTGGCTTCATCTATTTGTAATTATTGTTTCATATTTTCTAAGTGTCGAGGGTTGTTTATTGTCAAACCAAAATAAACCAGCCAATGGTAACACTGGGAGTGGTCACTCTCCGTGTCAATCAATGCTCTTTAGATCCCCGAGGAGCACAGGCCTTAAACAAACACATGTCAAGTCTTCCTGTCCCGTTCCATCTGCTCAAGTTCTTTCCATGTTTTCCTCATCATTTTCACCTCTGTATGCAGTTCTCTTCTCCGTGTGTTTTTTGGTCTACCTCTGCCTCTCTTTCCCTGTGGATTCCAGAACAAGGACTGCCTTGTAATGTTATCAACAGGTTTCCCCAATGTGTGTCCTATCCATCGCCAGCGTCTTGTTCTCAGCTCTTGTTCCACTGGTACTTGTCTGGTTCTTGTCATCAATTCCACATTTGTACAAACATAAAATAATAGTTTTAACATTTGTGTTACGTCCCTTGATATCTCTCGGATATCTATTTATTTGATTATGGTTCCTGGGAATTAAATGGCGTGTTTACATTTGTTACGAAAAACTGTAATTAATCATAATGTCATAATTACAATACTAAATTATAAAATAACTGCATGGCGTATCTCGGCGGTAACTAAAGAGAGTCTCTGCCAAAATTCATCAAGAAATAATAAGGCATGCGGATTTGTATTAAGAACATTGAAACATACTTTGCCTTGTATTTGTTTGCTTATATTTCCGTTAGCTTCTTTGTGTTGTTGTACAGGTCCCTCATATTTCCTTTGGCTGCAGCTTCTTCTGCTTCCCATGCCAACTCTTCAGTATGCTTCCTCTTGTCTCTTTTGATGTTTCTTCTTACTTCTTTGCTTTCTTCTATGTACACTTCATGAGCCTTGGCTTTGGAGCTTCTGGTTTTGCTTCTGGTTAAATCTGCTTTCTTGTTTATCCTGTCTTCTAGCTTGCTAATGGTTTCTGTTGTTATCCATGCTTTGTGCCGATGTTCTCCTTTTCTCAGTACTTCTTCACATGTCTCGTTCCATATATTTTTTATTTGTTGTCAGTGGTCTTCCGTATCTGCTTCATTTTCCAGCTGTTGTGCTTGGTATTCGTTGGATACTGTGATAGAAAATTTTTCTCTCTTTTCCTAATTTCTTAGATATCCCACATTATACTGTTGTCTATAGCTATATACTGTTGTACATTTCTTGAGTTTTAATTTTGTTTTAGCCAACAGAAGATGGTGGTCTGATACCACATCTTCTCCTCTACATACTTTTACATCATGCAATGATGACCTAAACTTCTTACTTTTGCATATGTGATCAATCTGATTCTCAGGTCTGTTGCTTTATGTATTCTTTTATGTAGAAATATGCTTCCTCCTATAGCTAGTTGATTTGAAGCACATACGTTAGCTAATAGTTTCCCATTCTCGTTCATCATACCTAATCCATGCTTTCCCATGATTTCTTCAAAAGCGGTGTTGTTTTTACCTATTTTTGCGTTTAGGTCCCCCATCAAAATTGTAATGTCCTTTCATTTCTTTTTGTCCAAGACATTTTGTAATCTGGTGTAAAAGTCTTCTTTCTCAGATTCTTCTTTATCGTTTGTTGGTGCCTAACATTGGATGATGTTTATATTTACTTTCTTTTTGGCTAATTTAAACCTTGCTGTTATAATTCGGGGTCCCATTGATTCCCATTCTATAAGTGCCTTCCGTGCTTCCATAGATAGCATTAGATCCACCCCTTCACTGTGGTGGGCTCTTTCCTCCTCATGTCCTGAGGACAACATCATTTCTCCTGTGATCAATCTCCTTCTCTCTATACCCTTTCACCGTGTAGTTATCAGTAAATAGGAAGCTATATGGTTGTTCCCTTGTGAGATATTTTGTTTTCCACGTGTCTTGCCTAATAGCACTAGTCAACAAATTTTCAAAAGTTATTTGTACCAGAAATTAAATATACCATTTCTTATTGATTTTGACATGCTGATTTCAAATATCATAATGAAATTCACCAATTGGCTCTGGTTTTTTTTTAAATGATGAATTTACATTACAGTAATACAAATAATGTATGCTTGTTTAATTCTCTGGGGTGAACAGCTAGTCTTTCTACTTTAGCATTATAAAAATTGTAGTTACATACTCAATTAATTGATATTTCAACATAAAATGATAGAAAAAATAAAAACTTTTTTTAAACTTCACATATCATGTTTTAAAAAGGCACATTTGAACCCATTCCGTCATTATTCATTCGCTGTTCGAGCTCAATTTGCTTGCTTCTTGTAGTCAATAAATGAGGTGTCTCTTGTCACAGTCCAACAGTAATCAGCAAGCATTGAAGGGCTCCAATTGCCTTGCTATCTTGTCTCCATAGCAGCAATGTCCTGGTGAAATCGTTCACCATGCTCATCACTGACCGCTGCACAGTTTGACGTAAAGAAATCCAGATGAGAATTCAGAAAATGAATTTTCAAAGACATGTTGCAGCCAAGACTCTTATACTTCAGAAGGAGATTTTCTACAATTTCATTGTAATTATCAGATCTGTGGTTTCCAAGAAAATTGTCCACCACTGACTTAAATGCTAGCCATGCTGCTTTTTCCTTGCCATGCAACACGCAAAGAAACTCGTCATCATGAAGAAGTTTTCGAATTTGCGGACCAACAAATACTCCCTGTTATTTTAGTTTCACTCAGTCTTGGAAATTTTCTGATGAGGTATTTGAAAGCCTCATCTATTTTCTCCATTGCCTTGACAAAGTTTTTCATGAGACCCAGCTTAATGTGCAAGGGTGTGTCGTAGATTTTTGATAGGGAAATTAAGACTTGGGTTGGTCTTTTCTGAATAGGTTAGAATGAGTGATAGCCACAGTGAGATGTGATAATAGAAATAGAGTTCCACGAGTGAGATGGTAGAAATTTATAGAGGCTGTCCCGGAAATCGAGAATCTCTCTCTCTCTCTTTCCGCCTATCTTCTACAACAGATCCAGAGGAGTCAGACAGTCTATAATATATATATATATATATATATATATATATATATATATATATATATATATATATATATATATATATATATATATATATATATATATATATATATATATATATATATATATATATATATATATCCACTCACGTGCCCGCACATACAATTGACGACAGTAAGACACACAGACGTGGGAACACTATACAATGATTATATAGATATTATGGGAACGAACTGATCACCACACTGAATTAAATGTAGGTATAGTTTATTTATCATAGTAAACTTACATCACAACATATAAAATACATCAAAAACATACACATAGTCATAAAAAAATCAAGGAATGCTACAATAGTGATAGACCCGTTTGTATGGTCCTCCCCTGAATATATATAGCTCACAGTCCCGTTAGAAGAAAGTGATAACCCCAAGGAGTTACAGATGCATATGATTGAGTCTATGGTTTCCCCCTTTTAAGGTATGGACCCCCATCGAGGCCAGCTCCTTGACGTGGAGATGGGGCTCAAGTACAGCCATCAGCGGCTGAAAAACCAAGACTGGCCAGGCCCTCCTACACTCGAGCAAGACCACAGTCTGCCCTAGCAAGTCAAGGTGTTGAAGACGGAGGCAACCAGCCAAGAGGCGCACCACAGCAATCAGGATGCCACGCACATGCGCTATGGAAGTATGCCTATATCTGCAAAACGTTATGGCACTCGCCGTGTGACGGACACCCATGCAGGCGCAGTGCCGGGCCCTCTGCCTCGGAAGGGCCCAACCCCTACTACTGGGGGTCCTTCTCAATTGCCCCGTGGAGCCAGGAGGCATGAGAATAGAGCTACTGGCCAAGCAAAGAAAAGACCATTTAAAATAATGCACTGGAATGCTGAAGGCGTCAGTAGTAAAAAAGACGGCTACAGCAAAAAATTAGAGCTCGAAAATATCTTGAATAACAGGTTTTTTTAGGAAAAATGCAAGCGTACAGCTTGACTTATCATTTAAAACTTCCCGTGCAATAAGTTATATTCATAAAATCATCAATCCCCATGAATTAGGAATACATACGCATTCCATCAATACTCTAGCATTTATAAGTTAGTTTTAGACAAATTATTCTCGTCTGATTACTTAACAGTTAAATTAAATTCATTAATAGCCGACTGAGTGTAAGCTAAAAATTATAATTTATTCTGTTTTCCACTGTAACTCATCAGCTAGAGAATATAACAGACTTATAAATTATTCACTCTGCACAAAAGAACTCGGGAAATAAAATAAGCGATCGAACACTTTGAACACTTCGAAAAATACTAGATGTAATATATATATATAATATTTACCTCACACAGAACTACTAAGAACTTAAACCACTTCGACCAAACTAAATGCCATCTCTATTAACAGAGATTCTTAGGAATCGAACGAAGGCTCGTTCTAGTCTTGACTGCGAAGTTACTGAGTGAATTAAGTCTCAAACTCTCGTTTAAGATATATGAAACACTCACAAAGAATGTGTCTTATTTCCAAAACCACGCAATCTCTCGTCTTTCCTAACACTTACGTAACTTAGACGCATGCCGTAAGTGCCAACGGTGCGTCTTCACACCTACGTTAACAAACTGACCGAGAAGCGTGAGTGTCATGGAAAAACCCAGACTATATGTCTCATTCCCGAGCGCTGCGTGAGTGTCATATCACACTTCACTCCGAGAGAAATGTTAGTGTCAGGTGAAAATGCTAGACGGTATGACACCTAACCGGGAACTAGCCTGACGAAACGCCCGTGACATGAGAAAAGTACAGATGCATGTCTGCTATCTCTGTCTGCCCAGACGAATATTCACGCGTTCTATCGTCCACTGACATCTAATGCAATAGAATGCCTTTTTAACGCTCTCTCTCTGACCCGTTATGTCATAAATGCGTTTATCAGTATGAGAAAGAAAACGGTAAAGTTTAGAGTGGGGAAGAAAATATTTTACTCAAACGAATGGATGCGAAAAATACAGGAAAAAGGTAAAGAGTGATAATAAAATAGAGGATACGGGTGAAAGAAAAAGAAGAGGATATAGACAATTTATGATCAATAAACTCTCTGTGACAGGGTGGCAACAAAATCTTGCTGGTCTCGACAAGTGCTTGGTTCTCAACGTTCTTACTGCCAGGCTGCAATGACTAGCTGATTGGCCATTGTCTTTTGATGTAATGGTCACTTCGTTCACGGCTATCCCACTCACAGAGAAAGCAACAGTACTTGGTGTATCCACCCTGTAGTCCAAGCAAAAGAGCGACCACTTTTAAGTCACCGCAAAGTGACCAATGAAGATGATCGTAGTTTATACACTTCAAAAGCTGCTTAATGTTTTCATAAGTTTCTTTCATATGAACTGCGTGACCAACTGGAATTGACGGTAACACATTACCATTATTCAACAAAACAGCTTTAAGACTCGTCTTGGATGAATGTCGTGGAATATTCTAATCCACATATATAAATTATCAAGTAAATATAAAGCCTAATAAATACATATAATAAATAAAGGAAGAAGAATGGTAAAGAACAGTGCTGTCACAATGACTGTACTCGAAATCCCCTTGTTTTCTACTGCGTATGCAAATTGTAACGTTTCACGTTGATATTAAAGGCCTTCTGCAACATACACGCGTTTCCCAAACACACAATAAAATGTGCTGCCTTTCTAAGAAACACCTTGAAATATGCAAGTTGACCTAAATTTTAAATTCCATTCATGTCTTTTTCTACACTATGTTACCAAAAACAAAAGACAGATGGACTAAAGGATAGCGAGAAGGGCTCTTTTAAATTTGGATATTTGGGTTCCTTAGGGCTTGCTGACAAAGAATATGTAAAACGTTACGCAAATAGTCCAGGAATTAATAAATTATAACCAAAATAAAATAGTGGGGATGCCTGACAACATAAAATCATTTCTGCTCATAAAATTTTTTATAACGTGTTTGAAAAAACCTTACGTTACAGAAATAGCCTACCATGTAAACTCCAAATTGATTGGAGCGCAACAAATGAAAGACTAACCACGATTGGTCGGGCTATAAATACTATCTTTCGTTGTTAGGGGAGACGTGGAAAGGTAACATTTTTTCAAACACTTGTCGAAACGTGGCCCCATTGGCTAGACTCGCTGATATACTCACTTAGGAGCGTTAGTTCGAGACCACTAGTGCAAATAAGCTTGATAAAGCAACAGTGCGTTGAAGCCAGCTCATATTTTTGCTAAATAAAAGTCTGGAACATAAGCAGATGGGAATTTGTGCCAGAATTCATTGCTAATCAACGTATCTGTGTTTATTCTATGAATTGTGGTAAGCTTAAACCATTCAGTATCTTGTAATGAAAATTGAATGTGAATTGTTAATTTATGCCTGTATATATGTGTAGTTCAGTAGCAAACATGATGTAAAGCCTATAATGCTCCCGCCTGAACAGAAGGTGTCGGAGGAAAGTAAAACTGCATGGAATGGCCAAACAGTACACTGACACCTAGATTATTGATTAGACAGAAATAATGCTGGAAGTGCAGAGGCGTGGTAACCATTAAGGAGGTAAATACTGGTATAAAGTATTTCAGATGAAGCTGACAGTTGGCCTAACGCTCTGAACTCAATGTTTGTGATGTATTGTGCTCAGTGTAAAAAGAGAGTATAAATTAGTTATGAAGTAGAAGGTACATCCTTCTTGTTCTCAGGGACCGTGGTCTTGATGGTATTGAGCAGCACCTGGTCAGAGCTTTGCTGAATCCAGAGTCGGACAGCATACTCCTTGGTCCATTTAGCTATCAGTGAGGTGTCTCCAGAGCCCAGGGGAGAATTCGAGCAGAAGAGTCTTTTCCTGCCGCCATCACGCAAGATAAGATGATGTGACCCGCTGAGCTCAACATTATGTACCCCGTCTTAAAATGACTTTGTAACAAAAACTTAAGAGGGGAAGTAAATTGTGTTAATATCAAGAACTGAGAACATCTCCGATACTAGTTTCCTTAAGACAAACTATTGAAGTCATGATGACAAATACCAACAGAGCTTGAACAAAACAAAACCAGTATTACCTCATTTTACTACTACACAACTGACACACATAGGATATTTGTAATAATATATGTCACTACAATATTCATATTAATACATTCTGTACATAACTTGTAATTAAAATTGATTGTGATTCCTGGTTCCTTTGTATTTGAATCAGGACACACATATTCATTCATGACAGAAATGAATACATATTGTTATTTGAAAAGTTATCAGTGACTCCGTTAAGATATTCTCATAGATTGTTATATGTATGTGAGTGTCACAGTGTTGTCAAGTGTAGTGGAATAAATTAAATTGTTTATCTGTCTGTTGTTGTGACTTACACTTCATCATACACATACCCTAGACACATAACGTAGTCATCACACTATTCCAGAATAATTCTGACTGAGATAGATATATATATATATATGTGGCAGCAAGTAAGGTTATCTATAATACACTACTCTTAATAGATATAGATACCTTCACAGCTGATCTCAGTCAGTACACTAAGTCCCCTATAAATATTTATAACATCCCACTTCACCACATATATTGGGGTCTCGCTCTTGGGATTTTGAATCTTTACCTATTAAAAATATTGGGGGTAATTCACTTCAGAGAATATAAGAATTAAAAGGTATCCTTGGGTGGAATTAAATAAGGTTGAGCTCACGGTGCCTGTGTTGTCCATTATATATTTAGAATTTGAATTGTTGGTTAGACATTGTAGAAATTTACCTGATAGACAATGGCGGACCTGGCCAAGTTTCGATCTGCTGCTGTTCAGACTGCAAAAGAGTTAGGATTAGATGGGCAAGTTATGGTTGCCTATGTCACCACGGAATGTGACAAATTTATTGAACGCGAAGAAAGAAGATTAGAAAAAGAGGCCGAAAGAAAGTTAGAGGCTGAGACTAAGAGGTTGCAAGCTGAGGCTGAGACTAAGAGGTTGCAATTTGAGGCTGAGGCTGAGACTAAGAGGTTGCAGATTGAGGCTGAGGCTAAGAAATTGGAGGCAGAAAGAGAAGACAAAAGATTAGCTGCAGAAAGGGAAGAGAAGAAATTAGCTGCAGAAAGGGAAGACAAGAGATTAGCTGCAGAAAGGGAAGCAGAAGATAAGAGATTACAAAGGGAACATGAGTTACGACTAAGGGAGTTTGAGTTTCAGGGCCATGCTCCTGAAAATGGTGCCAGTCCCTTTGCCTCTGATGCCACTGCTAGCCAAGGAGCCTCAACCTCAGCTATGAATTTTCATTTAGATCATTTTGTTGAGAAAGACGATGATATAGAGAGCTACCTAAATAGGTATGAACTATTAGCTACCACGTATGGGTTAGAGAGAGAAAGGTGGAGCTTAAAGTTATCTCAGGGACTTCGTGGGGCAGCTTAACAAGTTTTTGCAAAAATGAGCAGAGGTGATCAGGAAAATTATGACATGCTAAAGCAGGCTCTTTTGTTAAGGTATGAAAAGAATGCAGAATTTTATAGGAAAAAATTTAGGAATGCTAAACTACTGTCAGGTGAAACCTATCACCAGTTCTCTGCACGAATAGAGACATACTTGGAGAAATGGACTTCTCTGGGGAAAACCCAAGATCTTAAGGAAATGGTCCTTATACAGCAACTAAGAGAGTCCATGGCTCCAGACCTGAGAAAGTTTCTCATGGAACAAGGTGCAGAGAGGCTGGATGAGTTGCTAAATGTTGCTGAAAGGTATCAAGCAGCTCAAGCAGAGGTAACAGGTAATAAAAAGAAACAAGTGGATAACTTTAGGGCACCACAGAACTTTAATAAATTTGATCCTAAGGATCAAAATAAAGGTAAGCACCAATTTGATAGGCCACGGTATGAAAATAAAAATAAATTCCCACAACTCGATGAAAGGAAATATGATGAAAGAAAATCTTTCAACCAAGGAAAAAGGTGGTGTAAAAATTGTAAGATGAACAATCATGACACTGACCGTTGCAGAAGGAAACCTGTGTATATGGCAACCCTTCAGGTCAGGTCGACCTCAAGACAGGAGGAGGATATTATGTTGGATACCACTCCAGAAGAGATGAGGAAGGCACAGGCTGGGGATAAAACACTCAAGCCTTGTTTCAGAAAATTGTCAACTTGTCATACCACTCCAGGCAAGGGAGATTTTTACATGAAAAACAAGTTGATGTATAGGAAGACTGGAGCTAGATCCAAAGGTCACGGACAGCTGGTTCTTCCAAAAAGATATAGGGCAGACTTAATAAGGAGCCTACATGTGAAACCAGATGGGGACCATGAGAAGATAGGTACCATCATTCAAAAGGTGGCTCACAATTATTATTGGCCCAAAGCAAGATGGGACATTGAGAATTTTGTAGAAAGGTGTAGCATAGCACATGAGGGAACACCCACAAGTGGGAACATGGATCAGGACCTGGACACGCCATGGGGCAAAATTAGGCCTGATAATAAAAAGAGATATAAATTTGATAAAGTGGACCAAATGGAATGGGAAGCCCCTTTTCACGGACAAGCTTCACTTAACTGTTTTACAATGGCCACTATGCGGAGAGTGCAAAAAGATGTCTTACCCCAGGATAAGCCGAAAATCCCTCAATCGGACTTAAACAAACTGGAGGAAGAGGATGTAGAGAGGAAATCTCTCATCAAGAATTTTAAGTGGGGAGAAAGCCCCAAAAGAAAAATTGGTAGCGGTCGTTTTGTGAATGATAATTCTGGGAGGAAAAATCATCACTATAAAGCTTCGAGTGGAAGAGACCATACCGGTGCATGGACAAATAGGTCCACACAATTAAAGGTCCATATGTAGCTTTGTTAAGAACGTGGACTGATGAAAAGGCAGAGGAAAACATTACATCTTCATACCAATATGTGAATGAGCTGATCACTCGGTTAAAAACTGGCTGGAAACTTGCCAATGAAAATTTGAAACAAGCCAGGAAGAAACATGCTGCCTATTATAACAGGAAGGCGAAGGACAGAAATTTGGCTGTGGGAGAGAAAGTACTGCTTCTTTTGCCTGGGAGTCAGAATAAGTTACAAATTGGATGGCAGGGTCCATATACAGTTTTAGAGAAGGTGTCTAGAACAAATTATAAGATAGATAAGAAGGGGAAAGAAAAAATCTATCATGTGAATCTCCTGAAGAAATATTTGGAAAGAGAACATCAGGAAGAGACACACTTGTTGACCTTGTCCATCGCCATGGAGATGAAAAAGGAACCACTTTCATCATTTGAATATCCATTACACCCCTGTGAGACAGCAGCACAGGTGAAAATCAGTACACATTTAACGGAAACTCAGAAAGAGAGAGTGCAACAGGTTCTAAATAATCATGCAGAGGTGTTAACAGACCGACCAGGGCATACAAACCTATTGGAATATGATATGAAACTAATAGACTCCACACCTGTCTGTATGAAACCATATTCGATTCCGTTTGCTAAGGAGAAAGCTTTGAAGGAAGAGATAGACTATTTATTGAAGGAAGGAATTATTTCACACAGTGAATCTTCGTATAGTTCCGGTGTTGTACTCTTAAGGAAGCCCTCTGGAGAACATAGACTCTGTATAGATTACAGGAGACTGAATGCTATTACAGAAGGACAGGTGGATCCATTGCCGGATACAAATCAGCTGTTTGCCAGGCTAAATAAAGCTAAATATTTCTCAAAAGTGGATCTGAGTAAAGGATACTATCAGATTCCAGTAAAGCCTGAGGTTAGACCATACCTAGCTTTTAGTACCTCAGAAGGACACTATGAGTTTTAATAGATTGCCATTTGGATTGAAGAATGCGCCTAGTGTCTTCTCTAGAATGATGAGAAAATTATTGGACCCTCTGAATAATCCCTGTATAACAAATTTTATGGATGATATCCTTATAGCAACAGAAACATTTGAGGAACACATTGACTCTCTGAACATGCTGTTTGATCGACTTAGGGAGGCAAATTTAACAGCCCGACCAACCAAATGTTGCGTTGGATGTAAAGAATTGGAATTTTTGGGACACACAGTTTATCAGGGAAACATGACCCCTGACCCAAAGAATTTAGAGAAACTACAGAAAGCCCCGAGACCACAAACCAAGAAGGACGTGAGATCCTTTGTCTCATTATGTGGTTTCTACCAGAAGTATATCAAGGACTTTAATTCCATATGTGCACCGTTAACTGAATTGACACGTAAAGGACATCCAGATCGCATTACATGGACACCACAATGTGAAATGACTTACCAAGAATTGAAGGAAAAGCTCACAAGTAAACCCATTTTAAAATTACCTGACTTAAGTCAAGAATTCATAGTAAGGACGGATGCAAGTAATATTGGGTTAGGTGCAACTCTACTACAGAAATCAGATGCATTGGATGGGGAATTAAGCCCAGTGGCATATGCTAGCAGAAAGTTGAATAAAGCTGAAATCAACTTTTCAACTAGCGAAAAAGAATGTCTTGCAGTAATATGGGCAATAAAGAAATTCAATATTTATCTGTATGGGAAGGCCTTTAAGTTGCAAACAGACCACAAACCTTTATCGTTTCTAGCACAAGCTAGGCATGAGAACTCCAGGTTACTCCGATGGTCTTTACTTTTGGCTCCATATAATTTTAGCATTGAGTATATATCTGGAAAAACAAATTTGGGAGCGGATTTTTTAAGCCGCCATCCGTGTGATGAGAATCACCGTAAACCCCAGAACTAATAATAAATTTCTCTATGTGTATATAGAATAAAGGACTGACATATAATGTCTGTTTTAAGAGGGGAGATGTCGTGGAATATTCTAATCCACATATATAAATTATCAAGTAAATATAAAGCCTAATAAATACATATAATAAATAAAGGAAGAAGAATGGCAAAGAACAGTGCTGTCACAATGACTGTACTCGAAATCCCCTTGTTTTCTACTGCGTATGCAAATTGTAACGTTTCACGTTGATATTAAAGGCCTTCTGCAACATACCCGCGTTTCCCAAACACACAATAAAATGTGCTGCCTTTCTAAGAAAAACCTTGAAATATGCAAGTTGACCTAAATTTTAAATTCCATTCATGTCTTTTTCTACACTATGTTACCAAAAACAAAAGACAGATGGACTAAAGGATAGCGAGAAGGGAGAGGCAGAAAGCCGAACACTAAACACGCTTCGCGCGATACACAAATGCTGCCATCACGCGTGTAAGACTACATGCACTAACTTTTTTTCAGACGGACAGTGATAAATTCACTACCCTTCCCAGAGTTAGGTTTTAAAATCACAAAAAACGCTTATTAGGAAAGATAACATTATATGGGTTTACGTTTGAAAACATTACAGTACCCAGACAGCACATCTTCGAAACAGGAGGTAGAAGGAATTGCTTATTTTGAACGCAGCCACGTAGCTCTTTTAAATTTGGATATTTGGGTTCCTTAGGGCTTGCTGACAAAGAATATGTAAAACGTTACGCAAATAGTCCAGGAATTAATAAATTATAACCAAAATAAACTAGTGGGGATGCCTGACAACATAAAATCATTTCTGCTCATAAAATTTTTTATAACGTGTTTGAAAAAACCTTACGTTACAGAAATAGCCTACCATGTAAACTCCAAATTGATTGGAGCGCAACAAATGAAAGACTAACCACGATTGGTCGGGCTATAAATACTATCTTTCGTTGTTAGGGGAGACGTGGAAAGGTAACATTTTTTCAAACACTTGTCGAAACGTGGCCCCATTGGCTAGACTCGCTGATATACTCACTTAGGAGCGTTAGTTCGAGACCACTAGTGCAAATAAGCTTGATAAAGCAACAGTGCGTTGAAGCCAGCTCATATTTTTGCTAAATAAAAGTCTGGAACATAAGCAGATGGGAATTTGTGCCAGAATTCATTGCTAATCAACGTATCTGTGTTTATTCTATGAATTGTGGTAAGCTTAAACCATTCAGTATCTTGTAATGAAAATTGAATGTGAATTGTTAATTTATGCCTGTATATATGTGTAGTTCAGTAGCAAACATGATGTAAAGCCTATAATGCTCCCGCCTGAACAGAAGGTGTCGGAGGAAAGTAAAACTGCATGGAATGGCCAAACAGTACACTGACACCTAGATTATTGATTAGACAGAAATAATGCTGGAAGTGCAGAGGCGTGGTAACCATTAAGGAGGTAAATACTGGTATAAAGTATTTCAGATGAAGCTGACAGTTGGCCTAACGCTCTGAACTCAATGTTTGTGATGTATTGTGCTCAGTGTAAAAAGAGAGTATAAATTAGTTATGAAGTAGAAGGTACATCCTTCTTGTTCTCAGGGACCGTGGTCTTGATGGTATTGAGCAGCACCTGGTCAGAGCTTTGCTGAATCCAGAGTCGGACAGCATACTCCTTGGTCCATTTAGCTATCAGTGAGGTGTCTCCAGAGCCCAGGGGAGAATTCGAGCAGAAGAGTCTTTTCCTGCCGCCATCACGCAAGATAAGATGATGTGACCCGCTGAGCTCAACATTATGTACCCCGTCTTAAAATGACTTTGTAACAAAAACTTAAGAGGGGAAGTAAATTGTGTTAATATCAAGAACTGAGAACATCTCCGATACTAGTTTCCTTAAGACAAACTATTGAAGTCATGATGACAAATACCAACAGAGCTTGAACAAAACAAAACCAGTATTACCTCATTTTACTACTACACAACTGACACACATAGGATATTTGTAATAATATATGTCACTACAATATTCATATTAATACATTCTGTACATAACTTGTAATTAAAATTGATTGTGATTCCTGGTTCCTTTGTATTTGAATCAGGACACACATATTCATTCATGACAGAAATGAATACATATTGTTATTTGAAAAGTTATCAGTGACTCCGTTAAGATATTCTCATAGATTGTTATATGTATGTGAGTGTCACAGTGTTGTCAAGTGTAGTGGAATAAATTAAATTGTTTATCTGTCTGTTGTTGTGACTTACACTTCATCATACACATACCCTAGACACATAACGTAGTCATCACACTATTCCAGAATAATTCTGACTGAGATAGATATATATATGTGGCAGCAAGTAAGGTTATCTATAATACACTACTCTTAATAGATATAGATACCTTCACAGCTGATCTCAGTCAGTACACTAAGTCCCCTATAAATATTTATAACATCCCACTTCACCACAATGAATCAATGAAAAGCCTCCACTCTTCCGGTATGTAATTGATTGGAGGGTTGCCATTAAACCAGAAATGTTGTGGCACGCAGAAAGGTCACCCTCTTTGAAAAAGAATGTAATAAGCGGCTTCTGGCGGTTCCTATACACAGAAATTGTAACATCTTCTGCCAGGAGATTCCACTGTTGCAATCTGGAACCCAAAAGCTCCGCCTTGTTCTTCGGTAAATTCAGATCTCTTACAAGATCATTCAGTTCACCTTGGGTTATCAAGTGTGGTTTAGTGGATGTAGTTTGCTCAAAATCTGGGTCGCTTGAGGTTGATGGTTCAGGACCACCAATGTCCTCTTCTTCATCAGTGGAAGCAGCTGAAAATGATTCTGGCACTTTGGGAACTGGTAGGTCATCGCCATGTGGTACCGGACGTATTGCAGAGGGGATGTTTGGATATTCCAGAGTCCATTTTTTCTTCTTTGATATGCCTTTCCCTATTGGAGGGACCATGCAAAAGTAACAGTTGTTGAGATGATCAGTGGGCTCTCTCCAAATCATTGGGACTGCAAAAGGATTAGCTTGCCTTTTGCCAGTCAACCACAGTTTAAGATGTGCTGCACATGTATTGCAGCATATGTGTGGCGCCCAGCTCTTATCTTGATCTCCTATTCTGCAGCCAAAATACAAACTGTACGCCTTCTTAATCACTTTAGTTATATTTCGTTTTTGTGATAGAAATGTCACCTCACCACATATATAACAGAAATTATTAGCACTGTTCAGACATGTCCTAGCATTTCTAACTACGATACTTTTGATAAGGACAAATGCACTATCATGGTGATATCAGATTAAGCTGGGAGAACAGGTCCTGGAGCAGGTCGACCACTTTAAATACCTCGGAGCTGTTATAGACCGTGTGACAGAGAATTATGGAAATAGATTTCATATATCTATATTTTCTCCCACCTGCTTCATTATTAGATGTGCACGTTCGGTTAACGTAAAACACTTCTACACTTAGTTATCTGTCTCTTTCTTAATTTTAGCCACGCCTTAATTTTTTTCTTTCCCTACTGTCTTACAGGTAGACGGAACGCGTAGAGAGGGGACGGGGTGGTGGATTTGTAGAGAAAAAGGGGCGACTATTACAAAAAAGTCGTACTTTTGGCTTTGGGGGAGATAAGCTTATGAAGAAAGATCAAGAGCGTTTAATTCTAAGACGTACTTTGGTAATTACATTTCTCAGGGGGAGATCATTTGAAACCAAGGGCAGAGAATCACGGTTATTCCCCTTATTTCTGGTTGTTCGGAAACGTAGTTTGATACGGCGAGCGGGCCCCAGATCAAAGACCGTTCGCTTGTTGCCTGAGTCGAGAGGACGGTTTATAAGTGTGAATATTTCCTTTCATTCAGAAAGTGAGCAGAGAATTTCCCAAAGGTGTTATGTCTAACACCGATCAGCGACCTTTGACTATTTTAATATATATAGTCAAGCTTTAAAACTCAGTTTATCCAGTACCCACAAAATTTCAGACATCTAGCTGCGATTTCTAGATCCATTTTAATATTGGGAATTACTAAGTTTTCGCTGGAGAAGTTAATTTCTGTGTTTGCCGTAAATATTATAATAGAAGAATAGAGTGATTTAATTGTTAAGTCAATCATTTTATTTCACTAAGATTTCTGTGTAGAGCGATTTACTGGTTAAGGTCCGTCAATTATATTTCACTAGAATCTTTGTGCAGACTTAAAATGATTTATAGCAAAATTGTTCTGGCTGTAGTGTCGATTTAATTAACTGCTATTTAACCAGTAAGGGATATTTTTATTGACTAGTAAATGCACTATTCATTATGAGTACTGACGAAATATATATTTATTTCTAATTCATGATGATTAAATTTGTAAATGACTAGAATTTATTTCACGGGGTTTTAACCGATAAGATAAGCGCTACGCTTGTAGTTTCTAATTAAAGTTAAATAACTGAGTGTATAATAAATTATAATTCTGCGCGGGTTAAGTTTAGGATAGAATCGTGGTGTAGTGGTTATTGTGATTATATGGTTGTTTTTTCTCCCTTTACATAGTACTGGGTCAAACCCAAAAACCTACCAGCGGCTTCCATATAACTCAGGGGAGAAAAAAACGGGTCTAAGTCTACGTCTAACAGACGCAAATACAAAGACATTTAATATAACGTGTAATTGGACCTATATATATATATATATATATATATATATATATATATATATATATATATATATATATATATATATATATATATATATATATCTTCTTCTTCCGTCCTTAGCCAACGACCGGCAAAGCAGTCAGTGGCCATTACGCCTAGTGGCGTCTTAAGGGCAACAGCGAATAGATTTTCTTTGCCATTGTTCCCATCACGCCTAATGGCGTTTTTAGGGCAACGAAAAATCAATTCGTTTGTCGTTGTTTCCGTAATCAAAGTGACTGGCAAACGGGTGATCAGCCCGTTGGGATATATATATATATATATATATATATATATATATATATATATATATATATATATATATATATATATATATATATATATATATATATATATATATATACTTACTTACTTACTTACTTAGTCGTTCCCCTTCTACCGTGATGTGTAGAGGTTTGGAAGAGAGAGCGCCAGACCATTCTATCAGCTGTCTTCTTCCTGGCCTGGTTCCATTCTAGTCCTCGGTCCTTCAAAGATTGTCTAATGTTGTCCTCCCAGCGGACTCTGGGTCGTCCTGGAGGTCTGGATCCCTGGCTCTTTGTTTCCCATGCTTGTCGTGGTAGCCGATCTTCTCCCATTCTGCAGACATGGCCAAACCATCTTAGTTGGGACTGTTCTATTTGGGTCTGCAGCGGATGGGATTTTAGGCCTTGACGGATCGTCTGGTTGCGGACCATGTCTCTTCTTGTTACTTCAACCACTTTCCTCAGATACCTCATTTCTGAGGTTTGGATCTGGCTTTTGTGGGTTGTAGTCATTGCCCACGACTCGCATCCATATGTGAAGACTGGGACATAGGTGGAGCGGTATACAGCCATCTTCGTTTTCTTACCAACCTCTTTCTTGCTGAGGAATCCACGATTTATGGCCTGAAAAAGTCTCCCAGCCGCTGTATATATATACATATATATATATATATATATATATATATATATATATATATATATATATATATATATATATATATATATATATGGTTATATATAGGCGGAAAAATATATATACCCGTGATGCCGACCACATCAGATTTCCGTTTCTTATATATATATATATATATATATATATATATATATATATATATATATATATATATATATATATATATATCCAGATTTCCGTTTCTCTATATATACCTATATATACAAACAGCCCGCAGTGGCGTAAGAGAGAAATACAAAAAATATCAAACATTAACATTGCCCGACTACCGACCACTTGTGTTGTGGCAAAGATTTACCCAGAAAAGAATTAAATACATGACATTCTCTTCAAGTATCAAATTCACCAGCTATTGACTCAGTGAACATTTAAGCTCTTAAGTATTTTCCTACCTGGACTAATTGATGTGAAATAAACATAATCCTAAAGAAGGAATAACAAAGCAGACGTTTCCCAATAAAAAGATTAATCAGTCTTGGAGAAACTGGGGTTTGTTTTGTCAACACCCAACCTTCGATCTGTGGTTGATTTTTTCATGGAGATGTTCCAGATGTTGTGAAAGCACGTATGAGGTAAGAGTGAAAACGTGGCCACTGTTTGTCTGAAGCGAGAGAAAGAAGAGATGAATAATTCTTCCATTGTATACTCATTATACACACTTTGTTTATTTCTTATGATGTTCTGCTAATACTATTCATCTCAGAATAGATTAACGTAGAAACTCTGTTCTTTACAGTATTGTAAAATCCTAGACCCTAGTGCTATTCTTTAACCTTTTGGGGGTTAATTAACTTCTTCCTATGGGATTTTGTCTCTACAAAGGGATGGACACTTAGTGGGTCTACTTCTTTATTTAACTCTGTAATCTATTATTTTAGTATTTTTTGATATCTTATAATAACTGTTGTGAATTTTTTTTTTTTTTTTTTTTTTTTTTTTTTTAAATGATAAACATTAACATAAAACTTATTAGCAGTGTCGGTCAGCTCGTCCCAATATCCCAAATCCATTAATATAGTTCTTCTCGTTTGTGCGTCTAATTGTCGTCACTTATCTCTGTGTGTATGTGAGTGGTTGGTATATATAAATGTATCTAGAAAATGTACTGTCCGATCCACAAATTGCAGTTGTAGAGATAGGCTGGACTAAAGTACCTTCTCAAATCCAAGGACAGGCTCTATTTTCACCATTTCACTCGTGAAATCTATTGCTTTACCTTATTTTTCACTGAGTTTTCACCTTTGTTGTTTCTATTCAGACGGGACCAAAATAGATCTTAATTACCTATCAAACATCTATGGCAGACCGGAAGGGAGGCATCAAGAAGAGTTGGCAACTAAAAAAGCAGCAGCTTGGAGACGTTTTCAGGCCATAAATCGAGGATTCCTCAGCAAGAGAGAAGTTGGTAAGAACACAAAGATGGCTGTATACCGCTCCACCTATGTCCCAGTCTTGACGTATGGATGCGAGTCATGGGCAATGACTACAACCCACAAAAGACTGATCCAGACCTCAGAAATGAGGTATTTTAGGAAGGTGGTTGAAGAAACAAGAAGAGACATGGTCCGCAACCAGACGATGCATCAGGGCTTAAAAATTCCACCGCCTGTAGACCCAAGTAGAACAGTCCCAGCTAAGATAGTATGGCCATGTCTGCAGAATGGAAGAAGATCGGCTATCACGACAAGCATGGGAAGCTAAGAGCCAGGGAGCCAGACCTCTAGGATGACCCAGAGTCCGCTGGGAGGACTACATTAGACAATCTTTGAAGGACCGAGGACTAGAATGGAACCAGGCCAGGAGGAAGACAGCCGATAGGGATAGTCTGGCGCTCTCTTTTCCTAACCTCTACACCTCACGGTAGAAGGGGAACAACTAAGTAAGAAGAATTTTCAAGAGAAGTGATCTTCAATAACTCGCGTTATCAGTGTTGAAATGTTCGTTCGTGCCAGCTTTTATTATTATGAACAGTCTCCATACACTACAGACCGCACGTAACACTACTATTGCTGTTTGCACTGACGGAAGGGGTGAACGCGAGCAACTGGCGTCTTAAAACCGGCAGCTTTGGGCAGATAGGGCGTTTTAATTGCGAGAGAATCAGTAGGAGGAAAAAATAAATAAAAACACAGAATCGTTTCGGTGTTTCGTTTTTTTGTCTTCTATGTTGCTGTTATACCCTGTCATGCCCAAACATAAATGACGTTATGGTCTTGGTTGCAATAATGTTTTATAATTTAAAAAAAAAAAACTAACAAACAGAAATGCTCCACACAACTAAACTTTTTTTTTTTTAAATTTTCAGTTAAAGTACGAGTACGGTATGATTTAAAAAATGTGAAATAGCGCTGTTAAGTAATCAACATTGACGTAGTAACTTGCAAAATTATAAACAAAAATTGTATTAATTTTTTTATTATTAGCCTTGATTACTAACATGGAGTTATTTCCCGTGGTTCAGTCTATGCACGAATAAGAAAACGATGAAAATATCTGAAATTTTGTGTGTGTGTCAAAACCAAAGCGATCTGGTCAACACTTCATGGCGTAACACTCAAGAACCTAAAGAGTGCCAACATTCATTAAATAATACTAGGGCATACGATATTGTATACGATACATATGGGCTCAAGATGATCACTATAGGTAAGTAATTGTGCAATTAAAACTCGCAAAAATAGGTTAGTGATGTTTATTGCTGGTAATTTTCCGTCTACATAAGGGCAACTTAGCATCTCTGTTTTCAGTAAACTTTCCTTTGCAAAACTAACCAATAAAATATTATGCAATCTGTTCCAACACTTGTAATTACGTCATTTGTTTTTGCGTGTATTTCGTGTGAATTAGCTTAGTAGTTTGGGGAAATGGAAGTGCCATAGTTTTTGCATTTCTATACATTTATTTGCTCAAAACGGTAAAGACTTTTTTCATATTTGTAGCTCGATGGGTAATATACTGGTGGTTCGTATACGTGCTAAAAAGTGTCTTCTTTGACATTTGTCTTCACGGTAAATGTGCCTGAAGACAAACCGAGTCTTCTTTGACATCTGTTTTGACATATCAAAGGGAATAGAAATGTGAACGGAAATTGGCCCCATATACGACATACTGTACGACAGTAACTTCGTCCCTTCTATCTCCCTAGTTAGGTTATGATTATTTTTACACACACAAACACAAACATTTTAGACGGACCGACTGACCGACAGACAGTTTGCACATTAATAACTCGACTCGTCTCCTCCTCTCTCCCCGAGAGCGCAAACATTCATTTTACCTGACCGATTTAGAAACACGCCAAAACCTCTAGTCCTGCACTATTTGTTCTAGTTATAGGACAAGACTGGTAGCGTAGAATCAAAGAGGTAAAGCTATGGTGAATGCTTTGCGAGTAGAATGCCTCCGGTTTCCATCTTTCACTTTTTCCAGAAGGGGGTATAAGGGTTAGGATCACGTTAGAGATATGGTTTAGAGTTAGGGGTTATGGGTTAGGTTTTCGGTTAGCGTTGGGTGTTAGGGTATAAGGGTTAGGATTAGGACTCACGTTAGGGATTTAGGGGTTAGAAGTATGGTTAGGATTTGAGAATTCGAAATTTAGGTATTAGGGTTGGATGGTTGTGGTTAGTTAGG
This sequence comes from Oreohelix idahoensis, assembly GCA_024509875.1. NCBI lineage: Eukaryota > Metazoa > Mollusca > Gastropoda > Stylommatophora > Oreohelicidae > Oreohelix > Oreohelix idahoensis. Next base: position 306,583 of record JAMPIV010016928.1, read on the forward strand.
ATTAGTGAATTAGAAGTTTAGAATTAGGGGTTATGATAGGGTTGGATAGGTGGGGTTAGGATAATAGGATTATAATTTTAGGTTTAGGGGTTATTAGGATTAGGATAGGGATGGATGGGTGGGGTTAGCGTTAGGATTTCGGGTTTGGCGTTAAGGCAATTAGGGTTTGGGATTACAGGTTATATATTTTAGGGTTAGACGTTAGGGCTAGGGTTTGGTTTGGGGTTAGGTTTGGGGTTAGTTTAGGTGGTTTATCCCTGGATGGTTTTTCCCTTCAAGGATCAGAGGCAATATTCTTTGCACAGAAAAATACTTGTCTTCTGATTGGAACAACCTTGAAGTGGAAAAAACTATTTTGTTCTTGTTTATTTTATGGGACCAAAAGATGCAGCAATAAAGAATGCAGTTAGCGACCCATAGCTTGACTGCTTGCATCAGGGTCAGCGAACCAGAGCTGACCAAGACCGTACTCCACCTCCACGCGGTGGTCCTGGAAACAGTCTGCAGCAGTGCAGTCTGGCTGAGCGAGTACGGATCGCAGAGGGACGGCAAACCCGGTCCCAAAAAATGCCGCGCTGAAGTCGGATGTATCGACCGAAAGGTTCGCCCTGAAAAGGACGGTGGTTGCGTTGTGTCTGTTTACAACGTAGCTGTGATATCTGCACCTTTCGGTCGACACACACACGAAATAGAAAATAGTTTATGCCACAATAAAGCCTAAACTATAACTGTGTGTTATATTTGGTCGTGTGTTATATTTAATAGTTGTTTGTTAAATTTGTGTTTTCGCTATTTCTAGAGCGATAATCGCGTGTGTTGTTTGCGTGGCGCAATTAATACGCGCAGCGGATTAAGTTGAGTGGTTAGCCATAGAGCCTATATAAAGAGATAGCGGGCGGCGAACGGCATATGATCAAACAACACGCGAGAAACTAAAACGAACAACCAAACAGAAGAAGAAATCATCGAAGAAACGCTAGAACAGCTACTACCAACGATAATTGAAAAAGCACTATCACAGATACAGGAGAGCAAGAAGACAAAAGCAACTGAAACTAGGAGCGTAAAAACACACAAAACCAAACAAGCCAAATAAAGTGAGGCAGAACATAAAAAACACCATGAACGCGGCACGACACCACAAACGGACAAACAAAGAAGAATCCAGACAGCCAGCTAGTGGTCCTTTTCAGGACCAGTCATCTCCAGGACTAGGAAAGGGATACCAGCGAAGATGTTAACACACAATATACCCCAATATAACCGTTTGTAACCCTTCAATGGGTTTTGGTTGAACAGGGTATTACAGCAAAATAACAGACGCAAAGGAAAAAAAAGAAAAAAAGAACGGGCCTATTTTTCAAAAGCCGCCCAGACGAGAGAGAAACGAAGTTAGACACCAGAGTCAATCTGTAGATGCCTTGAGCACGTGAGTTAATTTAGATTAGCATTAATGTTCTATAATTCTGAAATTATATTGAGCGTGTCAGTTCTAATGTTTAATGAAATAGGTAGATAGATGTGAAAGTTTAGTAGCAATTATTTATTCATCAGACCGGGCAAGAAAGGCAAATATAGTATGAAAGTATTTCACACATGAAACCAGGCATAGAAGCGATTTATTACTTGAATTTAGATGATATTAACTGTTATCAAGATGGCGGCCACGTGATGATGACTTTAGTTCTAGTTGTTAAGTCAAGAGTAATTATATTTTTTTCTTTAATGTAAAAGTAATTGAGTGTATTTCACGATTATTGATTATTCTACTGTATATCTTTAGTGGGTTACTTTGAGTGAGGTGAGAATATGTATTTAGATTTCTGGAGAGCGCGAGCCACTCCTTGGTGCGTAAGGCACGTTGAGACAGGTGTTTCTCTGTTGCTCCTAGTGGAGCATGGAAACACCAATGCGGCTGGTGTCCATCACAAGCCGACAAGAAGCATTTTTATGCTATTGCAGTGGTTGTTTCGGTAACGATGTGTTTCATGTGATGAGATTCACAGGCTCATCAGTGGTCATATACGACACGCTTGTTGCCAGGCGCACCAGTCGTCACATAAGACATGCTTCAGAGTGTAGAACGAATATTGAGATGGATCAGTTGCGGGGTGGTGGTTTATTCTCATTATTGAGAGTATTTGTTGTACATATAGTTGAATATTATTTTATGTCCAGTTGATTATTATTTAATTATGGTTATGTGTAGAATGGTTTGTGAGAGCACGTGGGATCACTTGGAGATATATATTTCTCTTCTCGGCTCCTGAGGAAGCATGGGGCCACCAGTGTGGTTTACCTCCGCATGAAGTATTCATATGCTCTTGCAGTAGTGGTTTCGGTAGCAACCTATACTACACGGTGAGATTACCAGCCTTATGCACAACACCATATTAGTATCGCTAGATGACATGCGTGAATGTGTGTGTGTGATAGTTGGGTGTGTGCTCTTGCAGTAGTGGTTTCGGTAGCAACCGATGTTACACGGTGAGATTGCCAGCCTCATGCGCAACACCATACTAGTCGCATTGGACGACACGCATGAGTGTGTGCGTGTGTGATAGTTGAGGGTGTCAGGTGGCGTGGAAGGACTGTTTGGCAGGTGAGAGTATGATTATTTAACTATTATGATTTTAACCAGTCGTTGCTTTGTTTGCTTCTTCAGATTAGCAATCGAACACTAGCTGGGTGTTTGTTTGTTTGTTTGGTGTTTGGTTTGTTGGTTTATTTGTTTAATGTTTGCTTCGTGTATTTAAATGTCACTGATAGGGTTGTAGAAATAAATTCAGCCCCTGCCTCAAGAATCAGAGTTTTATTGTTGAATCGGGTCGGTTGCGAGTGTGCAAGAGAGTGATCAAATATCACAACAACATCATCATCATCTCGCCCACCCTATCACAATTGGCGTCGTCGGCAGGATAAGGCAGACAGTGACACTGAGCAAACATAAACCGAGCAAATATTGTATTGTAAACACCCAGCAGTGCGGTCTTGCAGCAAGATGGCCACAAGGAGCACACGTGCTACGAGCAGAGGGGAGCACGAGGATACAGATCCAACACAGGTGGTCGGTGCATCAGTGGTGCATAGTGAGGGATCAGTAGCAGGTCCACTGCCCCAGCCAGAATACGTACGGTGCATAATGGTGCCAACCCACAAGAAAGTGAGAACTTTTGGAGAACGCACTGGGCCAAACGCGGAGGACTATGCAATGGAGGTTAGAGCTGCGTGGAGGTCCGGCTACATGAGTAGCTGCGGATACAAGTAAGAGACAATGACCCGGAGGCAATGCTTCAGGCCATTCTCAGGGTGTATGGGGAATCGAGGAGCACCCAAGAACTAATGGCACTATTTTATTCAGCGTACCAAGGGCCAAGAGAATCGGTGCGTGAGTTTGCCCATAGGCTGCATGAGATATTTGAGCAGGCAGCAGAGGCGCAGGAGAAAGCCAATGGTGTCAAGTTTGACGAAACGGTTCTAAGGGACCAGTTTGTTGCCAGTCTAAGGGACCCCTTGACGCGGAGAATGATGGAGGACAGGGTCCGACGCGAGCCGGCAGTATCATTTGTGTCCATAAGAGATGATGCTCTGAGATGGACCGGGAGAGGTCAAACAGCAAGAGATGGAATAGCCACAGTCACAGCATCCGATGAAGTGGCACCCAGGTCACAAGAAGGAAACACCGAAGTGCAGCAACTCAGAGCAGAGGTGGCACAGCTGAAGCTCCAGATGGCTGAAATGCAAAGCAGGCAGAGAAGACCGGCAAGGACCATCCGATGCTTTCGGTGCAAAAATTTAGGGCATGTCCAGAGGGAATGCCCGCAACAGGCACTAAACTAGACCCCTCCGTGGCTGGGAGTCAGGCTGTGGAAGGGGAGCTTTGTGACTCAAATAGAAAGAGAGCAGGTAGATGTTGCAGGCAATTACAGTGTTCTAGACGCCACTGGAACAGCCGCAGGTACAGAAGCAGAAAGAATCCTCATGTATGGAATGGCCCCCGGAGAATCAGGTGCTATAACTGCGCTGATTTTGGGGATCATATAGCTGCCAGGTGTCCATGTGGTCCTCTACCTAGAAGATGTTTCCAATGCAAGTCAGCACAACATTTAGTAGTGAGCTGTCCGTTTAGTAACTCTGCGGCTAGGGCATCACACAAAGTGGAGCGCAGACAGAAGGACCGCCACTCAGAAGGAAGGTTAGAGATTCAACCATCACAGGAAATGTCGACCAGCAGCGGACCAAATCTCCAGGAGTTTAAAGAAAGAAACGTGAAGGGAGAGCACCAAGAAAACCGGATCAAGATGGTAGGAGGTCGGCCTGAAGGAGTAGTACTGATGGAAGGGAAAGAGATAAATTGTGTGTTTGACACAGGTTCACAGGTGTCTACCGTCACAGAGCAATGTTTCAGGGAGATGTTTGGAGGGTGTGGTGAACTTCTAAATACAATATCTAAATTAGAATATAACAGTATAGTGCATAAAGTCAAAGATAGGATAGTACTACAAATTTTCGGCGAGAATTGTAGTCGTCGCCTACGCCTTCAGCGTATTATTTGATAACGCTTTGGCCGAACCAAAAAGAGTACCATATTTTTCAAATTCGTCCTTGAGACAAAAGTACCATTTTTCCAAGTTCAATGAAGTATTTGCCTAAAATACATTGTGGAAGGGAGGGGGACGGATAGATAACCAACGCAAATCACGTCTCACATTGTTTCTAAAAATAAAACCAACTTGCTAGCTTTGCCCTTAGGCGGTTTTCAAATTACGATGTAAACGTTAGAAAATGTGGACACTACTTTCATGAAAACATGCTTAGCTCTTGTTGCGACTGACGTAATTCTCGTGTATTACGAGAGACTCTCGTATTTAGCTTGAAAGTACATGGAAAAAGAATTGAACAGGAGGTAGTTTAAAAATAAACCACTAACATAGAAAAAAAGATAGAATTTTGAACCAAGACACTTAGCCCCATAAAAATCATATATTCGTGTACCTGAAGACTTGCTGACCAAGAAAATGTTGTTAGTTATCTAAATAGTACATTAAACAATAAAATATTGATAATAATACATAGAGAATCGGAGATACTGTCAGGTCAAGTCATGTCTGCTTAGATTGGATAGCATATTTTTGGGGAAAAAATTAGGTGAAAGAAAGGCTAAGATAGTACGATGAAGTGGATTGGATGAAATTTGAAGGAAGCCGAAATATTATTGGCTAACCTAAATATACAAATCTAGTTGGTAATAGTAACACATAGAGGTTTGAGATATTTGTTTTAAAATAAAGTTTCATTCAAAAAAAGAGATGCTTGGTCTCATTGGCCAAAGCCTTTTACTTTAACGAAATAGTAAGCTGCTCGCTGCCATTTTTTCAAAATATTCTGAGGAACAAGCAGCGATGAGCAGACTTGTGCTCTGTTTTAAACTAACTAACAGCAGAAAGCAGTCTGAACAGAGGCAGTGATGAAAGTGTGCCATATTCTATTGCCTAATTCATCGTTACTTGTTTATATTTCCTTGATATGTGGTAAGATTGATTTTATTGACTTTTTAATTAAAAAAGGTTGTGTGAAAAAAGAAAAGGCCATGTAAAAGATTGTAATTAAATGGTTCCATGGCAGACTTAGGCATGGCCTAGATGTTGATCCATCATATAAGGGACTATCTAAGAAGTTTAAAACTACAGGACTATATATATATGATGGTCATACAGGAACATTACACCTATCTTATTGCATGGAAAAGATTACTGCAGGAATGACAGAGGCGTAGCATCCATTAGGGAAGAGAACAGAAAACTGATACAAATTGTTCCATCAAACTAAAGTGAAAAAGCAGGGTTGTCAGAGAGAGCTGACCATGTTCTTTTGTATTGAATGTATGTTTACATGTAAATTAGGAGGAATTAGTTTGATATTAAGACAGAACCATAACTTGCATCGTCAGGGGTTCCTGCTGGCACTTGTCTGGTGCTAGTACTCGATGATAGAGAAATTCAGCACGATTTCTAAGAGTCTCTGGTACCTGCTTGTATTAAAGAAGTTCAAGACCAGAGGAGACTGAAGTGTTTGGCCAAACCAACTACAACTGCTGTGATTCCAGGATCCAGATAAGTGCAATATCTGGCCTGGGACAACTTATCACGAATAAAGAAAAATCTCCTGTATAGACAAAAACGATCCTCCAAAAGACTAACATAAACAATTCTAGTGAAACAAAAGAACACTGGGATGATGATAATCCCCAACCTGCTTCCCAGTACCAGTAGTTAAATAGAGTACTTAACATCAACTTGAAAATGTGTAACAATGTACTATGGACATATTGTCTGTTGTATGTAAATATCTTTATATATATTTGTAAATATATCTACCCATCTAAATTGATTCTCATTGAACTGTAGTCTTGACCAAAACAACTTTAGGCTCAGGATCAATAAAGTTTAACAAAAGAAATTTCAAATATAAAATTTAACAGCTGGAGTTAGTTGAGTTTATCATAGTAATTAGTATATGTTTGTATATGTTTTGTATTGAGATTCTTGAACAACACTCTTACAATACCCTAGACACTTTATGTAGCTTTCAGTCACGCTAGTCAATAAAGAATATAACCTAGAGTGAGATCGTAGGGTGGTAACAAGAAAGGTACTCTGTAACACAGTTGTCCATTGTTTACCTCAGAGACCTTCACAGTTGATCTAACTTAAGTACAACTATACGCACACCATTCTTCTTAACATCAAAACCCACCACAGAGGGCTCCCCTTGGATGAGGGTAGATGGGTGCGCCTGACAGCAGCAAATGGTGCCACCATCCCATATATTGGTCACTTAGTTGTGAACATACAAGTGGGGTGCACAGTAGTGAAAAACTGTGGAGTTTATGCTGTCAAGGAAGTACAAGGACCTAGACACCAGAAGAAAACACCAGGGATCATAGGTACTAATGTCCTTGTGGAAATCCAAAACATACAGAACATACTAAGATGGGACCCTCCAAGAGATCAGGGGATGACGCAGAAATCAGACTCTATGAAAGTATGGGTATCTGGGAGAAAGCAAACCCACATACCTGCTCGATCGATCAGGGCCATAACAGTCAAATGCAGAAGAGGAGGCCAGTCAGAAAGAACTTTTCTCTTTGAGCCTAACAGAGACTTAGAACACAGAGAGCTGATAATGAGTCTTAAATTGACTGTTCTTAGAAGTGGGTCCTGTGATATTCAGGCCATAAATTTGGGTGATGAGGACTTGTTTTTAGCTCCCGGGACACAAGTAGGAGTACTGACAGAAGCTGGGGTGGACTATAGCACACATTTCAGAGTTGTAGGGGCTCAAGAGGTAGAAATGTCAGCAAGTCCACCATACACGAATCCAGAGCAAGAGATGTGCCCAACTGACATGACCGGGTTTGAGGGCAGTGAGACTGAAGAGCAGGAAGTAAGAGCGTTGTTGAGACGCTATGCCGATCGTTTTGCCACAGATGATACAGATGTAGGGTACACGGACAGGGTAACGCACACCATCCCATTAACAGATGACACCCCAGTTAAGCAGCCTTACAGGAGAATACCTCCTGCTTTCTATAAAGAGGTACAGGATCACCTACAAGGATTGCTTGACAAACAAATAATCAAGGAGAGTTGCAGTCCTTGGGCCTCCCCAATAGTTTTGGTCCGGAAGAAGGATGGTCGGCTTAGACTCTGCGTAGACTTCAGGGCACTCAACAGCAAGACGAAGAGGGATGCATACCCTTTACCCCGAGTAGATGAGTACCTGGATGCGCTATGAGGAGCAAAGATATTCTCATCACTTGATCTGGCAAGTGGTTATTTTCAAGTAGCAATGGATGAGAAAGACCAAGAGAAAACCACTTTCACTACCCCTTTTGGACTTTATGAATACACCAGGATGCCGATGGGCTTAGCCAACTCTGCCACCACCTTCCAACGATTGATGCAGAGCAGTATGCATGATTTAGTGTTCCAGCTGATACTAGTATACCTTGATGACATTTTAGTGTACTCTGCTGACTTCCCTAACCATTTGAGCCGACTGAAGAAAGTATTCTCTAAGCTACGCCAGCTAGGGCTGAAGTTGAATGGAGGAAAGTGTAAGCTGTTTAGGACAACGATTGAATTCTTGGGGCATACTATATCAGCCGATGGAATAGGAGCTATGGAAGACAAGGTGAAGGCTGTTCAAGAAGCCCCTGTACCACGCTCCCAGACTGAGTTACGGTCATTCCTGGGATTGGTCAGTTACTACCGCAGATTTGTGCCGGGTTTTGCAAAGATAGCCAAACCGCTACATGATTTAGTAGCTGCGCTCAATCAAGGCATGCAGACTAAAAGGCGAAGTAAGTCACCCATAGGAGAGTTGTGGACCAAAGAGTGTGTTGTAGCCTTTGAGACACTGAAAAAGGCGCTAACCTCCACACCGCTACTAGGGTTCCCTAACTTCACGCTACCGTTTATCCTGGAGGTAGATGCATCATATGAAGGATTAGGAGCAATCCTTTCAGAAGTGCAAGATGGAACAAAGAAAGTCTTGGCATATGCAAGTCGCACACTTCGACACTCTGAAAGAAACTAAAAAAGCAGTATGAGGCTGGAACTGCTAGGTCTTAAGTGGGCCATGACTGAGAAGTTCAGAGGTTACCTGCTAGGATCACAAGTAGAGGTATTTACAGACAATAGGTGTCTGGCCTTCTGGGAGAAAGCTAAACTGGGAGCTATAGAGCAGATATGGATGGCCCAGATGGCTATGTTTAACTACACAATCCGACATCGGGCAGCGAGAGCCAATGGAAATGCAGATTATTTGTCCCGCTTTCCTATTGAGACCACAGGCGAAGAACTAGAGGATGATGCAGATGTTGCAATAAGTGGCATAACAGCTGAGGTTATCAGAGAGTCTACCCAGATACCGCATGAGATAGGGTTGATGGCAGCAACAAGCCAGAAAGATTTCAGTGAACGGGTACCTGCCGAATGTGGGCCATCAGGGAAGAGAGCGCATGCTACAGTTGCTGAGAAGTAGGTGCTTCTGGGTAGGCATTACAGCTGATGTTGACGTCTTTTGTCGCAGATGCAACCGATGTAACATTGCCAAGGCACCTCAGCTGAAGTTTCATGGGCCATCGGGAAACGTGATTGCCTCCAGACCACTTGAGGTGGTAGCAATGGATTTCACCCTGCTAGAGCGGGATTCCAAAGGGTTTGAGAATGTATTAGTGCTGACAGATGTGTTCAGCAAGTACACCATTGCAATACCAACAAGAGACCAAAAAGCAAAAACGGTCACCAAGGCCCTGGTAGAAAAGTGGTTCCAGTATCTCGGAGCTCCTCAGAGGATACACTCTGATCAAGGCCGGAACTTCGAATCAGCGATAGTTGCAGAGCTGTGTATGATATATGGAGTCCACAAGAGCCGCACTACAGCTAACAATCCTAAAGACAACGGGCAGTGCGAGCGCTTCAACAAGACGTTGCATGATTTGCTGAGACCTATGACAGCCGACCAGAAGAGAAGGTGGTCTGAGCATCTAGCTGAGGTGGTTATAGTCTACAACTCCACCCCCACTCTTCGACAGGGTACTAACCATACTACCTCCTGTTCGGCAGAGAACCATAGCTTCCTCTAAACTTCATGATAGGCACGCGCCCAGATGAAGAGCCGGAGACAACTGATGAGTGGCTGCAAGGTCACCTAGAGAAGTTGCACGAAGCACACCAAAAAGCTGCAGAGATAATGCAGAAAATGGCTGTTGGCAGGATGGAGAAAGGTAATCAGCTCCCAGGCCCCACACCATTGCGAGTGGGTGAAAGAGTGCGGAAAATAGTGCACTACACTGACAGGGCCAAAATACAAGACGTGTGGTCCAACGACGAATTCATTGTATCAGCAATTCCAGAAGCTAGCGGTGGTCCTTATGTGATAAGGCCAGCAGGCAACGAAGGTCTGAAGATGAGGGTCGCGGCGCACGAACTGGGCCACAATAAAGCCTAAACTATAATTGTGTGTTATATTTGATGGTCGTGTGTTATATTTAATAGTTGTTTATTAAATTTGTGTTTTCGCTATTTCTAGAGCGATAATCGCGTGTGTTGTTTGCGTGGCGCAATTAATACGCGCAGCGGATTAAGTTGAGTGGTTCGCCATAAAGCCTATATAAAGAGATAGCGGGCGGCGAACGGGCCTATTTTGCAAAAGCCGCCCAGACGAGAGAGAAACGAAGTTAGACACCAGAGTCAATCTGTAGATGCCTTGAGCACGTGAGTTAATTTAGATTAGCATTAATGTTCTATAATTCTGAAATTATATTGAGCGTGTCAGTTCTAATGTTTAATGAAATAGGTAGATAGATGTGAAAGTTTAGTAGCAATTATTTATTCATCAGACCGGGCAAGAAAGGCAAATATAGTATGAAAGTATTTCACACATGAAACCAGGCATAGAAGCGATTTATTACTTGAATTTAGATGATATTAACTGTTATCAAGATGGCGGCCACGTGATGATGACTTTAGTTCTAGTTGTTAAGTCAAGAGTAATTATATTTTTTTCTTTAATGTAAAAGTAATTGAGTGTATTTCACGATTATTGATTATTCTACTGTATATCTTTAGTGGGTTACTTTGAGTGAGGTGAGAATATGTATTTAGATTTCTGGAGAGCGCGAGCCACTCCTTGGTGCGTAAGGCACGTTGAGACAGGTGTTTCTCTGTTGCTCCTAGTGGAGCATGGAAACACCAATGCGGCTGGTGTCCATCACAAGCCGACAAGAAGCATTTTTATGCTATTGCAGTGGTTGTTTCGGTAACGATGTGTTTCATGTGATGAGATTCCCAGGCTCATCAGTGGTCATATACGACACGCTTGTTGCCAGGCGCACCAGTCGTCACATAAGACATGCTTCAGAGTGTAGAACGAATATTGAGATGGATCAGTTGCGGGGTGGTGGTTTATTCTCATTATTAGAGTATTTGTTGTACATATAGTTGAATATTATTTTATGTTCAGTTGATTATTATTTAATTATGGTTATGTGTAGAATGGTTTGTGAGAGCACGTGGGATCACTTGGAGATATATATTTCTCTTCTCGGCTCCTGAGGAAGCATGGGGCCACCAGTGTGGTTTGTCTCCACATGAAGTATTCATATGCTCTTGCAGTAGTGGTTTCGGTAGCAACCTATATTACACGGTGAGATTGCCAGCCTCATGCACAACACCATATTAGTATCGCTAGACGACATGCGTGAGTGTGTGTGTGTGTGTGTGTGTGTGTGTGTGATAGTTGGGTGTGTGCTCTTGCAGTAGTGGTTTCGGTAGCAACCGATGTCACACGGTGAGATTGCCAGCCTCATGCACAACACCATACTAATCGCATTGGACGACACGCATGAGTGTGTGCGTGTGTGATAGTTGAGGGTGTCAGGTGGCGTGGAAGGACTGTTTGGCAGGTGAGAGTATGATTATTTAACTATTATGATTTTAACCAGTCGTTGCTTTGTTTGCTTCTTCAGATTAGCAATCGAACACTAGCTGGGTGTCTGTTTGTTTGTTTGGTGTTTGGTTTGTTGGTTTATTTGTATAATGTTTGCTTCGTGTGTTTAAATGTCACTGAAAGGGTTGTAGAAATAAATACAGCCTTTGCCTCAAGAATCAGAGTTTTATTGTTGAATCGGGTCAGTTGCGAGTGTGCAAGAGAGTGATCAAATATCACAACAACATCATCATCATCTCGCCCACCCTATCACACACACACACACATATATATATATATATATATATATATATATATATATATATATATATATATATATATATATATATATATATATATATATATATATATATATATATATACCAACGGGCTGATCACCCGTTTGCCAGTCACTTCGATTACGGAAACAACAGCGGATGGATTGATGTGCCGTTGCCCTAAAGACGCCAATAGGCGTGATGGGAAACAATGGCAAAGAAAGCCTATCTGCTGTTGCCCTAAGACGCCACTAGGCGTAATGGCCACTGACAGCTTTGACGGTCGGTGGCTAAGGACGGACGAAGAAGAAGAAGAAGAATATATATATATACGAGGGACGAGGGCCTCGTAATTTTTAATTTCATTCAATAGGCAAGAAAACAGATAAAATTCATATTAAAATGTAGTCCCAAGTCTGAACTTCAAAAATTTAATTCTTAATGTACTCTCCGTTATTTGTTACAGTTTTTGTCCATCTTCTCACAGGGCATGTATCCCCACACGTTAAAAATGTGTGTCCTTTATCCTAAACCACTGGCGTACGGCGCGTTTAAGGGTCTCGGTGTCCTCAAAGTGATGTCCGCGAAGATCTTTCAGTGGTCCAAACAGATGGAAGTCAGAAGGTGCAAGATCGGGACTGTAAGGGGGATGTGGTAATAATGTCCAGCCAAATTCTGCAATCGCATCAATTGTGCGTTTAGCGGTGTGTAGCGGGGCATTATCGTGCAACAGTAGTGCAGTTCTCTGATCTTTTAATGGATAAAGTCGCTGAAGACGACCTCTAAGCTTCTTCAAAGTTTCAATGTAACGGTCTGCATTCACCGTGTTTCCCTGTTCCAAGAAGTCGAGAGAATCACACCCTTCTCATCCCAAAACACGGAGGCCATAACTTTCCCTACAGATGGGGAACTTTTGAACTTCTTTCTTGTCGGCGATGTTGCGTGATGCCATTCCATTGATTGCCTCTTGGATTCTGGTTAAAAAAAAATGAACCCAAGTCTCATCACCTGTCACAATATTCGATAAAAACTCTTCTCCTTCAGTTTCGTAACGGTGCAGGAGGTTGATGGCTATGTTTTTCCTTGTTTCTTTATGTTTGTCTGTCAACATTCTGGGTACCCACCGTGCACAAACTTTTGAATAACCCAGGTCTTTAATGATGTTCTGGACACTGCCTTTACTAATGGACAACATGGAAGAAAGTTCATCAAGTGTTAAACGACGGTCACCACGAATTATGCCATCAATTCGATGAATGTTGTGTGGAGTCACTGCGGTAGACGGACGGCCAGTCCGCTTTGCGTCAGCCATTGAGGATTGACCTACTTCAGCTTCGTCACAACGATGTACCCAACGTCGGACAGTGGTAACATCCACTGTTGAATCTCCATAAATATTCTTCAAACGTTCGTGGATGCGAATTGGGGTCTCGCCTTCAGTATCGAGGAATTCTATGACATAACGTTGTTTTAACCGAACGTCTTTGGCAACCATTTTTTAAACTGTTACAATGGTGCCACCTGTTACTGAAACAGGTTGGTAATGCTATACAGTGCAGAAGAGTGTTTTAGGAATCCTGCTAAATTTACAAATTGCACACCGATGCAGTATTTACATACATAAAAAATAGGAGGCATTACTTTTTGACCTTCCCTCATATATATATATATATATATATATATATATATATATATATATATATATATATATATATATATATATATATATATATATATATATATATATATATATATATATATATATATATATATATATATGTGTGTGTGTATGTGTATGTGTGTGTGTGTGTGTGATAGGGTGGGCGAGATGATGATGATGTTGTTGTGATATTTGATCACTCTCTTGCACACTCGCAACTGACCCGATTCAACAATAAAACTCTGATTCTTGAGGCAAAGGCTGTATTTATTTCTACAACCCTTTCTGTGACATTTAAACACACGAAGCAAACATTATACAAATAAACCAACAAACCAAACACCAAACAAACAAACAAACACCCAGCTAGTGTTCGATTGCTAATCTGAAGAAGCAAACAAAGCAACGACTGGTTAAAATCATAATAGTTAAATAATCATACTCTCACCTGCCAAACAGTCCTTCCACGCCACCTGACACCCTCAACTATCACACACGCACACACTCATGCGTGTCGTCCAATGCGATTAGTATGGTGTTGTGCATGAGGCTGGCAATCTCACCGTGTGACATCGGTTGCTACCGAAACCACTACTGCAAGAGCATACACACTCAATTATCACACACACACACACTCATGCATGTCGTCCAATGAGACTAGTATGGTGTTGTCCATGAGGCTGGCAATCTCACCGTGTAACATCGGTTGCTACCGAAACCACTACTGCAAGAGCACACACCCAACTATCACACACACACACACACACTCACGCATGTCGTCTAGCGATACTAATATGGTGTTGTGCATGAGGCTGGCAATCTCACCGTGTAATATAGGTTGCTACCGAAACCACTACTGCAAGAGCATATGAATATGTATCAAGACGGAAAATTGGAAGAAGTAATTAAAGAAATGGATAATTATAAGTTGGACTTATTGGGTGTCAGCGAGTGTAGATGGACGGGGAAGGGCATAAAATATATTTCAGAAGAAAAAAAAGCAAATTATATACTCTGGTAGTAATGAAAATCGTCCACACAGAGGGTAGTAGCCATCCTAATGACACAGAAAGCAGCAGCATCGCTTATCAGCTGGGTACCTATCAATAAGAGGCTAATATTAGCTAGATTTCAGACACGATTTTTCAAGCTCTCAATTGTACAATGTTATGCACCAACTAACGACGCTCTTGATACCACAAAAGATGACTTCTATGAAGCACTTCTAAGTACCATCAACACAATACCCAAGCATGACATAATAGCAGTCATGGGTGATTTTAACGCCAAAGTAGGTGACAACAACGATGGAGTACAAAGATATCTCGGTACTCATGGCATAGGCTGTATGAATCAAAATGGCGAAAGACTTCTAGAACTTTGTGAAATATCAAACCTCGTTGTGGCAGACACCATCTTTCCACATAAGAATATCCACAAGATAACATGGAATTCACCTGATGGCAGAACTAAGAACCAGATAGATCACTTCTGCATAAGCGCTAAATTTCGCTCATCAGTTCAAGACGTCAGAGCATACAGAGGTGCAGAGATCGGAAGCGATCATAACCTCTGCATAGCTAAAATGAGAATTAAACTGAAGAAGTTATACCAAACGAATAAAAATGGAAGAATAGATGTACACAGACTGCAATCAAATGATATAAAGAAAGAATATAATGTCAAAATGAACAACTATTTCGATGCTTTAGGCAAAAATGACAACGATATCACCACCAAGACAATCGATACTAAAAGGGAACAACTGAGAACAGCAATGACAGAAGCAGCTGTAGCGACCACCGGATACCTAGTACATAAAAAGAAAAAATGGATGAGAGAAGATACTTGGGATAAAATACAAGAAAGGAAAACAGCAAAACTTAAACTACTAGCGGCAAGTACACATAATGCAGTTGAATCTTGCAAACTAACTTATAACTTGTTAAATAAAGAAGTGAAGACAAAAACTCGAAGAGATAAAAGACATTTCATCAATGAACTGGCCGTAGAAGCTGAAAATGCTGCAAGAACTGGTAATAGTAGGTGCCTTTATCAAATTACAAAACAACTATGTCACCAGCCTACTGCTATGGAAACACCTGTTAAAGGTAAATTAGGGAATTCAATACCAACAGAAAAAGAACAAATGAAGAGATGGGCTGAGCACTTCATGGAGGTGCTAAACAGACCACCACCAACAGTAACACCTGATTTTAATAATGAAACATCCACAACCACCTTGCCAATAACTTGCGATGAATTCACGCTGGACGAGATCAAACAAGCCGTTAAAAGATTAAAAAATTTTAAAGCTGCTGGAGTTGACGAAATTTCAGGGAAAATGATTAAAGCAGTTAATGACAACAACCTCTTGAGAATTTTAGATATTATAAATGAAGTATGGAGAGAAGAACAACCACCACAACAATGGAAAGACAGTATTATTGTAAAGTTACCGAAGAAAGGTGATCTATCAGACTGTAATAACTGGCGTGGTATATCTCTATTATCAGTACCTGGAAAATTATTATGTTGCATGATGTTAGAAAGACTTAAATTGCATGCTGACGAAAAGATCAGAGAAGAACAAGCGGGTTTCAGGCCGAAACGATCATGTATTGATCAAATATTCACACTAAGAACAATTATAGAAGAATCAGTGGAAAGGCAATCGCCACTTATTATCACCTTCGTCGATTTTCAAAAAGCCTTTGATAGTCTACACCGCCCATCATTGTGGAAGATACTTACAATCTATGGTTTTCCAACAAAATATGTGAATATAATCAAAGCGCTATATGACAATGCAAGATGTTGTGTTAGAACAAATAAAGGGAATACAGAATGGTTTACAGTAGAAACAGGTGTGAAACAAGGCTGTATTATGTCACCACTACTTTTTGGAATAGCTATTGATTGGGTTATGAGAAACTATACCCACAATGAACAATTGGGTATAAAATGGACAAATGGAAAATTCCTGGGGGACCTGGATTTCGCAGATGATGTAGCATTCTTAAGTTCAACACCAAGACAATCCCAAGAAGCAATAAATAATTTGTGTCATCTCTCGGTTAAAATTGGTCTCCAAATAAATGCCTCTAAAACTAAAGCTATGAACTTTTCTAACGAGACCTTTGATATCATCTTGAACGGGGAAAAACTACAGAAAGTTGAAAGTTTCAATTATTTAGGCAGTAAAATGACTCAGGATGGTGACACAACAAGAGAAATCCATACTAGAATTGCTTTGGCAGCTAGCGCCTTCAATAGATTATCTAACATTTGGAAATTACGATCATTGAATATACATACCAAGCTTCGTCTGTTTAATTCAAATGTTATCTCAGTGTTAACATACGGCTGTGAGAGTTGGAAAATAACAAAATCATTGGAGAACAAGCTGAATACATTCGAGAACAAATGTCTTAGAAAACTCATGAACATCAGTTGGAAAGAATTCAAGACTAATCGACAAATAAGAGAAGACTCTAGGCAGAAATATGTCTCCGACTATATAAGGAAAAGACGATGGTCATATATCGGTCATGTCCTACGAATGCAAAACAACAGAATACCACTACAGGCGCTCACTTGGGTTCCTGAGGGTAAGCGGAAAAAAGGAAGACCAAAAGAAACACTCAGAAGAACAATAATAAGAGAAGGAAGAACGTTGGGCCTAAATAATGTGCAAGAGCTAAGAGGAGTGGCGTCACAACGAACAACCTGGAGAGCACTGGTTTCTGCCTTATGCGCCGTGTTTGGCGCTTAAAGAATTTATTATTATTATTATTATTGTTGAGAGCTTGATAGTCAATCGTGGAATCTGGGTTTACAGTTCATCTTCTTTGGAGCTTCGTGCCTTTGATGTTAAGTACGCGAATGGGGGTTTAAATTACCTTGAGACCATGATAATGATGATTGAATTCCCAAATGTTCATAGACTGGATAAGTCATGGCTAGAGTCCAAACAAACAATTTATTATACATTCTGTAGACATCGTACGTTGATCATGAATTACATCACAAATATAAATTAGAATCCTATGTTGAATTAGCTATCTTGCATATCAGTCCTTTGTCTCGTAATCTGAATTACTTTAGGCAGAACGACATAACTATATGCACGCGTGGTTGGAAAATCCAACGACCGACAGTGAGATTATGCGTCTGGCACTAGTATAACTAAAACGGACTGTTAATTCATCTCGACAAGGTTTAGTCAATTACTAACCTGTAACTTCATCTTTCTTCATCATAACAGTGGACTGACCCATGTCCATAAGAGAATACAATATAGCCGTGTGGCCTTCCATGCCCGACACTATAAGAATATAAAGACACGTCTTCTCCGTTTGACGGTCATTTGAAAAAGGGTCCCGTTTCTTGGTCACCGTGCGTGACTACCAACGCTGAAACGTCACAGCGTTCACTAGGCTAATAATACTTTTTACATTACATTAAACGTTGTAACCCCTAAAATCGCATGCTGCTAACCACTAGCAGACAATGCCAATTAATCTACCGTAACAATTCCCTGTCCACCGGGGGGAAAAAATCTATTAGATAGATTTTTTTTTTCAAAAACCTATC
This sequence comes from Oreohelix idahoensis, assembly GCA_024509875.1. NCBI lineage: Eukaryota > Metazoa > Mollusca > Gastropoda > Stylommatophora > Oreohelicidae > Oreohelix > Oreohelix idahoensis. The sequence continues at coordinate 324,613 of JAMPIV010016928.1, forward strand.
TGAATGAATATCAAAAAATTTAACAATATCAAAAAATGTAACCAAAAGTGCGGCATATGGCCTAAGATGTTCTGTCTAGAACAAACGTCGTGGTCATGTCGACTAACTAACAGTCATCTAATATATTAATGATCATATTATACATAAATGTTATACATAAATTTTATATGAACTAAAAGAGAATGGCTAATGTTGATATCTAATTAAATAATTAATTAACTTAAAATATGTCGCAATGAAATGTCACATCAGACTAATCTAAAGAGTTAAAATTAAACTAATTAATTATATTGAGTGTGTAATAAGAATAAAGTTGTTCAAAGTCTAATGTAAGAAAAATGAAAGGATATGTTAAAGAGAGAAATAAATAAATGAAGAATAAAGTAGAGAAAAAAGTAATGTATAAATTTAACTTAGTTATGTGTGTTGGACATTAATTAAGTTTAGTATTAAGTTGTTAATACCTATCTAAATTAACCAATTTAAACAATAATGTAGTATGTGATGTATCCACATAATTATTAACTATATAATATAATAGTTACATACAATAACATTATCTAAGAATCATGTGAGTTCTTATTTTTTTTTCTTCTTTCATATATTTTTTTCAAATTTCATTTCATTTTCTTCATATTTATCTCACTTTTCATTTTAATTTCCATTATTTCAACAACTTAATTAAAATTAATTAAAGTTGGATAAGATGATCCATACGTAGGCTTGATCCTTGTGAATTCCAATTAACAAACAAATGTTTAAGTGTTTCAGTTCATAAGTATCGACGTTATTGACAATAGTTCATGTCGCATACTGAGTTACATTGATAGTGTTTTCTATTATTTTCACTTGATGCACGGAAATGTGTCCAATAGGTTTAACATGAATGGATATCAAGCAAAGTCCTGGCGTAAATACGAACATAGAGTCAATTGATTTCATTCATTTCGTATATAAAGTCTTTAGTAAGCAGATACTTGTATTGTAGGCAATAGTTCATGTCTATATAGAACAGCCATTATAGTGCTATGTCTCTTGAGTAAGTATCTGCGACGTTAATATAGTTCAGGACTCGACATCAGTAGGATTTCGAGATAGAGTATCTGCCAAGACGTTATCTGCTCCTGTGATGTACTCGATTGAGAAGTCAAAAGGTTGAAGGAGAATAGCGAATCTGGTGAGCTTTGGACTTTTATGATTCGCCCGTCGTAGTGATGCTACGGCTTTCTGGTCTGTCTGTACTACGAATGGGGCTCCCAGCAGGAACTTTTCCAACTTCGTTATTGCCCACACCACTGCTAAAAGTTCGCGGTCGACAGTGGAGTATTTGACTTCTGGTTGTTTCAGTTTCCGTGAGACGTACAAGTTTGGATGGAGGATGTCGTCATGATATTGGAGCAAACATGCGCCAATTCCGTAGTTACTCGCATCTGTGCAGAGAATAAACTTTTTGGAAGCATCAGTTAGTCTCAAAATTGGTGGGTTTGAAAATATGTTAATAATATTAAGGAATACATTATTACACTCACTAGTCCATGTCACCTTCACTGGCATGTCCTTCTTTAATAATGAGGACAAGACAGCCGTGATAGATGACAAGTTAGGTACGAATCTACTGTAATATTGGACTAGACCTAACAAGCTTCTAACCTGTTTCTTCGTTTGAGGAACGGAAATGTTTAAAATTTTAGAAACCGTACTGGGTAGTGTTCGGATATATCCTGCTCCAATAATGTGACCCAAAAAAGTTATTTCATGAAATTTTGCTTGTAATTTTGTGGGTTTAGCAGTTAAATTGTTCCTTCTTAATGTGTCCAAAACGTTTTCAAGACCCAAAAAATGTTCCTCAAAAGATGAACTAAATAAGCATATGTCGTCTATGTATGTAATAATGTCTGGTCTACCTGAAAAAATGTGTCGCATCATGCGAACAAAGGTAGCTGGAGCGTTAACAAGCCCAAAAGGCATAACATTCCACTGGTATAGACCTTGCGGAGTGGAAAACGCTGTGTAGTATTTAGCTTTTTCGGTTAGTGGTATCTGCCAATAACCTTTAGTTAAGTCTATCTTAGTGAATATAGTTGCGGTCGATAGACGTGGCAGTAAGTCGTCGAGAAGTGGATGTGGTTCGCTATCAACTATCGTTTGTGCATTTAATTTTCTATAGTCGACGCATAGTCTAATTTTATTGTCCTTCTTTCGGACAATAACTAATGGAGAAGAAAATGGGGAATTACTAGTTTCAATAATTCCTAAAGATAACATCTGTTCAAGTTCCTTAGTAGTTTTAGTAAGAAAATGTAGAGGAACAGAATATGGATGTACCCGAATTGGAGTATCATCGTTAAGAGTGATGTCATGACTAATGACTGATGTGCGACCTGGAACGTCGGTCAACACATCTGGATAAGATTGTAGAAGTTCAGCAATCTGTTGATGCTGTTGCGGTGTAACCGACGAAGAGATGGTTACGTCCCGCCAAAATTCACTAGGCTGTACTACAGGTACAGGTAAAGCTAACTGTACCTCAGGAAAAGAAGATTCTTCTTCCTGGATAACAGACAAATTAGAATAGCGACATCTAGGTACGACAGTGTCATCTAGTTCATGAAAAATTGATTGTAAGTGTTCAGTAATAGAAAATATACAATATTTTATTCCCAAGAACATAAATGACCAATAAAGGAAAGAAATGATGAATGACTATGCTGAGTCATCAACGATATGAGACAAAATGTGTTACCATAACCTGTTATCTGCGTGACGCAGCATTAGGTACTAATTGTAACCGTAGACAATGGTGGTTAAAGTAAGCACCATTATTCCGCTCGATGACCATTCGAGCATCTCTATTGTTACGAAATGTAACTATAGCTTCACCATACCTGTCATTGGTAGGTGACAACAACCGTACAAACATAACGTCTGCCGTGTCATTAAAGAAATTACTAAGTGACTGCCATCTGGTACCTTGTGGCAGATTGCGCACTAACACGGTGCGAGAATATGCATCCTTCCCAATGTAAGTGGGATCAGTGTCACTAACATGATAAATAGTTCTTCTATTTAATCCTTTGGATCTGGTAGTCTTATGAGATGATGTCTCATAATGATTGACATATTTATTTGTCCTAATTTTATTAGATAAGTTCATAAGAACTCCACCATCATTACCCTTGTTTGGGACATCTTTTCTTTTCCCATTTTCAAAAATTTTATCCAGATCACTGATAATATGATCCTGTCGCCAACATCTATCTTCCGACTTGGCGGCACTTCTTAGAGAAAAGGCATATCTGCCTCGAAATGATTCTATAATCTTCCCTGGATGTGCTGGTAGTTTAGTATCTTTTTTTGGTATGAGATTCTCATCCTTCTCCTCATCGATTTCCAAAATGGTACTTAGACTGAAATTGGAGAAAACTGAGCCACATGTATTTACTTTGTTGGCTCGTAATGTAGCTGTTGCAATGACAGCGTTAGCATTGCAATAAAATTGCACATTATTTAATTCCCATTCCTCAATTTCCTGTGGGGAACAATCCTTACTACCATGGATGCGTCCCAACATCAGATCTGCAATTGGATTCTGAAGCATGCATACCTTAACTTGTCCTGAAAAGAAGGGTGTATTAACATGATCAATAGCTGTGGGGTAAAACTCAATAGTTCCCCCAAAAGTCATGCACCGGACATATTCCCCTGTTGCACAGCTAGGATGTACCAGAGACTGCCGCACTCCAATTGTTGTGGACCCCGAATCTCTCAATAGAGAAACCATTGAACCATTAACTATCCCTCTGTTGAAAATCAGAGAGCCTGTCCCATCATTGGATGCAAGACTGACTTCTGGGAGAATGTGTCCACAGTTCAGAACCGTCTCTTTTGCCTTCTGAAATATAAGATTACAATCTGGGCAACTATTTGCCACGTTATAATTCATTGCAAAACAAGTAGACGAAGACTGTATTTTGTTATTAGTAGGTGAACTCTGAACCCCAGGGGTTGTAGCAGTAGTAACGGCTGCCCCTGTATTATGATTATAATTTGTCGATCTACGAGAATGAGAACGATGACGAGAATAATCAGTTGAATTATTCCGTTGTCCTCTATTGAAACTGTTATCTCGATGTCTCGAGTTATAATTATCGCTGTTGTTCCAATAGTTACCGTTATTATCATTATATGAACGATTATAACTTGAGTTACGTGGATTACTGTTGTATCTGGACTGAGGTGAATAATTTCTGTTTTGTGGTCTTCTTCTATTAAAGTTATTGTTAAAGCTATTACGTCCCTTATGATAATTAATGTCATAGTTTCCCTTGAACCTACCTCTGTCCACACTGTGTGTTCTAGGTTTGTTATTACTATGATATGCCATATTGGAGGCTACAGGAAGAGGTTCTCTTATTAACGAGCCAGAAATGTTAACATTCGGATGAGCGGTGCAGTAATTTAAAGAAATTTTTTTCTAACTCATCAATAGTTTCTGGTTTCCGTTCTTGCAGATAAGCAAAGAACGGTGGGCTGACAGAAGATAACACTTTATCCCTCAATAACAAATCGACTAACTTGTCGTAAGATTTGTTGAAACCTGCCAGTTCAACCCATCTGTTAAAAGTATTGCGTATGTTAGCAATAAAACCTGTAAAGTCTTTATTATTATCTGGCAACAAACTTTTGAAACGTAATCTACATGCCTCTTCGTTCAAATGGAACCGACGTAATAACAAAGTCTCAATGGCCTCATAGTCTGTGCCTAATGTCGGATCAATATTTTGTGCTGCACTTGCAGGTTCGCCATCCAGAAATTCCTTGAGTTTAAGTGCCCATGCTGTTTTGTCAAGGTTATTGACCTTACATATATCCTCAAAGCGCGCCAGCCATGATGACAAATCGTCCACGTGTAACTTGAACGGTGGTAACTTAAAGTAATAATTGCCCTTAAGTCGGTTGGAAGAAGATCCCGATTGAGCATTATCATTTTGGTTTGCTGCAGCACCCTGCGAATTAAGTTTTGCTGTTTCCAATTTAAGCCGTTGCAATTCCATTTCTTGCTGCAGTATGATTTCCTGTCGTTTCAATTTATTCTCTTCTTCAATCCGTAGGATTTCATCTCTTGCCATCTTTCTTTCTTCTTCTTGTCTTAATTCTTCTTTCTCTGCCTTAGCAATAACTTTCTTTTCAGCCTCTTTTCTTTCAAGTTCTTCCATCTCTGCCTTAGTGTTGCGGGGCTTTATACGATTCACTTCTTTTATTGTTGTTGCGGCCCCGTCTTCTATTTCAGTGGTCGTTGTGGAAAGCCACCGTTCTCATTGATTCAATAAGCTTCTTAGTTCTGGTCATTTGATTCATTAATTCTTGATCGTGCTATTGTTGGAATAGTTACGCGAATGTGAGTTAATACTTTCTGTCTGTCACAAGGTTTGAACTCAGTATCATAATTGTTGAATTTGTAACTTCAATGAACGTGATAAGTCTCTTCTCGAGTCCACACAATTTTTAATATACATTTCAAACAGTAGACAGTCCATGGAGGTTGATTATGAAAACATTATATATTAGAATTGAATCATACATCATAAATGCTATCCATGCATTATAGTCCTGGTCCAATAATATGCAACACTATAGTCAGAACGTCGTAACTATATGTACGCGCGGTTGGGACATCCAACGGCCGACAATGAGATTAGACGTCTGGCGATATAAAACGAATGTGGACCATAATTTCATCCTTCCTTGACTTTAGTTAAAATTACTAACCTCGATACATTCCTCTCTTCATAAGAATATCGGACTGACCCATGTCCGTACTGCAATAACATATGTGCGGCAATATCATGCCTACCACTGGAAGGATTATAGGACACGTCTTATCCGTTTGACGGTCATCTAAGAAAAGGGTGTGGTAACCTAGTCACGGTGCGTGACATACCAACGCATACACGTCATAATCAATCGTGTGTATCGCGTACACTAACTAACAATTATTTACATTATATTAAACGTAGTCACCTATTAATCTTATGCTGTTAACCTCTAGCAGACCATGCCAATAAAATACCTTAACAATTCCCTGTCCACTGGGGGAAAAAAAAATCTATTAGATAGATTTTTTTTAAACAAAAACCCATCTGAAAAAATACCAATATGTTAACAATATCAAAAAAAAAAAAAAAATTTAACGAGATTGCGGCATATGGCCTACGACGTTCTGTCTAGAACCAATGTCGTGGTCATGTCGACTAACCAATAGTCATGTAATATATTCATTATTTATATCATAAATAAATATAAATGGTAATAAGAACTAAAAGAGAATGGTAATGTCGATCTCTAATTAAATAATTAATTAACTTAAAATATGTCGTGATAAAATGTCATGTCAGACTAATTTAAAGTGTTAAAATTAAACTAAATAACTATACTAGGTATGGAATAAGAATAAGTTGTTGAAAATCTAATGTAAGAAAAATGAGAGGATCTGTTAAAGAAAGACATAATAACGAATAAAGAATAAATTAGAGAAAGAAAAAAAAATGATGTATAAATTTAACTAAGTTATGTGTGTTGAACATCAAGTAAGTGTAGTATTAAGTTATTAATACCTTTCTAACTAATTTAAACAATAGTATGCAATATAATCATGTAATTCTAAGAATATAATCAAAGAATTATGTGAGTTTTCTTTTCTTTCTTTCATTTTTTTAAGTTTCATTCATTTTTTTTAAAATTCAACTCACTTGTCATTTTAATGTGGATTAGTTTTAAAGAATAAATTAAAGTAATTAACATTGGATATGAAGATCCATTCGTAGTCTTGATCCTTGAATTTCCATTAGACAAAATGTTCAAGTATTCTGAATCACGTTATATAACGAATTAGTTCGACTGGAATGTCATTTATTTTCTCCGAAGTGTTTTGAAACAATGTTGTGACAAATGTAAACCAGGAAAGTCCCGGTGTAAAGACGAATATAGTGTCAATTGATTGCAGTCACTTTGCGTATAATTTGCCTATAGAAAGCAGCTGAGTAAATGGTTCATTCATGTGTCAAAAAGCAACGATGGTGCTATGTTCTTTGATTAAGTTTCTCTGTACATAGTATTGTCTTTGCGACAAACAACGTAAATTAGGAATCGACATCATTAGGATTTCGAGATAATGTATCTGCCAAGATGTTGTCGGATCCTGTGATGTACTCGATTGAAAACTCGAAGGGTTGGAGGAGTATAGCAAATCTGGTCAATTTTGGACTCTTGTGATTTGCTCGTTGTAGTGATGCTACGGCCCTTTGATCGGTTTGTACTACAAAAGGGGCTCCCAGTAGGAATTTTTCTAGTTTGGTTATCGCCCACACGACGGCTAAGAGTTCGCGATCAACCGTAGAGTACTTCACTTCTGGTGGTTTCAGTTTTCGTGACACGTACAAGTTTGGATGGAGGATGTCGTCATGGTATTGGAGCAAACATGCGCCAATTCCGTAGTTACTCGCATCTGTACGAAGAATGAACTTTTTAGAAGCATCAATTAATCTCAAAATAGGTGGATTTGAAAATATAGAAATTATTTGCCGAAAAATTCTGTCACATTCGTCAGTCCATGTCACTTTCACTGGCATGTTCTTCTTTAGTAATGAGGACAATACAGCAGTGATGGATGACAAGTTAGGTACGAATCTACTGTAATATTGGACTAGACCTAACAAGCTTCTCACTTGTTTCTTCGTTTGAGGAACGGAAATGTTTAAAATTTTTGAAACTGTACTGGGTAATGTTCGGATATATCCAGCTCCAATAATGTGACCCAAAAAAGTGATCTCATGAAATGCTACCTGTAATTTTGTAGGTTTAGCAGTTAACTTGTACCTTCTCAAGGTATCAAAAACGTATCCAAGACCCAAAAAATGTTCCTCAAAAGATGAACTAAACAAGCATATGTCATCTATCTATATATGTAATAATGTCTGGTCTACCTGAAAAAATGTGTCGCATCATGCGAACAAAGGTAGCTGGAGCGTTAACCAGCCCAAAAGGCATCACGTTCCACTGGTATAGACCTAGCGGAGTTGAAAACGCTGTGTAGTATTTTGCTTTTTCGGTTAGTGGTATCTGCCAATAACCTTTAGTTAAGTCTATCTTAGTAAATATAGTTGCTGTCGATAGACGTGGCAGTAAGTCATCGAGAAGTGGATGTGGTTCGCTATCAACTATCGTTTGTGCATTTAATTTTCTATAGTCGACGCATAGTCTAATGTTATTGTCCTTCTTTCGGACAATAACTAATGGAGAAGAAAATGGGGAATTACTAGTTTCGATAATTCCTAAAGATAACATCTGTTCAAGTTCCTTAGTAGTTTTAGTAAGAAAGTGTATAGGAACAGAATAAGGATGTACCCGAATTGGAGTATCCTCGTTAAGAGTGATGTCATGATTAATGACTGATGTGCGACCTGGAACATCGGTCAACACATCTGGATAAGATTGTAGCAGATCAGCAATCTTTTGATGCTGTTGCGGTGTAACCGACGAAGAGATGGTTACGTCCCGCCAAGATTCGCTAGATTGTACTACAGGTACAGGTAAAGCTAACTGTACCTCAGGAAAAGAAGATTCTTCTTCCTGGATAACGGATAAATTAGAATAGTGACATGTAGGTCTGAAAGTGTCATCTAATTCATGAAAAATAGCTTGTAGATGTTCAGGTCGAGTATGAAATTGCTTGAGCATATTTATGTGAAATATTTTGTGATGTCCCTTAATGTCCAGGACATAATCAACATCAGAAATCTTATTGATAACCTGGTAAGGACCATTCCACGAGATTAGTAGTCTATTATTGTTATGTGGCAATAACACATAAGCTTGATCTCCTGGAAATAATTGACGTAATCGTCTATTACTGTTTTGGAAAGTTCTAGCTTTCTCTTTCGCAGCCTCAGATGAAGCTGTTGCCATTTGACAGGCATCAATAATGTTATTCCGGAGATTAATTACATATTCATAGGATGACTGAGTGTCCTGAGTCATCTCAGAATCGATTAATAAATCTTTTATCAGTCCCATAGGACCTCTTGGAGGAGCGCCAAAGACTAAATGAAACGGAGAGAAGCCAGTTTGTTCATTTGGCACCTCTCGATAAGCGAATAACACCGCTGGTAGCACTCTGTCTCAGTCTGGTGGATGGTTAACTGTAACTTTATGTAGCATTTGTTTGAGTGTACGGTTAAGTCTTTCTACAGCACCATTACTCATTGGGTGATAAATGCTGCTGAGGTTTCTATCTATTTGCCAAGTCTTCATTACCTCCGTCATAGTCTCAGATATAAATTGAGAACCATGATCTGACAAAAGTTTTCTAGGAAAACCTACTCTAGAAAAGATCAAGTGTAGTGCATCAGCTACATCTGTTGTGGTGGTTGTTTTTAATGGGATGGCTTCTGGCCATCGTGTGCATAAATCGATGCAAGTGAGAATAAACCTATGTCCTCTGGCTGATGGTAAAAGTGGGCCAATGATATCAATGGCCATTTTGTCGAAAGGTCTCACCGATATATCACAAGCCTGAATAGGCGCCGTGTGAAAGGCTCCCCGTGCTTTCACTTCTTGGCATATCGTACAGGAGCGTACGTACTGTGAAATATCTCGTGATACTCCCGGCCAAAAAAAAGAAGATAATACTCGTGAACGTGTACGAGTATAACCCATGTGACCTGCACACTTAGAATCATGTGCATGTTGAAGTATGTACCGCCTAAAAGCAAAAGGTACCATGACTTGTTGTCTTATCTGAGTTTTATCCATAAAACATCTTAATAAAATGTCATTTTTAATACTAAACCACTGACTATAATTTATGTTCCTAGAAAGATTGTCATCTTTGTTGACCAGCGTAAAAAATTTTGTTAGTGACCTGTCTTCCCTCTGTTTTGCAGCAAATGATACTCGGTCAATAGCAGAATGAATCTCGATATTTTCATGATCATTTGTTTCCTTGTTTTCCGTGTCTATAGTCTCTAATTGTTTTGTATGTGCTCTGGTTATTGCTGCATTTCCGATGTATAGATTATTTTTTTCCCATTGAATAATCTCATCTGGTGTGCAATCTTTACTCCCGTGTATGCATCCCACCATAAGGTCGGCAATTGGGTTTCTTAACATGCATGCTTTAACATTGCCTGTGAAGAAAGGTGTGTCAATGTAAATAATAGCTGTTGGATAATATTCTATGGTTCCCCCAAAAGTCATGCACCTGACATGTTCTCCAGTTGCACAATTTGGATGAACAAGTGTCTGACGGATTCCGATCGTGGTCGATCCCGAATCTCTTAAGACTGAGACGATGGATCCATTAACTTTTCCTCTGTTGAAGATCAGTGATCCTGTTCCGTCATTGACTGCTAGACTGACTTCTGGTAGAATATGACCGCAGTTCAGAACTGTCTCTTTTGCTTTCTGAAATATAAGATTACATGTTGGGCAACTATTTGCCACGTTATAATTCATTGCAAAACAAGTAGACGATGACTGTATTTTGTTATCAGTAGTTGAACTCTGAACCCTAGGGGTTGTAGCAGTAGTAACAGCTGCCCCTGTATTATGGTTATAAGTTGTCGATCTACGAGAATGAGAACGATGACGAGAATAATTAGATGAATTATCCCGTTGTCCTCTATTGTAACCGTTATCTCGATGTCTCGAGTTATAATTATCGCTATTGTTCCACTTGTAATCATTATTATAGTTATATGATCGATTATAACTTGAGTTACGTGGATTACTGTTATTTCTTGACTGAGGTGAATAGTTTCTGGTTTGTTGTCGTCCTCTATTAAAGTTATTGTTAAAGTTATTCTGTCCCTTATGAAAATTAATGTCATAGTTTCCTTTGAACCTACCCCTGTCTACACTGTGTGTTCTAGGTTTGTTATGATTATGATATGCCATATTGGAGGCTACAGGAAGTGGTTCTCTTATCAATGTGCCAGAAATATTAGCATTCGGATGAGCTGTGCAGTAATTTAAAGAAATTTTTTCTAACTCATCAATAGATTCTGGTTTTCTTTCTTGCAGATAAGCAAAGAATGGTGGGCTGACAGACGATAATACTTTATCCCTCAATAACAAATCGACTAACTTGTCGTAGGATTTGTTGACACCTGCCAGTTCAACCCATCTGTTAAAAGTATTGCGTATGTTAGCAATAAAACCTGTGAAATCTCTATTGTTATCTGGCAACAAACTTTTAAAACGCAATCTACATGCCTCTTCGTTCAAGTGGAAACGACGTAGTAACAACGTCTTAATGGCCTCATAGTCTGTTGATAGTGTTGGATCTATATTTTGTGCTGCACTTGCAGGTTCGCCATCTAGAAATTCCTTAAGTTTCAGTGCCCATGCCGCTTTGTCAAGGTTATTCACCTTACATATGTCCTCAAAGCGCGCGAGCCACGATGAAAGGTCATCTACGTGTAACTTGAATGGAGGCAGCTTAAAGTAATAATTACCTTTAAGTCGTGTGGATGAAGATCCAGATTGAGCAGTATCATTTTGGGTTGCTGCAGCGCCCTGTGAATTAAGTTTTGCTGTTTCTAATTTAAGTCGTTGCAATTCCATTTCTTGCTGCAGTATGATTTCTTGTCGTTTCAATTTATTCTCTTCTTCAATCCGTAGGATTTCATCTCTTGCTATCTTTCTTTCTTCTTCTTGTCTTAATTCTGCCTTCTTTTCCGCCTGTTTTCTTTCAAGTTCTTCCATCTCTGCTTTAGCAATGGCTTTCTTTTCCGCCTGTTTTCTTTCAAGTTCTTCCATCTCTGCTTTAGCAATGGCTTTCTTTTCCTCCTCTTCTGCCTTATATTTTGCAAATTCAGCCAATGCATAAGCCTCGAGAAGTTCTCCTTTTTTCCCAAAATCTTTACCATTTTTAATAAAATAGTCTAAGTTAAGCATCTTGACGTTAATATTGTACGTAATGGTTATGTAATAATCACCAATAAATTTTAAGTAATTATTATACTTATTCAATTTATGAATAGTCGATATAAACAATCATAATATTATTGAACTTAATCTGGGAATGTTCAATTTAATTAATTGTAATATTATCTAACTATTATTTGTAGATTCCATACATAGACATACTATGTTGGGAAAATATTACATATATACTCGTTAATATATCATAAATAGTTATGATATTTATCTATTTCGGGTGCTGAATTACTATCATGCACCTAATAATAAATAGTATTATTCCTCAAGTATTATATCATTCAGTCAGTGATATGTGCTAAGTAAATCATTTAGTAATGGAAAAAATGTACCAAATAATATACACTATGTCCTTTATATGCAGGACAGACTAAAAAGTCAAATTATTTTATAAATAATATATATTATTATTATATTATGCCTTAATCATGAGCTATAAAGTGCATCGCCCATTTCTTGGACTACCACTGCAAATTGGTGCAAAGTCCCTAATTCTCCTTAAAAGTCATTAAATTTTAATTATATTCATATACACTCTTATTAAGCAAGAAATTATATTATTAGTGTTAAATCATGAACAGATGAAATGAGGACATACGATACGATGGGTAAACCAAGGATAAACAAACCATATTATCACGAAACAAGACGTTTCTACAATAAAAATTGATATTATGAAACCAAATCTGCAAACCGGAAATATAGAGTAGGGTGAAGGTTAACTGAATATAGAGTTAAATCTGCGTACACAAAAATTAATGACGCAAACATGGACTCATTGACGGTTATACAAAAAAAAAAAATGAACTGAATAATAGCAAGATCAGAAAGAACAAGATAGATTACTAACATTGTTACCAAACTAAATAGAATTTAAACTGAATACGATAAAATACACCGATTATTTCACCAAACTAGACATCTAACATATACTGTGAATTAAATGCAGTCCCGAACGAAACAAGCCCCGGAAATGTCATCGACGCGTTCTCCGCGAAATGCGATTTAATTCACTACCCTAAAGACCGTTCAGAATGAATATCGGCAATCCGTAGAGCCATAATTTATTCATTCTGAATCTCCACTCCAACCTCCCACAAATTAGGCACAGCACAAACAATGAAAACAAATATAACGTGCATATAAAATATATAGAACGGACATGCCTGCAAAATGTGAATTAGACTCAGTGATGTTTCTTATGAATGACAACAGTCACGAACTGAGACTTATCTTTTAACCCGTCGTCCGATGCGATCTTCACCAACGGCCTAGACTAGAGGATAGGACTGTTTGCTCCTTGTTGGTAAATAATGTCTTTTCAATCCTATGATCTACTGAGAAGTTGTATTCTTGAATGAAACATTAGGTGAGCTGGCATCGTCCTTCGATCGTTGGCTTGTACACGGAATATTGTGACGTCACTGATTTTTGCATAGTTACACAAGCCACGTCATGTTCGGAATCATGTGACTTGAACGTTTTCTTGTAATCGTAAACAGTCCGTGAAAGTATGTAAACAAGAAAAATTTCTTTCTTCCTTCGTTCCCCAGCAATGGCAACCACTCTGTTGCGGGGCTTTATACGATTCACTTCTTTTATTGTTGTTGCGGCCCCGTCTTCTATTTCAGTGGTCGTTGTGGAAAGCCACCGTTCTCATTGATTCAATAAGCTTCTTAGTTCTGGTCATTTGATTCATTAATTCTTGATCGTGCTATTGTTGGAATAGTTACGCGAATGTGAGTTAATACTTTCTGTCTGTCACAAGGTTTGAACTCAGTATCATAATTGTTGAATTTGTAACTTCAATGAACGTGATAAGTCTCTTCTCGAGTCCACACAATTTTTAATATACATTTCAAACAGTAGACAGTCCATGGAGGTTGATTATGAAAACATTATATATTAGAATTGAATCATACATCATAAATGCTATCCATGCATTATAGTCCTGGTCCAATAATATGCAACACTATAGTCAGAACGTCGTAACTATATGTACGCGCGGTTGGGACATCCAACGGCCGACAATGAGATTAGACGTCTGGCGATATAAAACGAATGTGGACCATAATTTCATCCTTCCTTGACTTTAGTTAAAATTACTAACCTCGATACATTCCTCTCTTCATAAGAATATCGGACTGACCCATGTCCGTACTGCAATAACATATGTGCGGCAATATCATGCCTACCACTGGAAGGATTATAGGACACGTCTTATCCGTTTGACGGTCATCTAAGAAAAGGGTGTGGTAACCTAGTCACGGTGCGTGACATACCAACGCATACACGTCATAATCAATCGTGTGTATCGCGTACACTAACTAACAATTATTTACATTATATTAAACGTAGTCACCTATTAATCTTATGCTGTTAACCTCTAGCAGACCATGCCAATAAAATACCTTAACTGCAATATTCCTGTACTGTTATTTATAAGTTCCACAAATCTATAATATTTTGTAAAAATATATATATATATATATATATATATATATATATATATATATATATATATATATATATATATATATATATATATTACTAATATCTATCATAAATAGTTATGATAGTTAGTTATATAAGGTGCTGAAATTATATCATGCACTTAATATTAGTATTCAATAATTATGGGTATTATACCTAAATAATTAGGTTATTTAATCTTAATAGTTACTAAGTTTACAATGTAGTACTGAGAAAATGTACTAATTAACATTTAATATATCTTAATATGTTATAAAGTTATAATAATTAATCATGGCATATTATGCCATAATCATGAGCTATAAAGTGCATTGCCCATTTCTTGGACCACCACTGCAAATATGTGCAAAGTCCCTAATTCTTCATTAAAACTCATAAAAATTTAATCATATTCATCTACACTATTATTAATGAATAAATTATAGCATTAATATTAAATTATAAAAGGATGAAATGAAGACAAACAATACAATGGGTTAAACAAGGATTACAGAACAGTATTACCATACGACAAGACATTTTCACAATAAAAAATGCATTTATAACTAAGTGGTATAAAACGGAAGTGAGAGATTAAGAATGAACTGAATAGAAAACTAACCTGCGTACACAAAAATTAGTGACGTATACATGGACTCATTAACGGTTGTACAAAAAATATAAACTGAATGATAGTAAGGTCAGAAAAAACACGATAGGTTACAAACATTGTTACAAAACTGAATAAAAATTAGAACTAAATACACTAGAATACCCCAGTTATAACATGACTAGACACCTAACATATAAGGTGAATTAATGCAAGTCCGAACGAAACAATCACCGGTAATGTCTTCGACGCGTTCTTCGCGAAATGCGATTAATTAACAGCCCTAAGAACAATTAAAATCAGTTCGTGGCATCCAAGGAGCCATAGAATTGATTTCAATCCGCCGCCCATCCATACCCACAAATAAGGGACAACATCAACGGAAAAAACAGATATAACATAGATATATAATAAATAGAGAGAACATGCCTGCACAGCGAAATGGACTTAGTATTGTGCTATATGAAGGACAATCGTCCTAAGTCTAAACTTATCTTTAAAAGGCTCCGGCGATGTCAAGTTCATCAACTGACAAGATTAATGCCTAGTACTGTTTGCTCCTGATTGGTTGATAACCGTATTCAATCGTCTGGTCTTCTTGATCATGTAAATCTTCATCAAACTTGGAATGCGTTGACGGTTGTACTTTCAAAGCGCGGCATCTACGCATGATGTAGTGACGTCAGATTGGCATTTCGTAGTCATGCGTTGAACGTCGTTTTTATGCATCATGTGACTTTCTTGTAATGGTAAACAGTTTGTAAAAGTATGTAAACAAGAAAAATTTTCCTTTTTTCTTTCGTTCAGCGATGGCCAACTAATTCTTTCTTTCGTTCCCCCTCAATGGCCAACCCATTGTTGCAGGGGCTGCCACCAGTTTTTACAGGCGGGCCGGTAAAATTAGCCCAACGGATTGTTGAGAGCTTGATAGTCAATCGTGGAATCTGGGTTTACAGTTCATCTTCTTTAGAGCTTCGTGCCTTTGATGTTAAGTACGCGAATGCGGGTTTAAATTACCTTGAGACCATGATAATGATGATTGAATTCCCAAATGTTCATAGACTGGATAAGTCATGGCTAGAGTCCAAACAAACAATTTATTATACATTCTGTAGACATCGTACGTTGATCATGAATTACATCACAAATATAAATTAGAATCCTATGTTGAATTAGCTATCTTGCATATCAGTCCTTTGTCTCGTAATCTGAATTACTTTAGGAAGAACGACATAACTATATGCACGCGTGGTTGGAAAATCCAACGACCGACAGTGAGATTATGCGTCTGGCACTAGTATAACTAAAACGGACTGTTAATTCATCTCGACAAGGTTTAGTCAATTACTAACCTGTAACTTCATCTTTCTTCATCATAACAGTGGACTGACCCATGTCCATAGGAGAATACAATATAGCTGTGTGGCCTTCCATGCCCGACACTATAAGAATATAAAGACACGTCTTCTCCGTTTGACGGTCATTTGAAAAAGGGTCCCGTCTCTTGGTCACCGTGCGTGACTACCAACGCTGAAACGTCACAGCGTTCACTAGGCTAATAATACTTTTTACATTACATTAAACGTTGTAACCCCTAAAATCGCATGCTGCTAACCTCTAGCAGACAATGCCAATTAATCTACCGTAACAGAATCTCATCACATGAAACACATCGTTACCGAAACAACCACTGCAATAGCATAAAAATGCTTCTTGTCGGCTTGTGATGGACACCAGCCGCATTGGTGTTTCCATGCTCCACTAGGAGCAACAGAGAAACACCTGTCTCAACGTGCCTTACGCACCAAGGAGTGGCTCGCGCTCTCCAGAAATCTAAATACATATTCTCACCTCACTCAAAGTAACCCACTAAAGATATACAGTAGAATAATCAATAATCGTGAAATACACTCAATTACTTTTACATTAAAGAAAAAAATATAATTACTCTTGACTTAACAACTAGAACTAAAGTCATCATCACGTGGCCGCCATCTTGATAACAGTTAATATCATCTAAATTCAAGTAATAAATCGCTTCTATGCCTGGTTTCATGTGTGAAATACTTTCATACTATATTTGCCTTTCTTGCCCGGTCTGATGAATAAATAATTGCTACTAAACATTCACATCTATCTACCTATTTCATTAAACATTAGAACTGACACGCTCAATATAATTTCAGAATTATAGAACATTAATGCTAATCTAAATTAACTCACGTGCTCAAGGCATCTACAGATTGACTCTGGTGTCTAACTTCGTTTCTCTCTCGTCTGGGCGGCTTTTGCAAAATAGGCCCGTTCGCCGCCCACTATCTCTTTATATAGGCTTTATGGCGAACCCCTCAACTTAATCCGCTGCGCGTATTAATTGCGCCACGCAAACAACACACGCGATTATCGCTCTAGAAATAGCGAAAACACAAATTTAACAAACAACTATTAAATATAACACACGACCATCAAATATAACACACAATTATAGTTTAAGCTTTATTGTGGCCTAAAAAACCAATACATGCTTTAGAGGGAGTTGCTGTCAACTTATGCTCGCGTAAGGTAGACAGTAATTCACCAAATAGTGATCTTCCCAAGTATCACTGAAAAAACAGATGTCGTCTAAGTACGCAATGACATCTGAACGATGAGATAGGATTCGACGCATCATGCGTACGAATGTAGCTGGGGCGTTCATAAGGCCGAAAGGCATGAAATTCCATTGAAACAAACCCCTAGGTGTAGAAAAAGCAGTAAGAGGTTTGGCTCGTTCACTTAATGGGACTTGCCAATATCCTTTTGACAAATCAAGTTTAGTGAAGAAATGAGATTTAGAAAGCCTAGTAAGTATCTCTTCTAGTAAAGGCATAGGTTCGGCATCGAACTTCGTAACCTGATTCAATTTGCGATAATCAACGCAAAGACGTATGTTATTGTCTTTTTTTCGCACAATAACCATCGGCGAAGAATATGCAGAACTGGATGGTTCAACTATTTTTAATTCTATCATCTCATCCAACTCTTTCTTGACCTGTGTCTGAAAATGTATAGGTATAGGATATGGTCTGACCCTAATAGGATTATGGTCAGTTAGAATAATGTCATGTTCAATGACATTGGTGTGTCCAGAAATGTCAGTAAGGACATCCTGAAATGTTTGTAACATAGAAGAAACTTGTCGCTGTTCCTCTAGAGATAAATTAGGAGAAACAGTAACGTTTTTCCATGATTCACTAGAATGAAGTGGAATCACTGGAAGAGGGAGATTTACATCCGAGAAACTTGTTTCTTCATCCTGTATTACTGACAAGGATGAGAAATGACCATGTGGTACTGGGGAATCGTCCGTTGCCTGGAAAATAAGCAGCAAATACTCAGGACGTTCATGGAATTCCGTAAGCATATTGATGTGGAAGGTTTTATGCTTTCCATCAATATCAACAATATAGTCAACATCGGAAATTTTCGAGATTATATCGAACGGACCTTTCCGTGAGATAAGAAGTCTATTTTCCCTACAAGGTAGCAGAAAATATGCTTTGTCCCCAGGACAAAGTTGTCGTAAGGTTCTTTTCTTATTGGCCAATTGCCTTGCCTTCTGTTTGGCAAATTCAGAAGAAGAAGTTGCTTATCTGCATGCTTCGATAATCTTGTGTCTAAGCGCGATGACATATTCGTAAGAAGATTTTGTGTCATCATCAATATTATCAGCTGTTATAAGATCATGAAGCAAAGCCATAGGGCCTCGCGGTCGCACGCCGAAGACAAGTTCAAAGGGAGAAAATCCTGTATGTTCATTGGGGACCTCTCTATACGCAAAGAGGGCCGCGGGCAGAACCTATCCCAGTCTTGAGGATGATCCTCAGTTATCTTCCCTAGTAAGTTTTTGAGTGTTCTGTTTAGACGTTCCACCATCCCATTAGACATAGGATGATAGATACTACTCAATGATCTATCTATCTTCAGAGTAGACTTCACTTGAGACATGGTATCCGATATCAATTGGGTGCCATGATCTGATAATATTTCTCCAGGGAATCCCAGACGAGAAAATATAAGCCAAAGAGCGTCTGCAATATCGGCAGTGGAAATGCTCTTCAGAGGTATAGCCTCTGGCCAACGTGTGCACATGTCCACACACGTTAAGATAAACTGATATCCTCTGGCAGATTTGATCTTAAACGGACTAATAATGTCTATTGCCATTTTCTGAAAAGGCCGAATAGGAATATCTGCAGCCTGAATAGGTGCAGCATGGCGTGGACCTTTGGATTTGACTTCTTGGCGTACCTTACAAGATCGGCAATAAATCCGTATGTCTTTGTTTACGAAAGGCCAAAAGAAAGCTGCAAGAACTCTTGACTTAGTACGGGAAAAACCCATATGTCTAGCACACTGAGAGTCATTAGCGTGCTGTAAAACTTTAACTCTCAAATTCTTGGGAACAAGAATCTGAGAATGCATTGACGTAGTAGAGTCTTGGACCATACGCACAAGTACGCCATTCTTCATTGTAATCCAAGATTTTCGATTTGTATCTTTATTTGGATCACCTTTTGTTGCAAGAGTGAAGAATTTCTTTAGAGTGGGATCATCTTCTTGCTGTTTTATAAATGAGTCACGAGAAATTACCAAGGGAACATCTTGGTTATGCACTTCAGTATCTTCAGTAGATGAAGTTTGAGGCATATTGAGAGCTTGTGCTCTTGTGACTACTGCATTAGCAGTTTGCATATTTTGTTCTTCCCAAGCAGCAATTTGTTGCGGAGTGCATTCTTTGACTCCGTGAATACGACCAATGATGAGATCAGCGATCGGATCGGCAGAAGACATGCGTGCACATCTCCCGTAAAGAAAGGAGTAGCTATATTGATGATAGCAGTAGAGTACTTTTCTAAGGTGCCGCCAAATGTTACACATTTGACTACCTTGCCTGTGGCAAGGGAAGGATCTACGAGTGACTGTCTAACACCAATGGTGGTGCATCCAGAATCAAAAAGAATTGAGACTGGGCTATCATTTACTAGACCTTTATGTAAGACAAGAGATCCTCTTCCATCATGCGTGACTGACGCAGGAAGAGCAGGAAGAGGGTGACCACAACTTAAAGTAGACACCGTAGATGGTTCAAATAATGTTTTGCATTGGGGGCATTGAGATGCTCTCCCAAAAACAAAAGCAGAACATGCCATATTATTCGAGTTTTTATTATCATTAGTCTGATCACAGGCTTCATGGGCCTCTTGCTGTGCAGAGTTTGCCTGATAATGTGATTTATGTCCCTTGTATTGCGATCTACCTCGCTTATCATTGCCTCTCCAATTATTATTATTTCCTCTATTGTAACCCCTATTTGGGTTTGAGTCATAGTTCTCGTGGTTACAATCATTATGTTCATTATAATGAGTATCTCTGTAACTATGGTCTTGTTGTCTCCATGACGGATGACTTGGATAGTTCCTATAATGACTTCCTCTGCGGAAATTCCTATAATTGTGGCAACCCCTGTATCGAGGGCTGTCAGCTCGTCTCCAGTTCTTCGAAGAAGAACCTTGAAATGATTGATTACCTTGATTTTGATAGTTATTCGAGTTACTCTTTTTATCAAACCTGTTTTGTGGTCCTTGAAATTTGTGTGAGTAATTAGGGTTGTATGGTGTTGCTGAAGCAACTGGCATACTTTCCTTAACCTTAGCGTTGCTAATAGTTACGTCCGGATGTGCAGTGACGTATTGGGTACAATATTGTTCCATTTCTTTTAGTGTCTTGGGTTTACGCTCATGTAGGAATTCAAGGAATGGTTTATTTACACTTGACATAATCTTGTCTCTGAGCAACAAGTCCATAAGGGCTTCATATGTTTTTTCTGTTTTGGACAGCTCAATCCAACGATTAAATGTAAGACGTGTCCTTGCAATGAATTCTGAGAATTCTACCCCTGTTTCAGGTACCATTCTCTTAAATAAAAGACGGTAACCTTCCTCTGTCAACTGATTTTTTTAAAATAAGGCTGCTCTGATAACATCATAATTATCCTGGTCAACCTCTTCTACCAAGCTTAAATTAGTCAGAGTGTCACCTTTCAGTATCTCTGATAACTGATTAGCATATTGTGATCTATCCACATTATGATTTCGACAAGAACGTTCAAACCTATCTAGCCAAACTGTTATATCGTCACTGAATTGATTAAATGCTGGTAGCTTGATCTTGTAAATAAAATGTTTACCATTACCACCAGATGACTGATTAACATTACCCATGTTTGTCAATTTCAATTTTTCTAACTCAAATGCTAAAAGTTTTTCCTCATGTTCCCTTTTTGCCTTTCTCTCCTCGGCTTCAGCTTCTCTTTGTAATCTTTTTTCTTCAGCCTCAGCTTCTCTTTGTAATCTTTTTTCTTCAGATTCTCTCTGTAATCTTTTTTCTTCAGCCTCAAGTCTTTTTTCTTCAACCTGAAGTTTTCTTTCCTCCGCTTGAAGTTTTCTTTCCTCTGCTTGAATTTGCCTTAAGTTCTCAGCATCTATTTTCTTTTGTTCAGCTTCTGCTTTCAATTTATTTTCCTCTTTTTGTTTCTTTTCTTCTGACTTCAATGCCATGGCCCATTGAGCAGTCGAGTATTCTTCCAATTCTTTACCAGCCTTGCCTAGGGATTTCCCTATCTCAACAAAGTAATCTAAAGTCGACATAATGTCTAACAATATGTGACTAGTTACCTGAAAAAGTCAATGAAATTTATTCCACCGTAAATGAGAGCAAGTTTTAATAAACTTGAATAATCAGCTCTCTTTATCCCAATCTCTGTGGGAGACAAACCTTTAATTAGGTCTTGTATACTCACTTGTATAATAATAATAATGTAATAATAAACTAACAGTTTATTCTATACCACAAGTGCACTTCATATAGTGTATGATCAAATATACCTTATCTAGCATATGTCAACCAACAACATAAACAAAGGACAATCAAGAAAGACAACATGGAAACATTCGCAGAAATCAAATAAACAAATAGGAAAACTGAAGAAAATAATCACAGAACCTGTGATGACAACCGCGAGGAAAAAAACAACACAAATGACGTCACAGTGTATAAATATAAAGTTGTATAAAACTAAATGACAGGAAAATTGAGACCTACAAATACAAACAAATCAAAACAAAACTACAGAACAGAAAAAATATTACAAAAACAACGAACAAAAAAAACAACACGTCGTCACAGCTAACAAAAATAGCAACAAATTGTCGCTAGCAAATTTTCAATTAAGAAAATTCGCGCCTACAGAACACTAATATAAGCCCTCTATTACGTGGGAAATCTTATATTAGACACCTTACCCAACCGCCCACAGACATATACACAACACTATAACATGTAACACTTAAATATAAATATATATATGTCATATAATGTAATGTAATGTGTTGCACAGAAGGCTCAGATGTTGTTCTATAATGGCACAGTTTCTGATAAAAGAGAATAAACTGCCACTTTAATACATTAATACTTCTGGCTTAAACTATTACAATGTTCAATTTTGAGCAGAACACCAGAAGATCCACCGTTGAAAAATAAGCACTTCTCGCTAACACAGTTAATTCTTGCCAGTACCCTGCTGTGCACTGATGTCTGTTCTAACACAAATGTCAACAAGCGCTGACCTAGTTACCGCCTCTGCTCTGACAGGTCAGGTCACGTAACGAAACTGCTGACTCGCTGACATCGACTGTAACTTGTACTGCTGGTGTTTACGTGTATCGTATGCGGCCACAGGAAACGATCTGGTATCAGTAGCTGACTTCTGGCAATGTCCACTGTGCAGGTTAGACCCAGAAATCTGGCCACCACATTGATAAAGACGTTTTGTGGTGATGTACTGCTTTCATAAAGTTATACTGGACCCGTAAATGAACGGTCAACTCGTCCCGACACAGTGCTGACATCGAGTGAGAATGTAGATGTAAAGGACGCGAATGTGTGTACAGTTCTGTTGAGTTGACAAGTCACTCACTCAATCATAAGCAGAAGTCAATGAAGGGTAGACTGCTAATGACGTTTCATACATTTAATAATGGACGTACACTTCGACATCACGATTACAGTCATTTGAACAGGTTGGCACAAAAATCATCGTATACTTGAAAAATGGGTGACAATATCAGATGTGCATATATGTGGCATGTCAATATAATGGAACGATAGTAGGCAAACACTCAATATTCTGGTTGTCTATCGTCTCATGTTCTAACTGACTAATCGCGTCAGTTAAGGTGGATACATAAACATCAACAATGGTTCACTGACAGAACCTTCTCCTGGCTAAGTTTCTCCAGCCGTAAATTCATCCAATGTTTATAGCAATAATGTTATACCACAGTAGTGGGTTTTCATAATATGTAGATCTCTGTACCATCATCAGATATTAAGACCTTTTCTTTTCTCCGATAATGATCCGCCTACAATGGCGGGAATCCAAGATGGCTCTCCTCCGTGAGCTTCGCTCACCCAGGATGAAAAAATTATGAAGCAGAATTACTTCGTAATTCACACGTAAATGTCCTCATTGGGCTTCTATACGTTTCTGCTATCAATAAGGCTGGTTACATCAAATAATCTAGTGCTGCTAGATACCATGTCATGTTCATCTGTAATCAACAATCCTAGATGCACGATAATACGTCTCTCATCTAGGCTTAGCAAAAAAGTTCAGCAAAAAATGTTCTGGTTTTACCTGGCTTAAGGAAAACACATACAAGCGAATAACGCACGCCATTCCTAGGCGTTAACAATGGACATTAGGAGAATCTCTGATAATACAGTCATACAGAGAAACAATCTCCTTCCTAGAATAACTCACAGAGATCAAATCAAACTTTCTAATCGACCAGCCATAGCAGCGACGACATGACAGCCGTCTCTGTCCACACACACCCAATCGACGGATGCGCAGCAAAGCCTTTCACCCCAGAGTTCAGCTCACAAAATAGTCCGACATAGAAATACAAAGATACAAAGATATAAGACCGAATCACCTTAAATAGTCAAGAAATAAATATAAATACAGGAAATAAACATTTTAAGCAAGACCAATCTGTTTCTGGCCATACCAGACGCAAAATGACGTAAATCTATTATTCATACGCCAGATTGTGACACAAGAACAGATAACCCATAGAACCGACTACTACATCGAACCATCAGTGTTCTGTCCCTGAGCCTGAGAATCATTGATTCATAAATAAATAGTTACACTTTACATATGCATGCCTACCAACAGTAATCTGTGCGTCACATACAAAAGAATATGTGCGCAACAGACTACCACACCCCCCGGGAAAAAAATGAAAATCATTTTTTTCTTCATCTGAGAGCAACATACAATAGGCTCACGACGCATGTATAATGCGCAGATGAGGAATATCGGCGATTTATAACGCCAAATTAAGGCAAAGTCGAAGTATAGCTCGACTGGTGAGAATATATCTCAACATCTCAGAGAAACTATTTCTCTAAGTATAAACATTTCCAGGGAGGTGTCACCAACGCATACTACAATACTGGCAATGACACAATGCATACAATAATTTCAATCACAATTTCATATTAAGTACCATAAGTTCATGATTGACAAAAGAAAAATCATCAAACGAGTAGCGGTGAATATACATTAGTGACCCGCATGGTGTTTATACAATCACCATATCATATATTACAAATGTGTACATATTTTGATATAGAAAAAATAACTGTTGTAAAGTTAGACACATTAAAAAGTCCAAGATTTAACAGTTGGGTGGAATCGTGTAGGGCATCTAGACAGAATGTCTGCCATCACATTTTCTGAACCACGGATAGCTCGCACCGAGAAATGAAAAGGTTGAAGAGCAATGGCGTATCGAGTTGATCTCGAGCTCTTCAAGTTTTTACTTTGAATAGCCGTAAGAGCTTTCTGGTCAGTTTCCACTATGAAATGCGAGCCAATAAGGAATCTTTGAAGTTTGAGAATTGACCAAACCATCGCCAAAAGTTTACGGTCTAAAACCGACTAATTCCTCTCTGCCGCATTAAGTTTTCGTGAGATATACATTACAGGATGCAGAGTTTCAGAGTACTCTTGCATTAGTGCTGCTCCAATCCCAGTGGATGAAGCGTCACTACGAAGAACAAATGTCTTATCTGTAGTAGGTAACATTAAGATAGGTGGAGTTGAAAACAAATTTTTAATCTTATCCAAAAAGGATTGGCATTCCTGAGACCAGTGGACCATATTAGAAGACCCTTTCTTTAGTAACGAAGAAAGCGGTGCCATGATAGAGGATAGATTCTGAATGAATCGTCCATAAAATTGTATAAGACTGTTGCGCACATATTTGCGCACGGATTACGCATACAAATGGAAAATGTATTTATTTGTCTGATAAAGATATATTTATCTTTGAATGCATGTTTTTCGGTCTAAAGGGACAGAACTCAGATTAGGCGATGGGTATTCATTCTGTGAGTTATCGCTCTTTGTATCTTTTCTGAAGATCGAACTGGGGCGTGGGAATCTGGGTTTATAGCAATCTATTCTGTGTTTGGTTAGGAATGGATTGTTCTTGCTTCAGAATATCTATGGCCCGAATCTATGTTTAGTTCTTGTCTATGTAGGACGAGTATGTCTTATATCTTGGTATCTTAGTATGTTTAAGTGGAACTATTTTCCCTTGTACTGGACTTTGGGGTCAGGTGGTTTTCGGCGGAGAAAGATAGGTAAAGGAGTTCTTCGGTGATGGAGAAGACTGCCAGGACGTCTGTTACGTGCAGTCTTTGATATCTTACAATATTATACATTAGTATACTTGTTATGTTCGCAAATATTTTGTAAACAAAATAGGTAATTTTTTAGTGCTTAAGGGAAAGTCATTATTGAGTTACTTCCCTTGAAAGTTGTGCCGTCTCTTCGATCGAACTCCGCGGATGAATCCATTTTACTGCGATTTATTCTGCTATTGATTTTTTCCTATGCCAAGGTAATGAAACTGTTTACCGAACTTTTTTCATTCCTAGGCTCAATGGGCAACTTCCGATATGAATTTACCTATGAATATGTCGGGACACATATTGTCCTACCGCACTAAATATGTTTATATCAAGAAGCAACTAATAGACAGACGATCTGATCCTGAATAATCATTTATTTTGATGAACAAAGCTTCGATGAAGATTCGGCTATACATCCTATAGTGGAGCGATGACTCAACCGGAACAGCAGCCATTGCGGAATTCGATTATTTTGAAAATTCCTACTTATTGCAAATCATCAAGCAGAAACGGAATGCCTTCCTTATTACATGTGATGATTGAAGATCACTAATTATAAAGAAAACCCAATACCATGGGTTAACATTAATCTTCACACAGAGATTTACTGTATTTAACGGAATCTGCGCTAGAGTTCAAGTTCGTTTTATGCTAAAGAGGTTCGTCAAGGAACCAGGTATGAACCTTGTATATTAACTGACATGATCATTGAATTTAAAATTAATGAATAAATATTTATGAATAATTGTTTTTTTTAGAAAACTGAATTTATATATGTAATAATTTATTGTGAAATAGTAAAAATTAATATGAATTAGTATAAGATTTATTATTGTAATACCGTTTAGATGAAAAAATTTATATTTATGTATAATTTGGAAAAATGTTAATTTTTATAATGTATAAGAATTCCTTTTAATGAATGTGTAATTCAAGAATTATAGACTGATTGAAACGTCACATGGTATGGCATTTATTATAGTGAAATAAGTACCCATGAATATGTGTAATAATATTATAAAATACATTATATGAGATCACAATTTTTATAATTTAAAATAGATTATCGCACTCCTCAGTTGTTAACTCTCGTATTCCGTTCGTTCGAGTAAGATTGTAAAAATGATTAGGAAAAGGATATATGATGAATAGAATTAATTAATGTTTGATATTAGTTATTTAATTGGAAATATTATATAACGTTAAATCGGATTTAAAATATAGAATTAAATGACTTTTTAAAAAATAAAGCCCATTTATAAGCTATCTCAATAATAGTAAATAAGTCTCGTAATTTAATCAAGCTAATTCTCGTAGGAGTTGATACTCTAAGATCCTTATGTGAAAAGATGATTAGTAAATAGTAAAATAATGGAAGTTAATTATTTTTTGAATTTAGAGATAGGTATGTTTTCATTAATAATCAATAAAATCTGATTTTATAATAGCCCAGATTAGGGAATGAATTTATATATTAGGAAAATCTATTAATAAGATTTTGAAGAGACAAAATTGTTATTTTAGTTTGTATTAATTACATGTAAGATTTGAATTTTGTTAATAAGAACTAATATTGTGGAGTTATACCCCTTAAGAAGATTATGTATATATTTTTTTTGTATTTGTTATAGAATTATCTTAGTTATTTTGTATGTTAATAGCGTAATTAGGACCTAATAGACTATTATAAAAATTAAAATTTAAAATTTATTTGTTAGAGTCTTATAGACCTATACTCACTATCTGCATTCAATTAAAGGTCTTGGAAATAAGAACACAATATTTAAACAATATTGGAGTAAATCTTATCTTTATTTTTGTAGAATATTTAATATTAATTAGTTATGTATCTTGGACTACTTTTAAAATTTTATAAAGTTTACAAAGCATAGGATTTTAGCACCACAGTCACTTTCAGAAATGCCCAATAAGGAAATAAAGATTTGGAATTTCAGTAGATATTATAGGATAAATATCATTAACCGAATAGAAAATGCTTACATCCTAATCTGCAGATTGAATACGATTGTCTATGATAATATAGAAATATATATCAGCTATTAGAGTTTAAAATAATAGTAGAGGCACTTGTTGAAAATTTCACCCGTATTAGTTTCCCGCATAGATATGACTCACGGTTGGTTTAATCAAATTTAATGTTGTTAATAGCAAGACACAATAAGTATCAGGTGTTTTCAATAGATACAAAGCGTATATTGTATATGGTTATATGCCCAAATTTAGTAACATTTTTTTATAATTTATATATGTGGTTTGCAATTTAACTTATTTTTTAATTGCGCAAATTAATTGTTTGGTTATGAGTTAATTTCACATTTCTATGGGAATACAATCAATTTTTACTTCCTATATTGTTTTCCATCCTAAGAAGAGACCGCCCTCCTAAATCAGACTGGGAGTTGACTCCAGTTACATATAATATTGAAAATACCAATTAAAAGGTCCACTGTAAACGAGCCTTGTGGAAATGGATTAATGTGGTTGAGTTTTCATAGGAAAATTATGCCGTAAATGTCATCGCTAATTGGATATTTATTTAGGATTTTTTATTTTGTACTCCACATTTGTCTACGTTAGGGCTTTGTTACTGCGTTATAGTTCAAAAATAGTCATAGATTGGAATGAACTTGCTTAAAACGATTGTGATTATAAGTTGATGTATGGAAACTTGGATGGCCATATGGATATAGAATATTTATCAGGTCCTTAGGATGAGTTGTAAAAATCGGATAATATGCTAGATTTTGTTTGTTATAATTACTCTACATGGAACTCTAAGCTTTCCTACTACAGAATTAGTCCAATGTAGGGAAACTAACCCAATTAGACTTGGTGACTTTTGAAATACCCTGGTAAATATGACCAATCTGCTATCCTGTACTGACAGTTGTATATGGTGCGCTTAGCAGTGGTTCTAATAATTATAAAAAGTGGCGCACAACAGTACGGCTCCAATACGAGATAGTTATTACCTGATGGGATAATGGAGGGTAAATCGCATATTCTCACAGGACTTTTTCTACTTTTAAGACAATATGATCAAGACTTAGATATTCTAGGTGAGAATCCTAGAAAAAATGGATGGTAACTTAGCTCTTAGGAGAGTTTCTATGCGTCATATTGTACAGGTGTCCTAACTACGTTGATTCACTTTACTCTCCTACTCTAAATGATGATCTCACCTTTATAGGGTTGGAGTATTAAAGTAACTTAACAGAACTGGTACCTCACTTCTGGCAGACGCTATATAGTAATGTTTTATTTTATATTGAATATTCCGAGCAGTGCTAAGTTATCTTGGAATAGTAGAATGACTCTTTGTGTAAATAGAACACAGTACATTTCGAAGGCAAGGTGGTAATGATAGCACGGTGTGGTACTTTAGTAGTTTGAATAATTAATCGTATTGATTAATAATAATTTTAGAGGGGATGAGGGGTAATATTATTATGAGGGGTTGGGAGGTATAGAGCGGGCGGCGATGATGAGTGGGTATGTTAGATATAAAATGTTAAGAAGTGCGAAATAAATATGTTTGTGGTGTAAGTTAGATCTAGTATTGATCAAGGAAATAAAATATGGGAGAGGAATATTCAGTTAGTTGCTTGGGGTTATTAAATTGATAAGTGATCCGGAAGTGGAGTATATTTTAACCCTCCTTTAGATTGTTTAGGGTGGTTTGGGATCCGAAGGATCTGGTAATGCCCTTCTCTGTTGAAGAGTTCTTTTTGGATCTCACATTAAAGATGAGTTTAGTGGGGGGAGTAAGGTGTTTGTGGTTTTAAGTATTGGTGTATTACATTGGACAATCAAAAGTTAATTAATCTAATATTTTTGTATGGTAGTTATTGGTAGATAATTGTGAATAGAGTTGTAGTTTTAATAAACAAAACTTAATAGATAAGATGATTTTTTACAATTAAAAAGTGTAATTATTTTTTTGAAAACATGAATAGGATATATTTAGTAATGTGGAGTAAATAACAAAGGATTAGGTGAGTTTTCAAAATGTATAGATGAGTATGAGTGTATTTATAGGGATAGATAGGAGTGCATGGAGTGTTGCGTGTGTATGGCAGTTTCAGGAGAGTGAAGTTAGAGCAGTTATGGTGGGTGTTTAGTGTGAAGGATTATTGGGTAACATGAGAGGTTTTTTTTGTTATAGAACTGAGTTCAGTTTTGAGTGGGTACTATGGGTTGTTGGAAAAGATAGACACTCTAGATGTTATCTTAGGATATGATAAGTTTTTTATTTGGTTGGTATGGAGGTTATGAATTAGTGAGATTATTTAGATGTTAGGATGTTAAGGTGTAGTTAGAGTAGGGTGGAGTAGTTATATTAAGTACATATATTTTGAGATTTTGGCATAGAGTTGAAGGTATATATTGTTACGTTGTTTGAGTGGGATTTGAGGTGAATGTAGTATAGGTAGTATATGTTAGTGTTGATTTTTTGGTAGTTTGAGAAGTGGGGGGGGAGTTTGTAGGATTTTGGCGTGAGATCGAGTTGGTGAATTGTGAGTTTGATGGATGGTGGATGTGGAGTGAGAATAGTCGATGCTGGATTAGTGGTTAGGTATTGAGTAGGTTAGTCAGTTAGATTATGTAGGTTGGTATGTTTAGGGGGTGCTGTTGGTGTATTGGTGATAAGTGGTGTTTTTGAAAGGATGAGTTTGGAGGGTTTAGTGGGAGTTTTATTTATTATTGGGTTTATGGAAGTTATTGGTTGGAGAGTGGGTTTATTCAAGGGTGGTTTGGAGATGTGATGGTGGGATAATTTTTATTATGTTTGGTTTTTTGGGTAGTAGTTTATGGGATTGGGGAGTTTTTAGCATTGATTGGTTTAATTGTTGGAATTGTGTATTTGTTTTTTTAGGTTGGTTGATTGTTTTAGGGGTGGTTTAAGGAATTTTAGTATATTGGGGGATTAATATTGTATGGGTGGTATTGGTTTTTTTGGTTTGTTTTTTGGGTTATGGGGTGGTTTGTATTTTTGGTTTTGCAAGTTTTTTTTGGAGTATGTTAGTGTTGTAAATTAGTGTTTGTTGAAGTTTTTTTGTTTTTATGATTGGTTGTGGGTTGGGGTTTTTGATGTTGATGGGATTTAGTTGGTTAGGGTTGGCTTTGGGGGTTTTAGGGGTTTGATTGTATGTGTTTTTTTTTTGATGTTAAGGTGTGTTTAGGGATAAGTGGGGGGGTTTTTTGGTAAATGGGGGGGGGGGTTTTATGGGGGTTTTTGTTGTTGGGGTAGTTATGTTTAATGGTTTGGGGGGTTGGGGTTTTTTTTTGTTTTGGTTAGATTTTTGGGTTGTTTTTTTTGTTATGGGAATTGTTTTTAAAATATAAGTATTGATTTGGGTTTTGGGGTGGGGGTTTTTTTATTTTTGTGTGTTTTAATGGTTTGGGTTAATTAGGTATTTGGTTTTTTGTGTTGTGGATTGGTTGGATTAGTGTGGGTGGGAATATTTTTTGTAGGATGTGGGTATTTTTAATGTTGTTTTTGGTTTTGTTTTGATGTGATGTGGTTTAGATATGTTTTTTATGGGGTAATAATTTGTAAATGATTTTTTTATTTTATTGGGGGATTTTTATGAAGGGGTTTTTTGTTTAATGGTGTGTGGGAATATAAGTGATTTGGTTGTTGTTATTGGTATTAGGTAATTATTGGGGGGGTGTGTTGATGATGGGGGGGTTTAAATGATGGAATATTTATGGTTGGGTATTGGGGGGGTTGATTTATGGATGAAAAAGGAAATTTGGTTTTGTTGTATGTTTGATTGAGTTTATTTTTTGTTTATTTTTTTATATTGTTTTTTGG
Source organism: Oreohelix idahoensis (assembly GCA_024509875.1). NCBI lineage: Eukaryota > Metazoa > Mollusca > Gastropoda > Stylommatophora > Oreohelicidae > Oreohelix > Oreohelix idahoensis. Next base: position 356,340 of record JAMPIV010016928.1, read on the forward strand.
TGGAGGTTTTATGGGTTAGTTATTGGGTTTTTGGATTGATGTTTTTTTTAGTTAGGTTGTTATGGTAGATTTAGGATTTTTATATATTGATTTTTTAAGTTAATTAGTTGTTTTTAAATTTTGGTAGTAAAGGAAAAATTTTATGAGTTGATGAGTGTGGATTGTTATATTTTATTATGGTAAGTTTTGGGGTTTTAGAGTTTTTTTTTGAGATTAGTTTGTATGATTTTTAAGTGGTTAGGATTGGATGGTTGATTTGGGGTTGGTTTGTGGGTTTTGGGGTTGAAAATTTGATGTTGGTGGGTGAAATGGGTTGGATAATTTTTAAATTGGGATTTTGGAAAGTTTGTTGGTTTTTTTTTTTTGGATTGTTTATGGGTTTGGGTAATTTTTATATATGGGAAGTAATTTGTTTAGAGTATTTAGATGGTTTTAGTGGTTTGGGTGTATTTGGATAATTTGTTGTTTGATAATGGATGGTTTTGGTTTATGTGATTGTTTGATGGGTTTATAGGAGATGTGTAGTATTGGGGGGGAAAATGTATGTTTGATTTGGGTGTATGTATGGGGGTGGATTGGGTATGGTTTTTGTGGGGTTAATTGGGATTATTGGGAATTTGAGGATTGTTTGAATTTTTTTTTATTGTTGGGGAGTTGGGGATTGGTAAGTTTGATTTTTTTAAATTTTGTTTGGATTTGGGGTTATTTTTTGGGGAATAGTTGGGAAATTGTTTTGATTATTTTTTTGGGAAATTGTATTGTTTGTTTATTTTAAAATGTAATAGAATAGTGGTTTTTTTGGGGGGGGGTTTTGGGGGTTTTTTGGTGGAAAAGGTTTGAGTGATTTTTATTGTTGAATTTAATATGGGTTTGAAAATTTTGGGATTTAATTTTTTATATTATTTTTTTTTGGGGGTTATGGGTATTTGTTTTGTGTAAGAAAGTTTTTTTTTTGGGTTTAATTTATGGGTGAAATTTGGGGGTTAGGGGTTTTATTTATAATGGTTTTTTTTTTTTTGTGTTGGTTTTTTTATGTTTGTGTTTATTTTTTTGGGTTTTGGGGGGAATTTTTTGGGTGGGGGTTTATTGGTAATTTTGTTGTTAAATGGTGTTTTTTATAGGGGTTTTTTATTTTTGATTGTTTTTTTTGGGGTTTGATGATGTTTGTTGTGGTTGGTTTTGTTGTTTTGGTTTTTTTTGATGGGTTGTTGTTTGATGAGTTATTTTTGGTTGTTTTTGTTTTTGGGGGGGGGTTTTTTTGGGGTTGGGGTTGTGTTTTGTTTTTGGGGTTTGTATGGGGATTTTTTTGGTGGGGAAGTTTGTGTGGTTTTGTTTTTAAATTTGTGGGTTTTTGATTTTGGTTTTGTTTTTTTAATTTTTGGGGTTTTGTTTGATGGGGGTTTTAGTTTTGTTTATTTTTGTTTTGGGATTTATGGTGTTGGATGATTGGGGGGGGGTTTTGGATTTTTGGGGGGGTTTTTTTTTTGGGTATTGTTGGGGTGGGGTAATTGATTTGGGATTTTATTTATGTTTTTGTTTGTTGTTGGGTTGGTTTTATTGGGTTTTTTTGTATGTTGTATTTTTGGGTTTATTATTTTTATGGGGGGGAGGGTTTGATTTTTTGGGGTTGGGTTTTAATGATGGTTTGGTTTAATATTATAGGGTTATTTGTAGTGGGGTGGTGGTTAATTTATGGTGGGGGTTGTTGTTTTAAATTGAATTGTTTATGGGTTGGGTTTGTGGGGGTTGGTTGGAATTTTTTTTTTTTTTTTTTTTTTTTTTTTTTGATGGAGTTTAGTTTGAATTGATTGGGTTTTTTAAATGGAGGGGTGGGGTTTGGGGTGGTTTGATTTTGGGTTTTGGTGTTTGGGGTTGTTTTTTTTGGGATTATTGTTTTTTTATTTGGGTATTTATGGTATGTTTGTGGTGGTTGTTTTTTGGGGATTTGTTGTTTGGGGTTTTTATGGGGGGGGTTTTTGGTATTTTGGGTGTTGTTATTTTTTGGTTTTTTTTTTTAAATTTGGGTTTTTTGTGTTGGGTTTTTTTTTTGTTTTGGGTTTTTTTTGGGGGTGGGGTGGGGGGGTTTAGAATTGGTTTGGGGTGGTAGAGATGTGGTGAGTTTTTTAAGTTGGGGTTTGGGGTTGGGGGGTTGGGGGGGGATTGGGGGTTTGGGTGGGTTGGGATTGGGGGGTTTTTTTTTTTTTGGTATTTTTTGGGTTTGTTTGGGGGGGGTTGGGGTGGTTGGTAATGGTGTAATTTGTTGGGTTTTGTGGGGGGGATTTTTTTGGGGGGGGGGGATAAAGTTTTGGGGTTTTTTAAATTTGGGGGGGGGGTTGGTTTGGGTTTGGTGTTTTTGTAGGGTTTTTGTTGAATGTGTGTTGTTGTATTTTGGTGGGGGGGGGGTTTTTGGGGGGGGGGGTTTTTTTTTGGGGGGTTGGGTTTTTGGTAAGGTTTGGGGGGTAATTGGGGGATATTGTGAAAGGGGTTGGTTTTGATTGGTTGTTTTGTTTTGGGGGGGTTTTGTTGATGGTTTTAGGGGGGGTTTTTTGGTTGGGGTTGGTTTGGATTTTGGGTTTTGGGTTTTTAGTTTGGGAATTGTGTAGGAGTTTGTGGGGGTTAATGGGTTGAGGATTGGGGGGTGGGAAGGGTAGGTTGATTATTTAGTTTTGGTGGGTATAGGGTTATTATATGTTGGTTGGGGTTTTGGGGGTTTGGGTTTTGGGGGGGGGATTTTATGGTTTTGGGTAGAGTTGGGGGGGGTTGGGGGTGTGGTATTTTGGTGTGGGGGGGTTTGGTTGGGGTGGGTGGGGGTTGGTTTATGGGTTTTTGGTTGTGTTTTTGGGTTGGGTTTTGAATTTGTTGTGGTGAATGGGATTTTTGGGGGTTTTGGGGGGTTTAGGGAATTTTTTATTTTATTTTTTTTTTTGATTGGTAAAGTTGGTTTTTTGTTTTTTTATGTTTGTTTTGATTATTTTGTTTGGGTTTGTTGGTTGGGGGTGTTGGTTGGGGTATTGGGGTTTGAAATTTTTGGTTTGTTGGGGTTTGGGGGGGGGGGTTTTTGGGTTTTTTGGGGAGTTATGGTAGGGGGGTTTATATTTTGGATGGTTGTTGGGGTTAATGTTGGGGTGGATTTTGGTTTTGATGGATTTGGTTTAATAGTTAGGGGTTGTGGTTAGGTTTGGGGGGGGTGTTTGGGTTGAGTTTGGTGGTGGTATGGGTTTGGTTTTGTGGTTGATTGATTTTATTGGGGGTTTGGGTTGTTTTGTGGGGTGTTTTGGGGTTTTTGGTGGTTTTGAAATGGGGTTGGAATTTTTTTTTTTTTGGGAGTTGGGTGGGATTGGGGTTGTTTTGGTTTGGTTGATTTTTATGGTATAGGGTTTTAGTAGGGTGGGGTTTTGGTGGGGGTTGGGGGTTGTTTGGTTTTTTTGGTAATTGATTTTAGGGTGTTGGGTTAGTGGGGGGTTAAGTTATGATGGGTTTTTGGGGTGTTGGATTTTTGTAGGGGTTTTTTTATGATTGGGGGTAAAATGTTGGGGTAAGGTTTTTTTTGGGAATTTTATTGATTTTTGGTAGAGTTTTTTTGGGGGAAATGTTTGGGTTGGGTTAGTTTGTGTTTTTGTGGGTGTTTGATATGTTAAAATTTTGTTTTTTTTATTATTGATGGTTGGGGGATTTTTTTGTTATGGGGTTTTGTATAGTTTAATGTTTTTTTGATATGTGGGGGGGTTAAGTATTGATTGGGGTTTAATTTTTTTTTTGGGGTTTTTTGGGGGTAAGTTGGGGATTTGTATGTAGGGTTTAATTTGGTTGGGTTTTTGGGGGGGGATTTGGTTTTTGAGTGATGGATGTTTAAGGTATTAATTGGGTTATTTGTATGGTGGGTATGGGTTAGTTATAATTTTGAATTTTTTGATGGGAATTGTAGTGTTTATTTTGTTGGTTTTGGTAAAATTTATGGGGGTTGGATTAGTTGGGGGGTAATGTATTTTTTTGGTTATTGGTAGGTGTATTTTTTTTTTGTGGGTGTTTGGGGATTTTTTTGGGTTTGTTGTGAAATTTTTGGGTTTTAGATTGTTAGGGTATGGTGGGGTTTATTTTGGGTGGGGTTATGTTTTATTGGGAGTTTTGATTTGGTGGGGGATTGGGGGTATGATGGTTTTTGATTTTTGGGTATGTGTAGGTTTGGGGGGTTAAATTTGGGGTAGTTTTTTTTGGGTTTTTTTGGGGTTTGGTGGGGTGGTTTTTTTTGGTGGATTGTGGGGTTATTGAATTTTGTGTTTGGTGTTTATTTGGTTTTGGTATTTTTTTGGGGGGTTGGTGATGGTGGGTTTTGATTTGTAAATGGATGGAATTTTGGGTGAGGGAATTGGATTTTAGTTGTTGTGGTTTTTGGTGGGTAGTGTGGTGGTAATTGGGGATTTTTTATTGTGGGGTAGGTGTTTTAAATGGGTAGATGGGGTTTTGGGTATTTTGAGTTTTGTGTTTTTGGGGGTTAGTTTTGGGGGGTATTGGGTTGTAGTTTGGTTAGGGGGGGTTATTGTTTGGGGGAATTTTGTTTTTTTTTGGGGATTATTGGTGATTTTATTATGTTTGGGGGGGGTTTTTGTGATTTTGGGGGTTTTTTTTGGTTTTTTTTTGATTGTTTGGGGGTTTGGTTGTTTGATTTGGGGGGTTTTGGGGGGGGGTGTTTGGGGTTTTTGTGTTTTATTGTTGTTTATTGGTTGTGGGTTTTTTTGATTTTAGTGGGTAAGGTTTTGGTTGGTGGGTTTTTGTGATTATGTTGTTATATGGGTTTTAGTGATTTTGTTTGGAAGTGGTAAGGGGGTGGGAAAGGTGGGTTTTGTTTTTTTTTTTTGATTGGGGATTTTGGGATTTTTTTGGATTTTGATTTGGGTAGTTTTATAATGGTTTATGGATTTTTTAGGTGATTTTTGATGGTTGTAAATGTTTATTGGGTTTTGGTATTTGGAGTGGATAGTATGATTGGGATAAATTGTTATGTTATTGTGTGGGAGTATTGTGGTTATTTTGATTGTGGATTATTAGTAGATTGTTTAATGTGGAATGGGGTTGTTTTGTTTAGTGATGATTGGTTTGGGTTAGTGTGTTAGGTTGGGGAATGATTTTGAATGGGATTTATTTAAGTAAAGGAAGGGTTGGATGATGGTGTTTGTTTGTGGGAGGTAGTAAATTGGGGGTGGGGGGTGTTTTAAGAAGGTTTTGAAGTAGAAGAATTGTAATGGGGTGAGGTTTTGACAAATTTTATTAATATGTGTTTTAGATTGGATATTTGGATAAATCCAAAAGGATGGTTTGTGGGGTTTTATTTGCAGAGGATATTTTGAACCATTTAGAAATTGCGATAGAGTTGAAGGGATTATTGTAGTTTAATAGGGGATTATCATTATAGGTGGTTGTAGAGGAGTATCAGTTTAATCTTATTATGTGTTGGAGATGTGTGTCAACGTTTGGCCAGAGTATATTCCTCTGAAGAGCATTACTACTGCTTTATTTGCAGATGCTCTTTGTTTATATTTTCTCGTTGGGGTTTCCCGTAGTAAATAGTCAGACCATGGCACCCAACCTAATATCGGATACCATGTCCCTCTTGTGAGGGTCGACTCTGACACAGGATAAAGATGATTTGAGTAGTAGTATCTATCAGAATTGTTAATGGGATGGTGAACGTGTAATATAAACTTTGTAAAAACTTACTTGGAAGACAAGATTGGGATTAGGGTTTTTTGAAGAATGCGGCCCTCTTCGCTTACAGAGAGGTCCCCAAGAACATACAGTAGGATTTTCTCCCTTTGAACTTGTCTTTGGCGGGCGGTCCGCGTGTGGCCCTATGTCTTTGTTCATGATCTCATCATGCTTGAAATATTACCGATGACACATCAATCTTTCTTATGAAATATGTCATTGAGTTGAGACAAAAGATTATCGAAGCATGATAAAATTGGCAAACTTCTAAAGGTTTATCTGAATTTGCTAAGTAAAGGCAAGACAATTTTGCCAATAAGAAAGAAAGAACCTTACGACAACTTTGTCCTGGTGACAAAGCATTTGTTTACTTTGTAGTGGGAAAACAGACTTCTTATTTCTTGGAAAAGTCCGTACGTATATATTCGAAAAGTTGGTGTTTTCCGATTGTTGGACTACATTGTCGATAATTGATGGAAAGCAATAAAAACTTTCCACATCAAATGCTTGGAATTTTTATGAACGTCCGGTATTTACAGCCTATTTTGGCAACGGACGATTGAGTCCATCATGGTCCATTACTCATCACTGTCAATGTAATACAGGATGAGGAAATAGGTAGTTTTTCGGATGTGGTAATCTTCCGCTTCCGATGATTCCACTTCCATTCTAGTGAATAAATGGAAAAAATGTTACTGAGTTCTCCCCGATTTTATCTGAGGAGAACAGGACAAGTTTGGCGATGGTTACAAACAGGGATTTCAGGATGTCCTTATTTGAATTCCTGGACAAACTCATGTCATGGGTATTTAGATGGGAGGAACATGACATTATTTTAACTGACCATAATCCTATGGGTGAATCAGATTACCCTTAATCGCTAGTTATTACATTTTTCAAGCACAGGTTGAGAAGGAGTTGGATGAGATGATAGATTTAAAAATAATTGAACCATTCCCACTTCTGCATATTCTTCGCCGATGGTTATTGTTCGGAAAGAAGACAATAACATAGTGGGTCTTTGCGTTGACTATCGCAAATTGAATCAAGTTACGAAGTTTGATGCTGAACCCTATGCCTTTACTAGAAGAGCTACTTACTAGGCTTTCTAAATCTCATTTTTTCACTAAACTTGATTTGTCTAAAGGATATTGGCAAGTTCCTTTATCTGAAAAAATTTTAAAGCTTTTTCTAACACCTAGAGGCCTTTTTCAATGGGAATTTTATGCCTTTCGGTCTTATGAACGCACCAGCTACATTCGTACGCATGATGCGCCGAATCCTATCTTATCGGTCAGATGTCATTGCATATCTAGACGACATCTGTCTTTTCAGCGATACTTGGGAAGATCACTATTCGGGGTTAGATGAATTGCTGTCTACTTTGCGTGAGCACAACCTGGCAGCGAAACCGTCTAAAGCCTATAGTGGTTTTAGCGAAATTTCTTTCCTAGGCCATCGAGTTGGTCATGGTTTCCTAAAGACAGAGGACCATAATACTAGTAAGATACTTAACATTTCTCTATTCTAAGACGAAAAAAAAGGAAGTACGAAGTCTCTTAGGTCTTATTCAATTTTATGGCAGATTCATTCAGAATCTATCCTCTATCATGGCACCTCTCTTCCTTAACTAAAGCAAAAGGTCGCCTAATATAGTCCCATTGGACTCAAAGGAATGCCAATGCTCTCTGGATAAGATTAAAACACTGTTTTCAACACCACCTATTTTAGTGCTACCCACTAAAGATAAGACATTCGTTCTTCGTAGTGACGCTCATCCACTGGGATTGGAGCGGCACTAATGCAAGAGTACTCTGGAACTCTGCATCCTGTAATGTATATTTCCAGAAAACTTAATGCGGCAGAAAGGAATTATTCGGTTTTAGACCGTGATAACTATTGGGCTATGGTTTGGTTATTTCTCAAAACTACAGAGATTCCTTCTAGGCGCACATTTCATAGTAGAAACCGACCAAAAAGCTCTTACTGCTATACAGAGTAAGAATTTGAAGAGCTCGAGGTCTACTCGATATGCAATTGCTATTCAACCTTTTCATTTCTCAGTGCGAGCTATTCGTGGATCAGATAATGTGATGGCAGACATTCTGTCAAGATGCCCACATGATTCCACCTAACTGTTGGGTCTTGGACTTCTTAACACAACCCAACTCTACAACAGGTTTTTCTTTTCTATATCAAATATAAATACACATTGTAATTTGTAATATAGTGATTGTATCAATACTATCACTAACGTTCATTCAGATATAATATATATTCAACCGATTAACTCGTTGATGATTTTTTTTTTTTTGTCAATCATGTACTTATAGTGCTTAAATATGAAATTGTTATTTGCATTGTGTCATTGGCGGCATTGTAGTATGCGTTGGTGGCGCCTCCGTGGGAACATTTATGCTTATAGAGAAAATGCTTTCTCTGAGAGGGTTATAGATGTATTCACACCAGTCGATCTATATTTCGACTTTACCTAATTTGGCTTATATACAATTCAAAGATATTTCTCATCTGCGCAGCATTCGTGCGTTGTGAGCCTATTGTACGTTGCCCTCAGATCAAAAAAAAAATGATTTTCATTTTTTTTTCCCGGGCGGTGTGCTAGTCTGTTGCGCACATATTCTTTTGTGTGACGCACAGATTACTGTTGGTACCCATACAAATGTAAAATGTAATTGTTTGTCTGACAATGTATATATTGATTATAATATTTATTTTGTGTATCGAAATATTTTCCTGGTCAAATCGATATCACCCATGTTGAACTTATACTTTTATTATATGGGTTATCTTTCCTGATTATCGAACTCAGCGTAGGAATCTAGGTTTACAGCGATCTATTCTTTGTTTGGTTAGAAATAGATCGTTCTTGCTTCAGAATATCTATGACCCGAATCTATGTGTATTTCTTGTCTATGTAGGACGAGTCTGTCTTATATCTTAATATCTTTGTATGTCTAAGTCGAACTATATCTTCGGTGTCGAACTCGGGGTCAAAGGTTTTGTTCGCGGATGTGTCGCTAAGTGGAGGGGAGAAGATTCCGCCCTGATGGGTGCTGAGTAGTTGTAGCGGCCTGTCGCCGAAAAGTGATCTCTATATTAATGGGGAAAGAGGTAGTCTCTTTAGACATATCATGTATTATGCACCCCAGTGTTTATTCTTACTGCCAAGGAATGGCAGAATCATATTCTAGTGTATTTCTGATACCAAGGTAAAGACGCATTTCTTATGAACTTTTCCTGAGGCACTGTATTCGATGGGCAGTCGTACGGTTGTACGTTTAGATGAATATTAACTAGATGAAGATGACATTCATACCTAGCAGCACCATATTATGTGATGAAGTCAATAGTATCAATGGTAGAATCTACAAAGCAATGAGGACATTTAATGAATGATCAGCTTTGATTGCGCTTCATAGTTTGTATCCTGGGTGAGTGACAACTCACTGGGAGGAGAAGCCATTTTGAATCCTATATTTTTCAATCATCGAGGAGAGAACAGGGATGCCCCCTTACTATCACCTGATGAGTCCAGAGATCACTGCTACAGAAGAGAACCCACTACTAGTGGTTCAATATTATTATCAAAGAAATATGTGCTGAACCTTAGCTAAAGGAATCTTCGCTAGACGAGGTTAGGTCTAGGGACCATCTTAAACCTTGTTTATGAACTGATGTGCTCTGTCAGTGAAGTCAGACGATATATATTGGAAGTACTGAGTGCTTATCTACTGACATTCCATTGGTACTGTTATGCAACATGAATGCTCATGTGATAGTGCATTTTCATTGATCAACATTATTATGATTTATGCAAACCTGTCTGTTTGTCACTGTACCCGTGCTGTCAAGTGTGATCGTTCCAATTAAACTGTATGAAACGTACACAGTAGTTGGCGTAAATGACTTCCAGCCATAAGTGAGTGAGATTGGTCTATTTGTCAACTCTAACGAACGTTTGCCATCATTCGCATGTACTGTATCCTCACTCCATGTCTACACACCACTGCGTAGGTCGAGTTGACCTTTTGTTTGTCTTCATTTTGACAACACCCATCAACACCCTTCGAACACGATTGCAACCATGCAAGCAACAATGAGGTAACTTTTACTGCTTAAGGAATGCTTTTGATTCGGTCTCGGCATGGCAAGCTGATTTGTTATATGCGGTTTAGTACAACCCGTGACCTAGGCCGACTCCCGAAAAACAGGGCTTATGCCTAATTTTATTCTGTCTGCAGGTATATTGGGAGACAAGATGACCGTGACCGAGATCCGAAAAACAGGGCTTAAGTTTTTCCTGGCGTATACTGTAATTTATTCTGGCTCAGCGACTGATCGTTGATTGGCTGGGGCAAATGTGTATCCCGACATCGTGTATTAACTAAGAAGTGGGTTTACACTCACGTTTTACGACATAGCCCCATCCTTTCCTAGCTGTGACCTGTCATAGCTGACGTGTAAACAACACCTGCTGTAGTTAATCATTTTGCGTATGTTCTTCCAGAGTAATAGGGTGTCGACTTAAAAAATCAGCTCCTACATTGTCTCTTAGCGGAATGTAATTCACGGTAAAGGAATAAGGCACCAGAAGCAGACTCCTACTTAACAATCTCGAATTTAACTTTCTAGATGCAGCCAAGAATGTTAAAGGTTGGTGATCGCTTTGGACAATGAAGTGTGTCCCATACATGTAAGGTGAAAATTTGTCGATGGACCAAATTAGAGCCAAACATTCTTTCTCTATGGTCGAGTAATTCAATTCAGCTGCATTCAGCTTCCTACTGGCATAGGCGACGGGTAAAAGTTCCTCCAGCTGGACTTTTTATTGCTGCAAGAGAGTTGCACTAATACCTATACTGCTAGCGTCCGTCCTTAATACAAATTCCTGTGTGATATCGGGGAGCGTAAGAATGGGTTTGCTGGTGAGTTTTGCTTTTAGCTCTGTGTAAGCTTTTTAACAATCAGCAATCCATTGGATTTTGTCAGGCTGTCCTTTCTTCGTTAAGTTGGTTAACTCTTACTATACGGGAGCTAAAACCGCGTTTTTACGCACTAGTTTAGCTATCTTTACCGTCGCGCGCCACTTCACGGGGCGAGCCGTAAAATTGGTACTAAACCCGCGCCACTTCACGGGGCTTGCCAGATTGTAAGAGTTGGTGCACACAGAGAGTTAAAGTGGGGTATGTATTTCTGATAGAACCCACATAATGACACGAATGATCTTACATCTTTCTTCGTTTGAGGTCTGGTTGCCTTCTTTAACTTCTCTATATTCTTTTGGTCAGGAGACATATAACCTGTAGAAATAGTGTGACCTAGGAATTCCAACTCCTTACAACCGATATAGCACTTGGTCGGACGTGCAGTCAATCCAGTTTCTCTCAGTCTGTCAAACAACACGGAGAGCGCTGCTATATGCTCTTCATATGTGTTTGTAGCAACAAGAATGTCATCCATAAAGTTAGTGATATGGGGATTTGGTAGAGGTTCCAACAATTTCCTCATCATTCTTGAAAAGATACTTGGAGTATTTTTCAGTCCAAAGGTAGTAATTTAAACTCGTAGTGTCCGTCTGATGTACTAAACGCCAGCATTTTCATATCTTCTGGTTTCACTGGTATTTGGTAGTATCCCTTGCTTAGATCTACCTTCGATAAATACCTAGCCTTACTCAGTGTAGAGAACAGCTGGTTGGTGTCAGGTAATGGGTCCACCTGAGATTATGTGATCGCATTTAGCTTCCTGTAGTCAATACATAACCCGTGTTCACCACTCAGTTTTCTTAATAGCACCACACTTGAGCTATAGGGAGAGTCTGACTTCGAGATAATTTTCTTCTTCAAAAGATAATCAACTTCCTCCCTTAGTGCTTGGGCTTTCGCATAGAGTATAGGGTATGTTCTCATGCATACTGGTGTAGAATCAGTAACTTTCATGTCATACTCTAACAGATTCGTGCGACCTGGCTTATCTGTGAGCACATCAGCATGGGTTTCCAACACTTTCTGAACCATCTTCTTCTGCTCTGGAGTTAAATGCCCACTAATGTTTACTTGAACATAATCATCTGTAGTTGTTAGTGGATATTCCATAGAGTGAAGTGGTTCACTGTGCATTTCTGTTGCTATGGCTAAGGTCATAATATGTGCAACTTCTGATGATTCTTTGTCATAGCATTTTTAAGAAGATTGACATGATATGCCTTCTCCTTTCTTTTCTTGTCAATCTTATAATTGGTCCTGGAAAGTTTTTCAGTATGACATACGGTCCCTGCCATCCAATCTGCAATTTGTTATTGCTGCTTGGCAACAGTAACAACACCTTTTCACCCACCTCCAGTTCCCTATCCTTTGCTTTTTAGTTGTAGTACGCAGCATGCTTCCTCCTGGCCTGACTTAGGATATCATTGGCCAGTTTCCAACCTGATTTCAAGCAACATGTCAACTCGTTGACGTACTGGTATGAGGAAGTCAGTTTCCTCTGCTTTTTCATCGGTCCATGTCCACAGCAATGCTTCCAGTGGACCTTTTATTGGTCTTCCAAACAACAATGTAGCTGGAGTCAATCCAGTTGAATTGTGGGGTACTTCCCTATATGCAAATAGTGCAGCGGGTAAGTATGTATCCCAAGTATCATGTTTTTCACTCGCCAGCTTTCAAAGGATTGAAATTAGCGTACCATTGAACCGCTTTACTTGATCGTTCATTTGGGCATGGTAGGGACTACAATGATAGCGCCTGGCTTGAAATCTCCTGAATACTTCTTGTGTTAGCTTTCCCTTAAACTGAGAACCATTGTCAGTCAATATCTGATGCGGGAAACCTAATCGGGTGAATATTGTCAAAAGGGCCTCTGCCACATGCTTTGAATCTATAGCTGACATGGCCGCTGCTTCTCCCCACATAGAGCAAGTATCAACCTAGGTTAAGATGTAAGCATTTCTCTTCTTGGTCCTAGTGAGGGGTCCAATAATATCCACTGCAACACGTTCAAAAGGGGTTCCCATAATGGGCATTTCTCCAAGTGTTGCTGGTGCAGTCCTATGCTTAGGAGCTACTCTTTGGCATTCTGGACAGGATCGTACATATTTTTTTAAGTCCTCTGTGATTCCTGGCCAAAAATAGTGACAGACTATCCTTTGTCCAGTGGCTTCTATTTCCATATGTCCACTGAAGGGTATAGCAATGTCCTAGCGTAATAACCTTCTCCCTGTAAGAATTTGGCACTACTAGCTGTCCATGCTCTTTAGGTCCTGTTCCAGCTTTTCTGTAGAGTAGGCCATTCTTCATATACAAGTCTCCTTTCTCTGGAGGGTTATGTGCTTTAGGCAATTTGCCAAAACAAGTCTTCAATGTGCTGTCTGCTGCTTGAGCCTTTTTCGTCTCTTCTGGATGAGTATTGATAAGATTTTCCTCCATTTTCCTGGAGCTTTCCCTGGTCTGGGCTGTTGCCATAACTACAGGTTTTATAGATTCCCCAATGAAAACATACCTACACCTAAGAATCAAAGGGTAAATAGGGTCGTCCATCACTGTTGCTTTGATTTCTCCTTTCACATAGCGAGGTCTTATGTTGATTCGGGCTATGGGTAATAGATAAACCGCCTTTTCCCTTGTGGTGATAGTGATAAAGGCTGTTATTCTTGGATGTTGTATACGGTGTTTTATCAGAGTACGTTGTAAAGATGTACTGGGACTGAATAGTCAACTCAAACAACCGAGCGCAGTGTCAGGCATATATGTCGCCTTTTCCTGGGATACAATAATTCCCCGACAAGAATACGGTGTTGACAATGAGTGTTGCGATAAATGTCAATACGCGAATGTGTGACTGTTCTGTGGAGTTGACTAAAGGTGCAAACACTCATTCATGCGTATTTGGAAGTTACTGATGCAGACCACTGTAGACGTTTCAATAGTTTAATTTGACGCACACACTTGACAGGACGGGTACAGTTACAGCAACACAGGTTAACATCAATAGCATAGTGTTGATCCACGGTGTACAATAATAAATTGGCATTCATGTTGAGGACATTCACAATGGAACATCAGTATATAAGCATTCAGAGTTCCATATCATATATAAATATTCATCAGGCCTTACTGACTGATCATGTCAGTTAATATACAAGGTTCCAACCTGGTTCCTAGACCGAACCTCTTTAGCATAAACGTAACTTGCACTCTAGCGAAGATTCCGTTAAATACAGTAAATCTCTGTGAAGATAATGTTAACCCACTGGTATTGGGTTTTCTTTATAATAGTGATCTCTCAATCATCACCTGATAATAAGGAAGCATTCCCGTTCTCTGCTTGATGATTTGCAATAAGTAGAATTTCAAAATAAATCGAATTCCGCAATGGCTGCTGGTTCCCGGTTGAGCATCGCTCACTATACGGATGTATAGCCGAATCTTCAATCGAAGCTTTGTTCATCAACAATAAATGATTCTTCAAGGATCAGCATATTCTGTCCTCATAGTTGCTGCATATAAACATATTTAGTGCTGCTAGACAATATGTCGTCCCGACATATTCATAGGTAAATTCATATCGAAGTCTGCCCATCTGAGCCTAGGAATGAAAAAAGTTCGGTAAACAGTTCTTTACCTTGGCATAGGAAAAAACAACTAGCAAACACAGAAACGCTCTTCTCCTCGCGTTATGGAATGAACACTAGGGAACTCACGGATTTAACCATCACAGAAGAAAATATCTTCGTTCCCATAATCAAAAAAGAGATCACAAACTTTTGACAGGTCTCAGACATGACGTCCTGGCAGGCTTCTCCATCACCGAAGAACTCCTTCACCTATCTTCATCCGCCGAAAACCACCTGACCCCAAAGACCAGTACAAGGGAAAATAGTTCCACTAAAACATACTTAGATATCAGGATATAAAACATACTCGTCCTACATAGACAAGAACCACACATAGATTCGGGCCATAGACATTCTGAAGCAAGAACAATCTATTCCTAACCAAACACAGAATAGATTGCTATAAACCCAGATTCCTACGCCCCAGTTCGATCTTCAGAAAAGATACAAGAGCGATAACTCACAGAATGAATACCCATCGCCTAATCTGAGCTCTGTCCCTTTAGACTGACAAATCGTGAATACAAAGATAAATATATTTTTATCAGACAAATAAAAACATTCTACATTTGTATGCGTAATCCGTGCGCAAATATGTGCGCAACAGATTACTACACCCCCCGGGAAAAAAATGAGAATCATTTTTTTTCATCTGAGAGCAACATACAATAGGCTCCCAACGCATAAATACTGCGCAGATGAGAAATATCTGGAATTATTTAAGTAAGATTAATGCAAAGTCGAAATATAGATCTCTCAGAGAAAGCATTTCTGTTAAGCATAAATGTTTCCAGGGAGGTGTCACCAACGCATAATACTATACTTGCAATGACACAATGCATATAACAAATTCAGTTTAAGCATTATAAGTACATGATTGACAAAAGAAAAATCATCAACGAGTACCGATGAATATATATATCAATGAACGTAGTATCATTACGAATTACAATGTGTATCTATCCTGATATAGAAAAGAAAAATCTGTTGTCGGGTTCGAAGTGTTAAGAAGTCCAAGATTCAACAGTTAAGTGGAATAATGTGGGCTTCTAGACAGAATGTCTGCCATCACATTATCTGATCCACGGATAGCTCGTACCGAAAAATGAAAAGGTTGAAGAGCAATTGCATATCGAGTAGACCTCGAACTCTTCAAATTCTTACTTTGAATAGCTGTAAGAGCTTTCTGATCGGTTTCTACTGTGAAAAGTGCACCTAGAAGGAATCTTTGTAATTTGAGAATTGACCATACCATAGCCAATAGTTCATGGTCTAAGACCGAATAATTCCTTTCTGCAGCATTAAGCTTTCTGGAAATATACATTACAGGATGCAGAGTTTCAGAGTACTCTTGCATTAGTGCCGCTCCAATCCCAGTGGATGAAGCGTCACTACGAAGAACAAATGTCTTATCTTTAGTAGGTAACACTAAAATAGGTGCAGTAGAAAACATAGTTTTGATCTTATCCAAAGAGGATTGACATTCTTGAGTCCAATGGACTATATTAGGAGACCCTTTCTTTAGCAAGGAAGAAAGAGGTGCCATGATCGAGGACAGAGTCGGAATGAATCGTCCATAAAATTGTAATAGACCTAAGAGACTTCGCACTTGCTTTTTAGTCTTAGGAATAGAAATGTTAAGTATTTTACTTGTATTATGGTCCTCTGTCTTTAGGAAACCATGACCCACTCGATGACCTAAGAAAGAAATTTCGCTAAAACCAATGCAGGCTTTAGAGGGTTTCGCTGTCAGGTTATACTCGCGTAGAGTAGATAGCAATTCAACTAACCCCGAATAGTGATCTTCCCAAGTATCGCTGAAAAGACAGCTATCGTCTAGATACGCGATGACATCTGACCGATAAGATAGAATTCGACGCATCATGCGTCCGAATGTAGCTGGTGCGTTCATAAGGCCGAAAGGCCTGAAATTCCATTGAAAAAGGCCTCTAGGTGTAGAAAAAGCAGTAAAAGGTTTGGCGTGTTCAGATAGAGGAACTTGCCAATATCCTTTGGACAAATCTAGTTTAGTGAAAAAATGAGATTTAGAAAGCCTAGTAAGTAGCTCTTCTAGTAGAGGCATAGGTTCAGCATCAAACTTCGTGACTTGATTCAATTTGCGATAGTCAACGCAAAAACGTATGTTATTGTCTTTTTTACGGACAATAACCATCGGCGAAGAATACGCAGAAGTGGATGGTTCAATTATTTTTAAATCTACCATCTCATCCAACTCTTTCTCAACCTGTGCTTGAAAATGTATAGGAATAGGATAAGGTCTGACTCTAATAGGATTATGGTCAGTTAGAATAATGTCATGTTCGATGACATGAGTTTGTCCAGGAATGTCAGTAAGGACATCCTGAAATGTTTGTAACATAGCCGAAACTTGTCGCTGTTCTCCAAGAGATAAATCCGGAGAAACAGTAACGTTTTTCCATGATTCACTAGAATGAAGTGGAATCATCGGAAGCGGAAGATTAATCATCCGAAAAACTTGTTTCCTCATCCTGTATTACCGACAGTGATGAGTAATGACCATGTTGTACCGGTGAATCGTCCGTTGCCTGGAAAATAGGCTGTAAATAATCCGGACGTTCATGGAATTCCGTAAGCATATTGATGTGGAAGGTTTTATGCTTCCCATCAATATCGACAATGTAGTCAACATCGGAAATTTTCGAGATTATATCGTACGGACCTTTCCAAGAAATAAGAAGTCTGTTTTCCCTACAAGGTAGCAAAACAAATGCTTTGTCACCAGGACAAAGTTGTCGTAAGTATCTTTTCTTATTGGCAAATTGTCTTGCTTTCTGCTTAGCAAATTCAGAAGAAGAAGTTGCCAATTTGCATGCTTCGATAATCTTTTCCCTCAGTGCGATGACATATTCATAAGAAGATTTCGTGTCATCGGTAATATTATCAGCGGTGATGAGATCATGAAGCAAAGACATAGGGCCGCGCGGTCGCGCGCCAAAGACAAGTTCAAAGGGAGAAAATAGTGCATGTTCATTGGGGACCTCTCTGTAAGCGAAGATGGCCTCGGGTAAAACCCTATCCCAATCTTGAGGATGATCCTCAGTTATCTTCCTTAATAAGTTCTTGAGTGTTCTATTTAGTCGTTCGACCATCCCATTGGACATAGGATTATAGATACTACTCAAAGATCTCTCTATCTGCAGAGTCGACATCACTTGAAACATGGTATCCGATATTAGTTGGGTGCCATGGTCTGATAATATTTCTCCGGGGAATCCCAGACGAGAAAATATGAGCCAAAGAGCATCTGCAATATCAGCAGTAGTAATGCTCTTCAGAGGAATAGCCTCTGGTCAACGTGTGCACATGTCCACACACGTTAAGATAAACTGATGTCCTCTGGCAGATTTGATCTTAAATTGACCAATGATGTATATCGCCATTTTCTGAAATGGTCGAATAGGAATGTCTGCAGCCTGAATAGGTGCAGCATGGCGTGGACCTTTGGATTTGACTTCTTGACATACTATACAAGATTGACAATAAATCCGTATGTCTTTGTTCACAAAAGGCCAAAAGAAAGCCGCAAGAACTCTTGACTTTGTACGGGAAAAACCCATATGTCCAGCACACTGAGAGTCGTGTGCGTGTTGTAAGATTTTAACTCTCAAATTCTTGGGCACAAGAATCTGAGAATGACTTGACTTGTCGGAGTCTTGCACCATACGTACAAGTACGCCATTCTTCATTGTAATCCAAGATTTACGCTTTGTATCTTTATTCGGATCACCTTTCGTTGCAAGAGTAAAGAATTTCTTTAGAGTTGGATCCTCTTCTTGCTGTTTTATAAACGAGTCACGAGAAATTACCAAGGGATCATCTTGGTTATGCACTTCATTATCTTCAGTAGGTGAAGATTGAGGCACATTAAGAGCATGAGCTCTAGTGACTACAGCATTAGCGGTTTGCATATTCTGTTTTTCCCAAACGGAAATGTGTTGTGGAGTGCATTCTTTGACTCCGTGAATACGACCGATGATAAGATCAGCGATCGGATTCGGCAGAAAACATGCGTGTACATCTCCTGTAAAGAAAGGAGTAGCAATCCTAATGATAGCAGTAGAGTATTTCTCTAAGATGCCGCCAAATGTTACACATTTGACTACTTTTCCAGTGACACGAGAAGGATCTACAAGCGACTGTCTAACACCAATTGTGGTGCATCCAGAATCAAAAAGAACTGAGACTGGATTGTCATTTACTAAACCTCTATGTAAGACAAGAGAACCTCTTCCATCATGCGCGACTGACGCAGGAAGAGCGGGAAGAGGATGGCCACAACTTAAAGTGGACACCGTAGTTGGCTCGAATAATGTTTTGCATTCGGGGCACTGAGATGCTCTCCCAAAATCAAAAGCGGCACATGCCATATTATTAGCATCATCATTATCTTTAGTCTGTTTATAGGCTTCATGTGACTCCTGCTGTGCAGAGTTTGCATGATAATGAGATTTATGTTTTTTGTATTGGGATCTACCTGGATTATTATTGCCTCTGTAATCATTATTATTCCCTCTATTGTAACCCCTATTTGGGTTTGAGTAATAAATCTCATAGTTACCATTATCATATTCATTATAACGAGTATCTCTTTAGTTATGGTCTTGTTGTCTCCAAGATGGATGACTTGGATAATTTCTATATTGACTTCCTCTGCGGAAATGTCTATAATTATGACCACCTCTGTATCGAGGACTGTCAGCTTGTCTCCAATTCTTCGCAGAAGAACCCTGAAATGATTGGTTTCCTTGGTTTTGATAACTATTATGGTTACCTTTTTTTCCCAAACTTGTTTTGTTGTCCCTGAAATTTGTGTGAATAATTAGGGTTGTATGGTGTTGCTGATGCAACTGGCATACTTTCTTTAATCTTAGTGTTGCTAAGAGTTATGTCAGGGTGTGCAGTGACGTATTGGTCACAATATTCTTGCATTTCTTTTAGTGTCTTGGGTTTACGCTCATGTAGGAATTCCAAGAAGGGTTTATTAACACATGACATAATCTTGTACCTGAGCAACAAGTCCATAAGGGCTTCATATGTCTTTTCTGTTTTGGACAACTCAATCCAACGATTAAATGTAAGACGTGTCCTTGCAATGAATTCTGAGAATTCTACCCCTGATTCAGGTACCATTTTCTTAAACAAAATTCGGTAACCTTCCTCAGTTAACTGATATTTTTTTAACAAAGCAGCTCTAATAACATCATAATTATCTTTGTCAGACTCTTCAACCAAACTCAAACTAGTCAGTGAATCACCTTTCAAATTTTCTGACAATTGATTAGCATACTATGATTTATCCACATTATGAGCTCGACAGGAGCGTTCAAATCTATCCAGCCAGAATGTTATATCATCACTGGAAGGATTGAACGCTGGTACCTTGACCTTATAAGTAAAGGGTTTACCACTGTTACCATTTGACTGATTAACATTACTCATATTTGTCATTTTCAATTTTTCTAATTCAAATGTTAACAGATCTTTTTGATGTTCATGTTCTCTTATTGCCTTTCTCTCGGCAGTTTCAGCTTCTTTGTCTAATCTCTTTTGATCAGCTTCTCTGTCTAATCTTTTTTGTTCAGCTTCGCTGTCTAATCTCTTTTGTTCAGCTTCTCTTTCTAATCTTTTTTGTTCAGCTTCATATTTTTTTTCTTCCATTTGAAGCTTTCTCTCCTCAGCAGCAGCTTTTTTCTCCTCAGCAGCAGCTTTTCTCTCCTCAGCTTGCATCTGCAATCTTAAATTCTCAGCATCTATCTTCTTTTGTTCAAATTCTGCTTTCCATTTATTCTCCTCTTTTTGCTTCTTCTCTTCTGATTTTAATACCATTGCAAATTGAGCAGTTGCAAACTCCTTATTCTTTACCAGACTTATCAAGGGATTTGCCTTGTGCAATAAAGTATTCCAATGTAGACATGATGCCTAATAATGATAGCAATCAGTTGACACAAAAATGTAATCTATTTCCAAATAAACAGGAGCAAGTTCTCAATGAACTTGATTAATTAGCTCACAATCCCAATCTCTGTGGGAGACAGGCCTTACAGAGGTCTTGTATACTTCCTTGTACCACAATAATAATAATCAAGTACTGGTCTATACTATAACATACGTGTAATCAACTATCTTTTATCATAGGTCAACCAAAGACATTAACAAAGGACAAGCATAAAAGACAATATGAAAACAATTGCAGAAATCAACTAAGTCAAATAGAGAAATAAATGAAAATAATCACAGAATCTGTGACGACAACTGCAATGAAATCAACAAGACAAATAACGCCGCAGTGTATAAACATAAATGGTGTATAGAACTAAATTATAGGACAGAGTAGATCTACAAATACAAACAGATCAAACAAAACTAAGGAACACAAAATTATTAACAAAAACAACGAAGAAACGAACACCTCATCACAACTAACAAAAATAGCAACAGATGTTGCAAGCAAATTTCCAACTAAGGAAATTGCTCCCTATAGAACACTAATACAATACCAATATGACTCGGTATATCCTATACTAGTCACCTCACCAACCACCCACGACATAGACACACAAATAATATGCAAACATTAAACATAAATACATATATCATCATATAAATAGAATGCAATAGCATATGAATGCAATGTGTTGCAGAAAGAGTTTCAGTTCAGAAATATAATGGCACAGTTTCTGAATAAACAAAATAAACTGTCACTTTAATAAATACTAGATTTTTGATTTAGATGTATTACAGTGTTCAACAATATGAGCATCAGAAGGTCCAACGATGAAAGTAGGACTTCTCAGTTTATTTTATTTCTTGCTAACACAATTAATTTGCTTGCTATTGTTCTTGTAATGCTGTGATGTCCAACGAAAAATGTCAATAAACCCTGACCTAGTTTCCGTATCTGTTTCATAGGTCACGTGAGGAACTGTCAATCAGGTGTAGACTAACATTGCTGGTGTGTCGTATCAGGCGTCAGAGAAACGAACTGGTATCAGTAGCTGTTAACTTCTGGCAATGTCTACTGTGCAGGTTAAGCCCAGAAATCTGGCCTACCACATTGATAAATCGCGTTTTCCCTTGTGGTGATAGTGATAAAGGCTGTTATTCTTGGATGTTGTATACGGTGTTTTATCAGAGTACGTTGTAAAGATGTACTGGGACTGAATAGTCAACTCAAACAACCGAGCACAGTGTCAGGCATATATGTCGCCTTGTCCTGTGATACAATAAGGCCCTGACAAGAATACGGTGTTGACAATGAGTGTTGCGATAAATGTCAATACGCGAATGTGTGACTGTTCTGTGGAGTTGACTAAAGGTGCAAACACTCATTCATGCGTATTTGGAAGTTACTGATGCAGACCACTGTAGACGTTTCAATAGTTTAATTTGACGCACACACTTGACAGGACGGGTACAGTTACAGCAACACAGGTTAACATCAATAGCATAGTGTTGATCCACGGTGTACAATAATAAATTGGCATTCATGTTGAGGACATTCACAATGGAACATCAGTATATAAGCATTCAGAGTTCCATATCATATATAAATATTCATCAGGCCTTACTGACTGATCATGTCAGTTAATATACAAGGTTCCAACCTGATTCCTAGACCGAACCTCTTTAGCATAAACGTAACTTGCACTCTAGCGAAGATTCCGTTAAATACAGTAAATCTCTGTGAAGATAATGTTAACCCACTGGTATTGGGTTTTCTTTATAATAGTGATCTCTCAATCATCACCTGATAACAATGAAGCATTCCCGTTCTCTGCTTGGTGATTTGCAATAAGTAGAATTTCAAAATAAATCGAATTCCGCAATGGCTGCTGGTTCCCGGTTGAGCATCGCTCACTATACGGATGTATAGCCAAATCTTCAATCGAAGCTTTGTTCATCAACAATAAATGATTCTACGAGGATCAGCATATTCTGTCCTCATAGTTGCTGCATATAAACATATTTAGTGCTGCTAGACAATATGTCGTCCCGACATATTCATAGGTAAATTCATATCGACGTCTGCCCATCTGAGCCTAGGAATGAAAAAAGTTCGGTAAACAGTTCTTTACCTAGGCATAGGAAAAAACAACTAGCAAACACAGAAACGCTCTTCTCCTCGCGTTATGGAATGAACACTAGGGAACTCACGGATTTAACCATCACAGAAGAAAATATCTTCGTTCCCATAATCAAAAAAGAGATCACAAACTTTTGACAGGTCTCAGACATGACGTCCTGGCAGGCTTCTCCATCACCGAAGAACTCCTTCACCTATCTTCATCCGCCGAAAACCACCTGACCCCAAAGTCCAGTACAAGAGAAAATAGTTCCACTAAAACATACTAAGATATCAGGATATAAAACATACTCGTCTGTTGCTGTCACTTCCAATGGAGTTTCAAACATCGATCTATTGGTCGTATATTTTTTCATCCTAGTTAGGTGAATAATTGGGTCTTTGCTTGTGATGTCAGGTTGATTTGGGGTTATCTCCCTTTTGGGTCATTGTGTTAAGTTCAAAGGTAAAACAGTTCGGGTGTGCCTTGCGCAGGGTTTTTAAGCGCGAAGTAGAGTTAGACTTCCGGCAAGCCGTGAGGTGTCCTGGTTTCTGAAGGGACGAAAGTCCATTGTGTTTTTTCGGGGAAAATCTTCGAAGTGACTGCGATGGCAGTTTTCCCCAGTGAATCTCTGTGCGTTGGAATGACAGCAGAGTTCCTTGTTAAGTTCTGTGGATTCAGTTACAGGTAATACCGACTTTTTCCATTATTACGCTTTCGGTGGCAGAACATGTTAGAAGATTACCTAGTCTGTGAACTGGAGTTCACCGGTCCTACATTACAGAACTTATATGTTGTGCTCAAGGTAGCCATCCAAGACTATTAGTCTTCATACCATCCAGAAATCCAGTGACGAAGATATATTGTGGGAGCCGCAGATTGGCGGCATATTTATGTCCACATAAGCATTACTGCAGGGTTGATGGTAACCTGCTTATCAGCATTACACAGCCGATGTCAGAACGAGGCCTATGTTTTCGGCTATTATACTACAGCCTGATAATGTGCAATTGGCGGGGAATGCCAAGTTGTACCTATGTGTCAAGGTGATTAAGGTATCAGACGCGTTTAGTCAGAGATACCAAGGCGGCATTTTTGAACTGTCATTGAATAACATTATTATTGACCATGCACGAATATTGGAATGTTTACCAGCCTTTTGAACGCCTGATGTATTGTTATTATCGATTTCCGGTCAGCATGACCTTGTTTACAATGACTGTTCCTGTTGATGCTATTATGTGTGTTATCGTCAATAAATGTTTTGAAACGTGCCTGCAGTGTTCAAGCATCCTTGACTACTGCATGTGAGTGTAGGGGTTGCAGTGTCTACATATATACGAGCCTAAACACATTCGCGCCTTCATTCGCACCCACACTCAGCTCATTATACGCCAGCACTACACATCTAACAACATGTATACTGTCTTGGGCCAGTGATCACTTCAATAAGAGAAAAAGACAGTTACATTTCTGGTGGACCAGTTACGTGGGCTCTTCTGAAACATTTCTGGTGGGCCAGTTACGTGGGCTCTTCTGATACATTCATGATGTCGCCAGTGTGGCCCAGAAATTTACATTTCTGGTAGGCCAGCTGATGGGGCTATATAGATCATTGTACACAGCACGCCAGCCTTAAACAGACACCCCACCAGGCTACTTACACTTCTGGATGATGGGGCTATTTTCGTGAGAAGGACAAGTACACCTTACATTTGTGGGTTTAAGCTGGACAGAGCGAGAAATTAACATTTCCGTGGACTTATGCTACATTTATGATGCCTCCAGTGTTGTCCAGAAATTTACATTTCTACATGTGCTACATGTCATGAGGAACAAAGTGGACAACTGAGAATAACACACATACTCTATGCTTTTAAGTTTTGTCTACACAGGACAGAAATAGGTCATCAACTGTTGACCCAGATAAACAGTGCGAGCATTTATGTTATAATGCTACATAAACCACAACAGGACAAGTACTGAAGTTAACATCTAGGCATTTCCTACGTGGACCACAACTGCAAGTCAAGTCCCTTACAGTAAACGGTACACGTTTCGGTCAACAACAGACTTTTCTACGCCCGAGCATTCAAGTTACATTGTTCGAGGTCAAGTTCCTGTTTGTAAACAGTACATGAAATTGTAAACATTCGATGTGCAAGACTCAAGATACGAGAAGGTCATAGTAACTTTATGTTCGTGAAAACCACTTCATGCTACAGTGGATCTGTCAATCAGTGCGCGCTTGACATTTTGTTACTGTGTTCGCAAGGAGCAAGTTAGTTACTGTAATATCCTGTGTGACTAAGCTTTATTTTGCAACACATTGAATTGATTGCTATTTATGTTAATTGTACTATTGTTGTGTATTTTTCTTGTGTAACATTTTTTTTTACTTTTTGCTGTATTGTTTATTTGACTTCCGCGAACGTTTTTGGTCATTGTTCTGTATTTTTGTCTTTGTATTTATGATTGTACTACATTATTGTTATACACAGTCTACATACATACACTTGGTCATGTATTATTATTATTGATAAGGTATACTCTTCATATAGAGATTGTTAATAAAATATTATTATATGACAAAAAGAGGAAATTAAATTGAAGCAGATGCTGAACTAAAGAAGCGAGATGCTGAGAATATGAAGATTAGAACTTGAGAAAAAAGGTATCAAAGAGAGGCTGAAGAAAGAAAAATTCCAGATGGAAATCGGAAGACAAAAAAGATTCAAGCTCTGGCTGCTGACATGAGGAGAGAAAAAAGCTTCAGGCTGCTGCTGAGGAGAGAAAAGCTTCAGGCTGCTGCTGAGGAGAGAAAAAGCTCAAGCTGCTGCTGAACGGACAGGAAACTTCAGGCTGAGGCTGAAATTAGAAAAATGGAAAATGAGGAAAGACTCGAAACTTTGGAGTTAGAGAAATTTGATAATATTGGCGAGTCCAGGTGCTCTTCAAACAACTTAGAGTACGACTAAGGAGTTTGTTAAGTAGATCAGAATCTACCTCATTCAATCCTTTAATGGATGGACGTAGCTGGTCTGATCCTAGTTAGATTCTCAATTTTTATGCGATACGCTTAACAAAAAATAGGAAAATTATGTTGAAACAACTGATGGAATTTTTTACAGTTTGAACACTGTGACTATCTTTTGACATAGTATATTAACTTGACTGGACTAATGATGATGTTGTCGAGAGCAGCAATTGCTAAAAAATACCAGCTGAAAGAGGAAGAGTATGTCTTAGTTTTGAGGACAATTTGTTTGCCAGAATATGGAGTTGATTCTCTGAGTTTGTTACAAAAAATACGTAGTACTTTACACGATGGGGTTGAGTTGTCTCACACTGAGAAAACATATGAAGAGCCTAATGGACTTTATTACTAGAAACAAGGTTTTGTAATCAGTTAATGATTTTCCTGTGCATTTTATTCATGAGCGTAAACCCAAAAACTTAAAAGACATGGAGGAATACTGTTGCCAGTACGCCACCGCGCATTCCCATGCTACAGTTAGCAATTCTAAAGTGAAAGAAGGGTTGCCAGCTGCTTCGGCAGCACCATATGGCCCTAATTTCAAAAAAAAATTTCAGGGTGCTCAACAAAACTGGAATAGGGGAAATAATCAAAACTACACTCAGAAGCAAAATAAACCAACACATGATGGTTCTTCGTAGTTGAGAACTAAGAATCAATATAAAATTTGAACTAAGACCCACCTCCCCAACCTGGAGACAAGATGGTATTTCTCGTAATTTTAGTGGGTAATAATCTTAGACATTTCGCAAGGGTTATCGCAATAATAACCATTCGAGCTTTCGAGATAATAATTCTCGAACGTCAAGATTTATGACGATGGTGAAATTTAGAAACCGGGATTTCAAACCGGAATGATGATTACAATAGGCAATTATGATAACAATTACAGGGGAAATGATAATCGAGGCAATTACAGGGGGGAAATGATACTCGAGGGACCTAGACAAGATTTAACAAAAAAAGACCTTTCCAACCCCAGGCAAACTTGCACACAAGAGTTTGATGGAGCCTGTAATACAGTAAATGATAGTGGTAACTTAGGGGCTATCACTGGTTGTTGCTTCGATTTGGGAAGCAACTGATTTCCCCCCCCCCCCAATTGACCATAAAATTGTTCGAAAACCTCATCGACTTTATCTACTCTAAGTTGTGGTCACCCCCCCCCAACACACAACACTCCTGAGGCCTCCCCCCAAAGGATGCTCATCCTAATACACAGATTTTACACCATATGATAGGCATCACCTCCCACCCTACTTTCGATTCCCCATTTACTACGTGGGGTATCGACACCACATATATCTTGCTATGCACTGGAACAACCCCCCTGTGTTACCTTTGGTGGTATTGGAAGTTATCCTAAGCTCTCATTACTATTGACACTTCCACCTTATTTTGTTGATTTTAGCGATATCTTCTTCCTACAATATCCTTCCCATTCATAATCGGTGTCATTCCCCCCCACAAGGACTGCACCGCACCCTAAACCTTTCTCCAGTTGGTCAGAACGAAATCATCCTCACACCACCAAAGCGAGTGGTGACCATCCTCAAGTTTAATCCCCAAATTTTCATTAATGATAGTACATGGAGTCTGATTTATCAAGATTCCTCCAAATCTACTTGGTGATATCCATGACTATCTCGCTCCACAATTACCTCCATTGATTTAATCCTCCCCTAACCAACATCCATCCCTTCTCACCTCCCACTCAACCCATACCATACATCCTCCACTACAAATTACTTCATTATCCCCAATCTAGCCACCACATCATCCCCCCCTAAAATCATCTTCACTTCTATAGATGTTACTAAATGAGACTACATTCATCCCTAGGCACCTATACATTCCACATCTATATAACTCCACCCCCACTATAAGCCTAAAAACTCCTCCTAATTCACCACCCTCCCCCCACCACATCTTGCAGCCCCGCCGCCACAATCACCATATAAACACTCTCGCACCTTAACGTATCTCCGCCCAGACCAGCTCCTCTCCCATTATCCACATCAATCACATCATCCAACCTCCCACCATCCCCCTAAACTGCCCCAATTCCTACATATACCTACATTTTTCATCAAAAAAAACAACCTCCCATTTTTTCCCTCATCTTTCCTTTCCCTCTCCAAACCAACCATTCCTCCTCCACACAACCTATTCAAAATATAAAATAACCAAAACTAATTTCAAATACTCCCACTATACCTTCCCAAACACATACTAACAAATTACCAAATAAAACCCCCCTAAACATATACA